>JBBMOL010000480.1:79693-112504 GCA_037954665.1 Laguncularia racemosa | reverse complement strand
GCTTAAGAGAGGGTTTAGGAGCTTATTTTTGCAGAACATACACCTCTTTTCACGTGTAAATTAGGGTTCATACCTTGGTTCAAACTCTTATCAATTTCAATTCCAAGACTTGAATTGTGGCGAGTGCAACATCTTGAAATTGTGAGTTTATCAATTTCATTTGGTTGTGATTTCTTTTCTTCTCTAGTGTGTTGTATCTAGGGTTGATTAGAGATAGTTCTTGGTCAGAATTACTTGTTGTATTCACGAATTCTTATGCTTATTTGAAGGAATTATCATATTGATCCGATTCTTCTTGAGGATTTCCCTTATTGACGTGTTCTTCAATTTTGGAAAAGGAATCTTACTTTACGGTTTTCTTTGTCAAATTGAGGCTTCATTTGCATGGATTATATGATATTAGAGTGTTATTAGAAACCATTTCCATTGTGGTATTCAAATTATATCATTAGTAGAATTGAATTTCAGCATTTCAACATTAGGGTTCTTTTGAAAAGTGCCATTTTGGGATCCGATTTTGCCTAAACTTGAGATATCTTTTCTTAAGTCTTTTGGATGTGTTTTAAAGTGTGATTAGGCACATCAACATATAGCCTTTAAATAAAATATTCTTCTTCCCCAGTCAACACTATAATGATTTTCATTATGGTTTTTGAAAGAATTAGGGCAAATTAGGATTTCTGTTTGGTGTTTTCGTGGTGGAGACTTTTTTACTAAATAAGCTTGATTGATCAAATTTACTAATTTGTATGTATTCATTTTAACACAAGTCTAGTTGA
Organism: Laguncularia racemosa; assembly: GCA_037954665.1. Classification (NCBI taxonomy): domain Eukaryota; kingdom Viridiplantae; phylum Streptophyta; class Magnoliopsida; order Myrtales; family Combretaceae; genus Laguncularia; species Laguncularia racemosa. Next base: position 111,725 of record JBBMOL010000480.1, on the reverse strand, counting down.
ATTAAACATAGGTAGGCTAAAATAAAATGGGTTAGTTTTTGCTTCATTTTTAGTTATTTATTTATTATTTTTAGGTGCTAAATTAGTAGCAATAAATGTTGTGTGGTCAATATTTTAGTTAGTAATGCCATGTCAATCAAAGGAGCCACATCATATATCATGCGTAAAAAAAGTATGGTCCTTATGTTGTTACAGGGAGGAATATAGACAATTTTGAAAAGTTGGGTAGTAGATGTAATTTCGAAAGTCTATAGGTGGTCAATATAAATTACCAAAAATAAATTGAGAAATTTTGAAAATTTGATTTTTCAAAAAAAAAAATTACAAATAGGGAAAAGTACATTTTGGTCTTGAATGTTTGACTAGTTTTTTATTTGTTTTCTCAACCCTTTTATTTATTTATTTTCCTTTTTGAGTCTTTGACTTTTAATAAAGTTTATAGAGCTATACTTTTTCTAACACCATTAACTTTTTCATTAGTAAATGACACATGAGAGCATCTAATTGGTCCATGTAATTAATTCAATTAAGTGATTTAATTATATATTTCAATTAACTAAAATAATAAAAAATATAAAAAATCTAGAAAAATAAAAAAGGAAAAAAATTGGAAAATTAAAAACATAACACGAATCACCTTGTGGCTAGGGAAAATTGGTTACCCCTAGCCTTAGGGTAGATAAAGTCACCTAAAAAATCTAGTAGGTTGTGACCTATATATGAAAGTAGGTCATACATCCCACTTATGGTGGTGTGTAACTACCCAACACATACAACTTTCCAAAAAGGACAAGAAAAATGAGTGAAAACCTATTTAGATTAGAATCAAGTCATGTAACCTGATTAGGTTTTCACTCTTTGTGGATCAAAATGCACAATTGACTTGATAAAACAAAAGTACTAGAGGATATACATTCATATAAAATTTGGCAAATTTTGAAGCATGTATGACATTTTTATTGATTTATTCTTCATATGGTCATGATGGTCTTCACTAGAAACAATAGTGATGGTTTTATTATGAGGGAGTTTGTCATAACAGTGGTGGTGCAAAGTATTTCTTGTTAAAATTTAGTGAATTTTCAAGTTGATTTGCTATTTTCTTAAATTATTCTTATTTTCAAGAAAAAATAAGTGGTGGTTGATGGCAACCATGATAGTGGCTTTAGGGTATAAGGGTAGTCATGGCTTTTTGGGTATAAAGGTAGTTGACATTCAACATGATAGTGGCTAAGGTTAAAATTTCACGATTTTAGCTTGAGAAACAAAATAGTTATATATTTTCTTCTATTTATTGGCATTTCCCCTAGTTAAAATAATAATAGATAAATAAATAAATATCTAAGTTTAATATGTAGCACCTATGTTGAAAACTGATTCAATTGTTACATATATGTATGCCAATGTGAAGCTTTGCCCCTCATAGCAAATAAGGACAATGGACTAAAGTATTTTTCTTCTATGTGACGAAAATAAAAAAGCATTCAATTGTGAGTGACCATTCTAATGGGCTATCTCCATTGAATTTGGGTATGACTTTCTTTATAGCATTAATTTATGATGTGGGAAATAAAGAAAAAAAGGAATCTAGAAATGGAAAATGAAGGTGACCATACAATCTTATTCCATTTGTCCAATAATTGAGTAATTCTAAAGAAAAATTAGAATCACTCATGACTTCCTTGATGGCTTGTAAATAAGTTAGAATTTTAAAGTGTATGCTTGACTCCATGGCTATTGCTCATAGATGAGAGCACCAAAACTTTACAACCCATAGTTCACAAATTAAAACAAAGTGCTAATCTAGAGTTTATGTGTTATATTGCTCAAGGTGTAAAATGAATGAATAAAATAACAAAATTTAAGATGGGAAATTTCCTAAAGAATCACCTTTAAGAATGTAACTTTCTTTATTTCCTCTTTAAACTTGTATAATAGTCTCTTTATTTCTTATCCCTAACTAATATTGCTAACCAATTTTTTAACTATTTGATATTTCTAATTAATTTTTTAACTAATTTGTTACTAATATCTAATAGTTGTAAGAAGACATCTCATTTTTTACCTTTTTATTTATAGTTGTGGTTTAAATAATAAAATGAAAATTGAGAAAAGGCAAAAAAAAAAAAGGTTTAAATGAGAAAAGAAATAAAAACGAGAAATAAAATTTTTAAAAGATAAAAAATGAGGTGAAAGAAAGAATTTTCTGATGTGGAAAAGAATATATCTTTGTGAATAATTTCGAATTAAATTGGATTTCCATGAATATTTTTCAATATTTAGTTAATTTCACTTGGTCATGGCTATCTACTTAAATATAATAGCAAATAAATTTTCAAACTAAAATATTAACATTTACTCGTAAAAAGCTTCTATTAGTTATTTTTGTAAGAGGGAAAACAAGTTGAAAAATTGGAACAATAATCAATTTTAACTAATTTGTAATAAATATTTTATTTTGTATTACATGCACAAATTATTTGTGACACCCCATACATTTCGTTAGTAATAATGCTTGGTTAACGATCGAATAGAGGCCATATACTAAACAATAATAAATTTAAAAATATGACCGTTGTGATGCATGCTTGTCTAACCTGATATTTGGTAAATCCGAACCAACCTTATTACTTAACATTAAGGAAATTCTTACAACTACAAGAAGATTTCCTTTGTCTCTTCATATCTATCGTCTGCAACAAACTATATTTCCTCACTCTCTTTCATAAATGAAAAATTTTGTTCGACTTCAATCACACATAACTTCTTCATATTTCCACCAAACCAAAAACCACAAGTTACATCACTATCCTCATAAAGAGTACTTTGCATCCATACCAATCTTCATAGATAAATGTTTTGTTTAAGTTTTGAGTCAAATTGAAAATAAACATAAAATGTTTAGTTTCAAAAGTTTTTGCTAAAAAATGATTCATAAACTCCAAGTTTCAATAAGTTTAGTTACTACATTCAATGACACAACTTGTTATTCTTTGATTTTAAGTAAAGAACTCAATCTCTTACAAATCTTTAGGGATTAATTTGAGCCTTAAGCTCTAAAACCAAGGTGAGTGGGAAATTCGTTGAATTACTACAATCTATGTTATTGGTTGTGATTGTTTAATAAGTTTAGCATATTGTTAGATTATTTGAAGCTTGGTTGATTGTTAATGTGATAAAAATGGAGTGTAATGGAATTGTTTACATTTATGAAAAGCTATAGTATGTTTTGGAGGTTAACGAAGCCTGCTATTTAGACTGCATAAAACTTACCTTCCAAATGCAATTAACAGCAGTAAATAATTAAAGTATCCTCTTACACCAACTAAAAGTTGGCTTTCTTGCCATCTGAATGCTAGTTCCTTCATCAACCAAAATGTGATTATTCAAGCTAGATTCCTTTTTCATTTCACTTCTTGTCTAGACATTCATTTATATAGCCTATGGCTTACCTACAACCATGACTCCAAACTTTGTAAATTTCAAATTCTACTATTACCTATTGAGTTGGTCTTCAAATTTAATGTGATTGCTATGATAATTGGAATTGTTGATGGGAATCTACCCTGTGATCTCGATAGTTAGGGAACCTGATTTGGATGTATGATCCAAATTGCTCACATGTATCCATTTCCGTATCTAATAATGTTTGAATTGTATTATAGCAAGTATAGTGATCAGTCTAATGAGAAATTTTCTAGCACCACCTATACCTTTAGAACTGGATTTGGCTGATGGTCTAAATCTCTTATATTTTTACTTTATGTCCTATATTCTAATAACCATTTGAGAAATAATCTTACAGGTACAATAATAATTCTCTATGGGATGCCAATATATTTTACACTAGTTGATGGACACGAGACATTTTTAGATTTACAACCAAAGACCCACTACGATTGTTTCCATTTCGAAGCATTGGCTCATGAAGACTTATGATATTTTTGTAGTTTGTAATTGTTCTATGGACTATTTTATGTTGTATTTTTCTTTTGAGACTCTTTCATTTTATTGTAATTTCCATTTAGGGCCAGTCACCTGAAAAGTGGTAAACTTGTAATTTTTGACCATTTTCTAACCCTAGGAGTAGCAAGTATAAATACTTGCTTATATTAGGGTTTGAGGAGGCCATTTTTCAGATTATACACTTCACATTTTCGTGAGAGGGCTTAGGTTTTCCCTAGTTCCAATTCTCTTATCAATTTCAATTTCCAAGAGTTGAAATTGTGGCGAGTGCAACAATGGGTAATTGTGAGTAGTATCAATTCCTTCTTTGTTGTGTTTCCATTTTATCACTAGTGAGTCATATCTAGGATTGATTTGGATTTTTCTTAGACATATTTTGATTGCAATTTGTGATCAATTATTTTGTTAAAAATTGATTGTTTTTAGTACTTGATATCAACATCTTCTTATGTGACATGAATTGAAATTGTAGAAGAAGTTGGAGTCACGGTTTTGATAAATCCCTCTTGATTTGATTCATGTGGATTTCACTTATTATTGTTGTTATATGGTGAAGATTACATTTATGGATTGTAATTGCATCATTGGTCCTTTGGATTTCACCAAAATTCCAATAGTGTTCATGTAAATTTATTGATTCCATTAGACCGGTTTTGTATGTTAGTTGGGGTTTGTTTATTTAATTCATTTGCATGTGCTTGGGTTTGGTTTTGAGCACATCATCTTTTGGTATCAAAGCTTCAGGTTTGTGAGAAGGGATTGTTGCAACTTGAATTCGGAAATTAAGGGTTTATTGAGTAGCACCTTGATCCGAAAATTGTTGGTGTGAAACTTGGAATTTTTTGTTGAGTTGTTAAATTGTATCTTGTTGATTAGCGGTTGAACATTTGGAGATTTGAACACTCTTGGATCCCTTGATATTTGGCTATGAATGTGTAGTAATTTTGAAGAAAACCGTGAAGTATTGAGTGTAATGTTCAATTGGTGAAAAGGATTTGTGTTGTGTAGATTTGTTTTTGAAAAAGTGGAGGAGTAACACTTGAATTTCCAAATTTGAATTCAGATTTGAAGTGTGAATTAAGAAGCCAATTTGAAATTTCAAAACACACATTAAGTCATTGTTTAATTATGTGTCATTTGAATTTGAAATAGCTTCTTACCATTTGTGGAATTGTGTACTTAATGAAATCCTTTTTTTTTTTTATTTGAAAGTGGGCTACCATACCTTGTGTAGAAGTTGTGGTTTGGGTTGTAGTTTGTGGAAGAAAGGAAAGTTAATTGAATTTGAATTACATCATTGGAATTCCATAATTTGAAGAATCTTGTGGAGTGTGTTGTGTGATTTCTTGTGTAATTCAGAAGTGGAAGTGTACAATTTTCAAATTTTCATTGTGTGGGATAATAGGGAATTTATTTGAATTCAAACACATCCATTAAGTTTAAAGTAGTTATTGAGTGGTATTGATTACATTTCATTTGAATTTGAAATTGAATCTTACCATTTGTGGAAATTGTATTAAGGATGTTCATTTGAATTTGTTGCCGTGTTGTAGAGTTATGTTTTGTCAAATTAATGAAGAGTGTATGCATGTGGCGTGAGTTTTGGTGTATGTTAAGTGAAAGGTAATTTGCACCGTGAAGTGTTGTGTGTATGTAGTGGTGGTTGAAGTGGTTGCAACGTGTATATGTGTGGTGTGAGTGGCGGTGTGAATTTGTGGAGTTGTGTAGAGTAAGGTGCTGCACATTAAGATTAAGTGTGAGTGTGAACCGTGGCTAATAAAGGAAGTTAAGTAGTGAAGTTTGAAATTCAAAGATAAGCATTTAAGTGTGAAAGTTATTGAGTATTATTACTTAAACACTTGCTTAGTTGAATTCAATATCTTAACTACTTTGAAGTATTTATTTGTGCTTCAATTATTTTACTATACTTGAAGTGACAAGAAGTATTTATTGCATTGGTGACTTGTTGCACCGTGGGTGTACTAGTGTGTGTGTTGTTATCCAAATGTGTTATTGTGACGTGGTGAAGTGAAGGGAGTGTGATACAATTATTTGAGATTACATTTGTACTTTAAATAAATTGCATCCACAAACATGTCAAATGATAGTTTGAATGGGGGCATTGGTAATGAGGCCAATAGCCAGGTGAGTGGCAGACCAGGTCATTGAAATACAAGTGGAAGAACTCTAGATGAACAACTTCAGGACCTTACCACATTTGTTGGTACATTAGCAACAAGGATTGATAGGATGACATTGCCACCACCACTTGTGGTAAACCTTTAGGCACTACCTAGAGTAGCTCCTCAGAATGTCCAGAGAGAAGCGGCAGTTGGAGGAAATTTGGGAAGAAGAGTAGAAGGAGATTATCATGCTCTTAGGGAATATAGAGATGATAATTTTGGGGTTAATCCATACCCAGGCAGGGAATTTAGACCACCTCGAGGATTAGAGTATGTGAAGCTACATATGCCTTCATTTGATGGTAGGGGTTCCGTCGATGATTACCTAGACTGGGAAGACAAAGTTAAGGGTCTTTTCGAGTGTTATGATATTGATGATGACTCCAGGGTACGTCTTGCAGCTGTAGAGTTCATAGGGTATGCTGCTTTGTGGTGGAAAAATATGGTGTTCAGTAGGTGAAGGGATGGAGAGACCGAAGTACACACTTGGAGAGACATGAAATGAGTTTTGAGGAAGAGGTTTATACTGGAACACTACAGGCATGAGCTATTGATGCTTCTCCATACATTGAGACAGGGGGGTAAAACAGTGGATGACTACGTATAAGAGTTTGAGACACTAGTGATCAGATGTAGATTAGTTGAACCTCCTAAACAAACCTTAGCACGTTTTGTATTTAGGTTGAAGTATGAGATAACTTGTGTAGTTAAGCTTCAAAGATATAGTACACTTGATGAGACTATACAATTAGCCTTGAAAGTGGAAAGACAGAGGCGATCCTATTCATTCCAGGTTACTAGGAGTAGGCCTAGTACTAATACAAAGCCCATAGGGGTTGTTGGTCAGTTGGATGGGTCAAAGGGAGTAGGTGAGCATTTCAAGGTTGCAGACAAAGTTATCCTTACTATAGAAAAGGAGAAAAATGTTTCTAGGAAAGGCAAAGACGTAGTTGGATCTGATTTGAGGCAGATGGTACAAGGGTCAACTAGTGAGAAGATGCGATAGATTAAATGTTTCAAATGCATGGGATTTGGACATATAGCTACACAGTGTCCCAATAAAAGGGTGATGACCGTCATGGAGGGTAACGAGGAAGATGATGAGGAAGAGACTATCGAGCCTATAGATTTATCCTTAGCCTTACAAGAGTATTATGATGATGAACATGCTGAAACACATGGGGATAAAAAGGGAGAAAAATACTTACCTATTAATGTGTTATACAAGGATATGACTATTTCTCTAGATACCAAGGACATATAGAGGGAGAATCTGTTCCACACACCTTGTCAGATTCGAGGTAACCTATGTATGCTTTTTATTGATAGTGGTAGTTATACTAATGTCATATCTACTGCATTGGTAGAAGACTTACAATTAACCACTAGCTCTCATCCTAACCCGTATAAAGTGCATTGGTTGGACAACCGAGGTAGTTTGCATGTTACACAGCGAGCAATGGTACCAATCAATATAGGAAATCGGTATAGTGATGAGATTATCTATGATGTGCTTCCTATGTATGCATTTCATTTACTACTAGGTCAACCATGGCTATTTGATAGAAATGTGTTACATGATGGGTTCAGAAACACTTACATGTTTCAAAAGGATGGTATTCGGATTTTACTGACTCCTTTGTCTCCGTCTAAGGTTCGTTCTTTCCAGGAACTAGTCAGAAGCACATTTAGTTCTTCTAGATTTTCAACTAACAAGTAATTCCAAACATCGGGTTTCGGTCCGGGAAAAGATCCTCTAGATTTGAGGGCAAATCTTTCAGAAGCCCAAGGAGATGATGAGAAATTTTCTAGCACCACCTATACCTTCAAAACTGGATTTGGCTGATGGTCTAAATCGCTTATATTTTTACTTTACGTCCTATATTCTAATAACTATTTGAGAAATAATCTTACAGGTATAATAATAATTCTCCATGGGATGCCAATATATCCTACACTAGTTGATGGACACGGGACATTTTCAGATTTACAACCAAAGACCCGCTGCGATTGTTTCCATTTCGAAGCATTGGCTCATGAAGACTTATGATATTTTTATAGTTTGTAATTGTTCTATGGACTATTTTATATTGTATTTTTCTTTTGGGACACTTTTATTTTATTGTGATTTTCATTTAGGGCCAGCCACCTTAAAAGTGGCAAACTTGTAATTTTTGACCATTTTCTATCCCTAGGAGTAGCAAGTATAAATACTTTCTTATAGTAGGGTTTGAGGAGGCCATTTTTCAGATTATACACTTCACATTTTTGTGAGAGGGCTTAGGGTTTCCCTAGTTCTAATTCTCTTATCAATTTCAATTTCCAAGAGTTGAAATTGTGGTGAGTGCAACAAAGGGTAGTTGTGAGTAGTATCAATTCCTTCTTTGTTGTGTTTCCATTTCATCACTAGTGAGTCATATCTAGGGTTGATTTGGATTTTTCTTGGACATATTTTGGTTGTAATTTGTGATCAATTATTTTGTTAAAGATTGATTGTTTTTAGTACTTGATATCAACATCTTCTTATATGACATAAATTTGAATTGTAGAAGAAGTTGGAGTCACAGTTTTGATCAATCCCTCTTGATTTGATTCACGTGGATTTCACTTATTATTGTTGTTATATGGTGAAGATTACATATCTGGATTGTAATTGCATCATTGGTCCTTTGGATTTCACCAAAATTCCATTAGTGTTCACGCAAATTTATTGATTCCATTAGACCAGTTTTGTATGTGAGTTGGGTTTGTTTATTTGATTCATTTACATGTGCTTGGGCTTGGTTTTGAGCACATCACAGTGTTTACAGGATGCTAAATAACCTACACTATTGATCACATTGGGAACATCATCAGACTCACATCCAATGGCCTGCGATTAACTCAATTGACTTGAAGAACTGGCACTTTGAAGACCATCTTTGTATTTGTTATTTTATTTTTGAACCGGTCACTTTGTAAACATTTTTGGGACATTTTGATTTTCTTGTATTTTGGTTGAAATAGAACCGGCCACATTAGTGGCATAAAGCGTAAATCTTTAGACATTTTAACCCTAATTGGAGCAAGTATAAATACTTGCTATGTAGGGTTTGTAAGGAGCTTTTTGAACATTATTTTTTTAGACTTGAAAACTGTGAGGGTCTCCTCCATTTTCACGTGAACTCTTATCATTTCTTCAAAGAAGTGTGGCGAGTGGGATTTAATTTTTGTGATATCAACAACATCAAATCCATCCTAATTCCCTACTAGTGAGTAATATCTGGTGAGGAATTAGTTCATCCTTTTTGCTATCTCATTCATGCAATTTTTAGGGTTACAATTCAATTTTGATTTCATACCCTTTTAGTTGTGTATTATGTAATTGAATTCTCAATTGCAATTGTGTACTTGTAATTGGATCCTTTTCCAGAGGAAGGACTATCAGATTAATAAGGTAAGTAGCACCTCTAAACCTTGGTTTACTGATTTTGCAAATGACCTTGTCTGTAAAGTACTCCCTAGTGACAAAACTTCTCAGCAAAAGAAGCGTTTCTTTGTTGAGTTAAAGCACTATTTTTTGGAGCAACCATTCTTATTCTGTGTCTGTGCAGATCAAGTGATTAGACAATGTGTATCCGAGCAAGAAGGGTAGGAGATTTTAAAGCACTATCACACTAGGCTAACTAGCGGTCATTACAGTGTGAATCGGACAGCCCACAAGATTTTGGAATCAGGATTTTATTGGCCAACTATATTCAAGGATTCCTTCAACTTTGTGAAGACTTGTGACAGATGCCAACAAGTGGGGAGTATGTCAAAACGTGATGAAATGCCCCAAATTTTCATATTGGAGTGTGAGATCTTTGACGTGTGGGGGATTGATTTCATGGGACCCTTCCCCAATTCTTTCAGGAACAAGTATATACTCATGGCAATGGATTATGTGTCTAAATGGATAGAGGCCCAAGCTTTGCCCACCAATGATACCGGAGTAGTGGTGAAGTTCTTGAAGAAACTTTTCTCTAGGTTTGGAGCACCACGGGCTTTAATTAGTGATAAGGGAACTCATTTCTATAACGTACAATTAGAGAAAGTACTGAAGTGATATGGGGTCACCCATAGATTAGCAACCCCCTATCACCCTTAGACGAGTGGTCAAGTAGAAGTTTCAAACCGTGAATTGAAAAAGATTCTAGAAAAGACAGTAGAGCACCACCAAAGGGATTGGTTGGAAAAATTGGACGATGCATTATGGGCCTATAGGACAGCCTTTAAAACTCCCTTAGGCACCACTCCATATCGACTAGTTTTTGGGAAAGCTTGTCACCTACCAGTGGAGCTAGAACATTGAGCTTTTTGGGCTTTGCATACTCATAACATAGATTTAGAGGCCACTGGTAGGAAGAGAAAATTTCAGTTGAACGAACTTGATGAATGGCGTACAATAACTTACGACAACATGCGAGTTTATAAGGAGAAGATGAAGAGGTATCATGATATGCGAATTCATCATCCGAAACAATTCCGTGAGGGAGATCATGTTCTCTTATTTAATTCGTGACTGAAACTTTTCCTGGGCAAGTTGAGATTGAAGTGGTCTGGGCCATTTAAAGTGGTAAAAGTCTCTCCTCATGGAGCGATGGAATTGGAACATCCGGATGGACATACCTTCAAGGTAAATGGGCAACGATTGAAGTAGTACTTTAGGACTCAAGGGGAAAAGAGGGCCAAGAGGAGTTTAGACTCTACCCTCTTGTGAATTGATCAGATGTAATCTCAGTCCGTCGAGTAAATGACGTTAACCAAAAGCGGTTGATGGGAGGCAACCCATGCATTTCTTTAGGTAAGTTTTTCTTTCTTTAATCCATTCAATTATTCTCTATTATTTTTGGCATTAACTTGGTAGGAAATTCCACCTTTTGCGGATCTAATGCATGAAGGGAGAGTGAGGCATGCAAAAAGGAGGTAAGTTGAACATTTTACAAGTTTCATGGGAATACACGGCTGTTATACACGGCCGTATATGAAAAAACAAATCCACAGAATGATACACGCCCATGACATATGGCCGTGTGTCTGGGAGAAACCACACGAATGAACACATGCCCATGTAGTTGACCATGTATTTGAGTTTATTCAAAAAAAAAAAAAATGGACACACGACCGTGTATATGGCTGTAGGTCAGATCATGCCCTTCTAGCTTGGCCGGTTCTTTTATTTAGAAACCCTCTGATTTTTATTTTCATTTTCAACTATCCTCTCGATATTAACTCACTCCTTCTCCATCCTTTGTTTCATTGCATTCTAGGATCCATTTCAGGCAGTAAAGGTAAGATTTCTCCCTCGATTCTTCTTCAATATGCAATTTTTCCTCCATTCATTTAAGTTTTTCTGATTACATAGCACTTCATGCATGATTTCGAGGGTAATTCGAGTTTTCACAAGGGGCTTTTGCATTTTTTGGTCAATTCTTTCCTAGTATTGATCTTTTCTCATGTTTTTACTTATTTATACTAGAATTCAAAATGTATTTTGCACAATTTCCATGTTTACCTTAAAACCTAGGTTTTGTATTCTTGTTTTGCAAATTTTTGTGGAACCTAGGTTGTTATTAGGTTACATGGTGGTTGGTTATTAGCTTATTATCGATAATTTTGTGCAAAATGGGTTTTACACGGTCGTTTCCTTGGGTGTGTAGTTTTAAACGGTGGAGGGAAGTGTTTCTACGAAAGACACACCCGTGCATGTTACAATACATGGGCATGTGTTTAAATATTGGATTCTTTTTTGTCTTCTTCCTCTAATTTTAGTCCGTATTCCCTCATGCATGGCCATTCCTCATCATTATTACAACTTATTGTGCGATAATTCATATTTTTTTTTTAGATGTATTAAGTTGTTTGGTGGAAGATATGAGTATTTTCTTTATTTTCATATGACTCGCATGAAGATAGTAGCACAAAAGAGAAAAAGATCAAAAGAAGCAAGTAGTAGTGGGTGATAAAGGCATATTTTATCATGTTGTATCTTGCGATTGGTATATATATTATTGTCAATTATTAGAAATTTCCAATAAAAAGATACTTAAATTGCATTTATGTTAATATCTTAGGGATTAATGAACTTGAAGATGTACATGATGCAAAACATGAAGAAATCACAAGCAAGGGATGAGACACGGCCGTGCCTAAAAGAAGAAGGAAAGAAAAAAATGCCGAGAAGCTTATGGAGTTATCCCACGGCCATGGTTTATGTGGTGGCAGTAACAACCACATTACACATGGCCGTGCCTCATGTGGTGGACTGCCGACTTTTCATATTCTTATGAAATTTGTACGTTTCTGCGAAGCATAAAAGGAGGGGTGAGAAAGAAAAGTGGGAGAAAAAACACGATCGGGGGGAAGAGAGGAGATTTTGAACAATTTGGCAGATTTGAGAACTTTGTTTTGAGAAACTTTAGCTTTTTACAAGAGAATTGAAGATTGAATTCAATGGTACTTCCATCAACTGAGATCAAGTCAGAAATCTCTGAAGAGTTGTTTTAGGATCTTATTTCCAGATTTGCTACATATTGGTGACTTCTTATCCTAATCATATTTTGCAATTCTGTGAATTGGTTTTTATGTCTTTAATGGATTCTTTAACATTTTTCGTTGAATTTTGTCTTGTTGTTATCTATTGTATGGCTGGCTAATTTCATTTGTGGGAATAGTGGATGAAGTCCTAGTTTGCTAAAATGATTAGTGTAGTTTGGTTATGAGATTGACATATATGTGGAGTATTCATGTTGAGAATTCCTATAATTTCAATTTAATTGTGATAAGATTAGATTGTTAGAAATCCAATCAATACGAAAGTGGAGATAGGATTTGTTAGGAATTCTTAATTAGACTAATGAGTCAATGCGAAAGTGGCGTTAATTGGTTTAATTAGGGTTTATATAGAGATTAAAGCTATGTTCTAATTAATTATTCACTGAGAGATTAGGGATAATTGTATCAGGGCATAAGGCGATCATAGCATTGAAAAATGTATGAGAGTATATTAGAATCCTCTGTTAATTAGAGAGACGAAAGTGGACAAATTGATTTGAGGTTTAAATGTTGAACTCACGTGAATAACCACATATAAGTTGATTGCAATAATTTAACGGTAGTTTGATTAGCATAACTAGGGTGAATTCTAAATTCCTACCGTTCAATTGGAAGTATTTATAAGAATCTTATAATTCTCATTAACATAGAACTTAATTTAATCTCTTTAGTTAAATATAAAAAGATTCCTGTTTGAATTACCTAAATATCAGTATAAGTTATTATAGGTTTGGTAATCTTTTTAGTCCTTGAGGGAATGATACTCTACTCATCATATATTACTTGATTGCGACCTAGTATACTTGCTAGCGGTTTCACATATACATTTCACGAGTGATCAAGTTTTTGGCGCTGTTGTCGGGGACTATAAGATATTAGACTTTGTAGCTTTGTTGGTAGTTTAGGTGCATTTTATTTTGTTGATAGTGTGTCTTTACTTTTCTGTCTTTTCTGCGGGTGCGCATGCAAAGGAGTAGGAGTCTTGAACTTCTGCCCCTAGATCCTGAGATAGAGCGTACTATACATCATTTGAGAAGAGAGAATAGATAGAGAGGAGAGAATCAAGAGGAAATCATGGCAGATGATAATAACAATCTTCCTATTCAGGCTGCCCCACGAGCACTTCGCGATTTTTCAGTCCCAACTGTTCAAGGACCAGCAATTAGAAGGCCAGCTGTTCAGGCCAACACTTTTGAGCTGAAGCCAGCACTTATACAGATGGTGCAATCCAATCAGTTTGGTGGATATACACATGAGAGCCCTGATGAGCACATAGCAGGATTCCTTCAGTATTCTAACTTGATAAAGATGAATGGTGTTTCTGATGATGCCATAAGACTACAACTTTTTCCTTTCTCATTGAAGGATAAGGCAAGAGCTTGGTATAATTCCTTACCTTAAGATTCTGTTACCACATGGGCTGAACTTCAATCAATGTTTCTTAGAAGATTTTTCCCACCATCACGTACTGCCAAATTAAGAAATGATATCACCAACTTTTCCAAGTTTAGTGGTGAATCATTATATGAGGCATGGGAACGATTTAAGGAAACAATCTGGAAGTGTCCACACCATAGCCTACCTGATAATCTCCTGATTGAGGTATTTTATCTTAGTTTGGATGACACTATGAGGTCATTGGTAGATGCTGCAGCTGGAGGTGCATTGATGGGTAAAACATACACTGAAGCCAGTGCTTTAATTGAAGAAATGGCATCCAGTGCACATAATTGGCAACATGAGAGAGGGAAATCAAAAGCTGCATCAGTTAGTGATATCGATTCTATTTCAGCTTAGTTGGCAGCTCTCACTACTCAGGTAAGCAAACTTTCTTCTTCTCAATCAGTTAATGCTAACTTACTTGCTAGTTGTGACTTGTGTTCAGGACCACACCCCTCTTTGGAATGTCCATTGGGAAACTTTCCAGCATCATCCAATAGAGAGCAAGTCAACTATGCCAACAATTTTCAAAGAGCTAATCAAGGGTCTTATTCCAACACTTACAATCCAGGCTGGCCAAATCATCCAAACTTCTCATGGAGGAATGAGAACAACGTACAGAACCCACCACCTGGATTTCAAAAACAAGTCCCTACTCAGATTCCTCCTCCTCAGCAAAGTCAGTCAAGAATAGAAGAGCTCATGCTGAGTTATGTGCAAAAGACTGACACTATGCTACAGAATCAGCAAGCCACCATTAGAAACTTAGAGAACCAAATTGGCCAGATCTCTCAACAGCTAAGCAATAGACCATATAGATCTTTGCCTAGCAAAATTGAAGAGAATCCAAAAGGTGTCAATGCAATTGTGTTGAGGAGTGGTAAGGAATTGGAAAAAGTTGACACACATGCTCAAGAGAAAGAGGAGAGTTTAAAGAAAGACAAAGGGAAGAAAAAGGTAGAGGAACCAAAACAGCAAACACCAGAGGTGAAACCCTATATTCCTCCTGTACCTTTCCCAGGGCAATTGAAGCAACAGCAGTTAGATTCCCAATTCGCTAAATTCTTGGAGGTGTTTAAGAAGCTCCAAATCAACATTCCTTTTGCAGAGGCACTCTAGTAGATGCCTCATATGCGAAATTCATGAAAGAGCTTCTTACAAAATAGAGAAAAATTGATGGCAATGAACCGGTAATGCTTACAAGAGAATGCTCTATGATTCTTCAGAAGGACATTTCAACTTTGCCAAAGAAACAAAGAGATCAGGGGAGTTTTACTGTTCCTTGCACAATTGGAAATTTTTATTTTGATAAAGTTCTTATTGATTCAGGTGCAAGTATTAACTTAATGCCTCTCTCTATTTTCAGGGAACTTGGATTGGGAGACTGCAAGGAGACCTGTGTCACTTTGCAATTAGCTGATAGGAGCATTAAATATCCTAAAGGTATTGTGGAGAATGTTTTAATGAAAGTAGACAAGTTCTACTTTTTAGTTGATTTCATTGTCCTGGAAATGGAAGAGGATAGAGAGGTGCCCATGATTCTTGGTAGACCATTCCTTGCTACAGGTAAAGCTTTAATAGATGTGGAACAAGGTAAGCTCACTTTAAGAGTTATGGATGAACAAATAACTTTTAATGTGTATGATGCTATGAAACAATTTGATGAATGTAAGTCCTGTTACACTATTGATAACATTGATGAGCTTACTAGTGAATCTAAGGAAGAGAAAGCAGGCTTGGTTACATTAGAATCTGTTCTTAGAGATGTGGATGATTGGAGTGATGATGAAAAGCCTATGGATGAATGTATGGAGGAGGCGATAGAAATCAAGGGTCGATATTATGAGGAGTTGGGTACAAGTGCAACAAAACCAGTGCCATCTTTGACACAACCTCCGGTGCTAGAACTTAAACCTTTACCTAGTCATTTGAAATATGCTTATTTGGGAATGGATAATACTTTGCCAATAATTATTTCTTCTTTCTTGACAGGTGATTAGGAGCAACAACTTTTAGAAGTGCTGAGAGAGCATAAGGAGGCAATAGGATGGACAATTGCAGATATCAAGGGAATTAGCCCTCTAATTTGCACTCATCGCATATTCTTGGAGGCTAAATGTAAACCTATAGTTCAACCATAGAGACGACTAAACCCAACTCTTAAAGAGGTAGTGAAAAAAGAAGTACTCAAGCTGTTGGATGCAGGTATTATCTATCCTATTTCCGATAGTGAATGGGTTAGTCCAGTTCAAGTAGTGCCAAAAAAATGTGGTATGACTGTAGTAAAGAATGATTCCAATGAGTTAATCCCTACTCGTACTGTGACCGGGTGGAGAGTGTGTATAGACTATAGAAAAGTGAATGACGCCACCCGCAAAGATCATTTTCCCCTCCCATTTATTGATCAGATGTTAGAAAAACTAGCAGAGCATGGGTACTATTGCTTTTTAGATGGTTATTCTAGGTATAATCAGTTCCATATAGCACCTGAGGACCAAGAAAAAACCACATTTACATGTCCTTATGGAACCTTTGCCTATAGAAGGATGCCCTTTGGTTTATGTCACGCACCTGCTACTTTTTAGAGGTGTATGATGTCTATTTTTTCTGACATGTTAGAGAACTTCATTGAGCTGTTTATGGATGATGTTTCAGTTGTTAGGAAGTCATTTGATGCATGTATGATAAATTTAAGTTATGTGCTTAAAAGATGTAAAGAGACCAATCTGATTCTTAACTGGGAGAAATGCCATTTTATGGTAAGAGAGGGAATAGTCTTGGGTCATAAGATATCAAAAAGAGGGATTGAGGTCGACCGAGCAAAAGTGGAGATCATTGAAAAGTTGCCACCACCTACTTCATTGAAAGGAGTCAGAAGTTTCCTGGGACATGCTGGTTTTTACAAAAGATTTATTAGGGACTTCTCTAAAATCTCTAAACCTCTTTGTAATTTACTTGAAAAAGATACTGCTTTTAATTTTGATGACAAATGTTTGCAGGCATTCAATTTGTTGAAGGAGAAGCTCACAACTGCACCAGTAATTGTTGCACCTGATTGGGAGCTTCCGTTTGAATTGATGTGTGATGTCAGTGACTATGCAATAGGAGCAGTACTTGGGCAAAGGAGAGGTAAGTTGTTTCATGTCATATATTATGCTAGTAGAACCTTGAATGAGGCTCAAAGGAACTATACTACTACTGAAAAAGAACTCTTAGCAATTATATTTGCATGTGATAAGTTCCGGTCCTATCTAATAGGTTCTAAGATCATAGTATATACAGACCATGCTGCGCTCAAGTATTTGTTTGCTAAAACTGATGCTAAGCCAAGGTTAATTCGTTGGATTTTACTGTTATAAGAATTTAATCTTGAAATCAAAGACAAAAAGGGAACAGAGAATGTTTTAGCTGATCATTTGTCAAGGTTGGAATCTGAGTGTTCAGATCCACCTATCAATGAAAATTTCCCAGATGAACAATTGTATGGAGTTGAAATCCAAGGACTACCTTGGTATGCTGACATAGTTAATTATTTGGTTAGCAAAATCATACCTTATGGTATTTCATACCAACAGAAAAAGAAGTTTTTACACGATGTAAAATTTTACTTTTGGGATGAACCATATTTGTTTAAAAATTGTGCTGATCAAATAATTAGACGATGTGTGCCAGAAATTGAACAAATTAGCATCATTTAGCATGGTCATTCAAAAGAGGTAGGAGGTCATTTTGGTGTAAAGAGAACCGCAGCTAAAGTTTTATCTTGTGGATTTTATTGGCCTAGTTTTTTTCGGGATTGCAGGAACTATATCATGTCTTGTGCTCAATGCCAAAAGACAGGTAACATTTCTAGGAGACATGAATTACCGTAGAATGGTATTCTTGTAATAGAACTTTTTGATGTTTGGGGGATAGATTTTATGGGTCCATTTCCCTCTTCTTATTCAAACAAATACATTCTCTTGGCGGTCGACTATGTTTTGAAATGGGTAGAAGCGGTTGCTTTGCAAACTAACGACACCAGAGTTGTAGTTATATTTTTGAAAAGAAACATTTTTTCAAGATTTGGAGTACCTCGAGCTATCATAAGTGATGGGGGGTCGCATTTTTGTAACAAGCAATTTGAAAAATTATTATCAAAATATGGGGTTACTCATAAAATTGCTACTCCTTATCATCCTCAAACTTCAGGTCAAGCCGAGGTATCTAATAGGGAAATTAAACGTATTTTGGAAAAAACTATTAATGCATCCAAAAAAGATTGGTCATTAAAACTTGATGATGCATTATGGGCTTATAGAACTGCGTTTAAAACTCCCATAGGAATGTCCCCATACAAGATTGTGTTTGGTAAGTCATGTCACCTACCAGTGGAGCTTGAGCACAAAGCATACTGGGCCATAAAGTTCCTTAACTTTGATTTGCAAGCTGCAGGTGAAAAGAGATTACTCCAGTTGAATAAATTGGCAGAATTAAGAGAAGAAGCATATGAGAATGCAAAGATCTATAAGGAGAGAGCTAAGAGATGGCATGATCAGAACATTTTAAAACGGGAGTTTTTGCCAGGTCAGAAAGTTTTATTATATAACTCTTGATTAAAATTGTTCCCAGGTAAGTTAAGATCAAGATGGTCCGGACCTTTTGTTATTTCACAAGTTTTTTCTTATGGTACAGTAGAATTGAGATCAGAAGATAACCAAACTTTCAAAGTAAATGGTCAACTTCTTAAACATTATCATGAAAGGGAAAACTTTGATAGAGATGCCACCACTGTGGATCTTGCATAGCCTAAGTGAAAAGAAGGAGGAAAGTCGGGCTAAAGACTTTAAACTAAGTGCTTCATGGGAGGCAGCCCATGATTAAAGATTTTTGTGAATTAATTTTATTTTTCAAAAAAAAAAAATTTCGGCTAAGGATTTTAGGGGGATGAGATACGGCCATGGTTTGTGTGGTGGCCCTAAATCCACCACATGTCATACGGTCGTGCCACGGTAATGTGAAAATTACGGATTGACTCACCCCTTACACCACGACCGTGTGTGAAAAAAAAAAAATTACCGTGGCGAAGGTTATGTAGATAACCCACGGCCGTGGGTTATGTCTTGCCCATGCGAGTATAAAAAAAAAAAAAACCCTCTGCCCTCACACACTCTATTCTCGTCCAAAATTCATACTCACTTTTTCTCTCTCTAAAATCTGCATATTTTGCATTTTTTTTTAAAAGACTTGTCTTAATGTTATTTGTTGATTACTTTTATTTTATTTTCTGTTGGAACTGTAATAATTCCTTAAACACTATAGGTGATGTTAGACTGTGAATATTCTTGATCTATTTTGTCTCTTTGTGTTTTTTTTGTTCTAACTTCAGGAACTAAAGGTAAAATGTGCAGTTCATATGGAAAAGCAATGGCCCTTTCATGATGAAATATTCCAGAGACTTTGCTACACTTTCATCTTAGGGAAGTTTCGTAATTCCCAAAGTACTTTTATGGTTTAATCAATTTTCTTTTGCAATTAGGAAAGACAATAGTGACATTGTCTGAATTACGTGTGGGGGAAGGAAAAATAAAATAGGCCATTATTTATGATAATTTTGATGTTTGTTGATGTTAATTTGTGTGGAATGAATATTTTGGACAATTATACTTCACCATTATCTTGAACTGTTGTATTGGAAAAGTCTAATATGATCTGGAAATGTGGTATAAAATTTCTTTTATCGAATTGATTTGATTTGGTGCCTTACTCATTAGCTGTTGTAATTGGTTTACTTAGTTTAAATTTAGTAGTGGAATCTTTAAGGAAAATTTTGACCTTTTGTTTAGACTCTTGAATTTAAAGTTCGGAAGTAGGTCGAGTCCTTTAGTGCAAAACAAGCAAGTTTACTTCTAAGTGAATTAAGCTTGTATTTTGTCTTTTGAAGTGCTTTGAGAATATTTTAACTCTTAGAAGAAGAGGTAGAGGAAACTTTTTACTTGGTGATTCCTTATAAAAATAGTCCTAACTAATATAAAAAAAAATTAAATAAATAAAATAAAATATTTAGAGCCTTTACTGCAATGACTCAGGTAAGTGAGTTAAGAGTATCCTAACTCAAATATTAGTGTGAGGAAGAGTTCGTAGAGGTCCCTTTAAAACCTAGTCACTTGGGTGATGAGCCCGGGATGTGCCGACTCAATGAACTCACAATAACGTGAAGGGTGGAAAGGCAAAATTTTAATATATTAATAAAAGCCAGTTGATATGGGCAAGCTTTAGTCCCTTAGAAGAGTGAAGTCAGACTCTACTGTCAATCTAAGCAAATATATATATATACATATATATATATATATATATATAATAAAGAATGAAATAAGACTATTATAAAAAGGAAAAAATCTAGGGGAAGAGTGGATACCATATGCTTTAACTTTGTGTTATCTTATTCAGATAAGTAATTAAAGAGATTTTATACTTGCTAGTTGCTTTTGAAGTTTAAATGAGTGTTTTGCTTTATTGGACTGAGAATTTATGTTTTGAAATAAGAATTCGGTGGTTAAACATTAGGAATAAAAGTTAGTCTTTCCAGATTAACTACTCAATTTTTTTCTAAGTATACCAGTTACATGTTGTCAGTTTAGTTAGAGTGGTAGGCACCATCTTTTCAAATCAATTATGAGGAAAGAAAATTTTGTATTTTCATTTGACAGATTATTAATTGCTTGAGGAAAAGCAGAAGTTCAAGTATGGGGGAGTTGATAAAGGCATATTTTATCATGTTGTATCTTGTGATTGGTATATATATTATTGTCAATTATTAGAAATTTCCAATAAAAAGATACTTAAATTGCATTTATGTTAATATCTTAGGGATTAATGAACTTGAAGATGTACATGATGCAAAACATGAAGAAATCACAAGCAAGGGATGAGACACGGTCGTGCCTAAAAGAAGAAGGAAAGAAAAAAATGCCAAGAAGCTTATGGAGTTATCCCACGGCCGTGGTTTATGTGGTGGCAGTAACAACCACATTACACACGGCCGTGCCTCATGTGGTGGACTGCTGACTTTTCATATTCTTGTGAAATTTGTACGTTTCTACGGAGCATAAAAGGAGGGGTGAGAAAGAAAAGTGGGAGAAAAAACACGACCGGGGGGAGGAGAGGAGATTTTGAACAATTTGGTAGATTTGAGAACTTTGTTTTGAGAAACTTTAGCTTTTTACAAGAGAATTGAAGATTGAATTCAATGGTACTTCTATCAATTGAGATCAAGTCAGAAATCTCTAAAGAGTTTTTTTAGGATCTTATTTCCAGATTTGCTACATATTGGTGACTTCTTATCCTAATCATATTTTGCAATTATGTGAATTGGTTTTTATGTCTTTAATGGATTCTTTAACATTTTTCGTTGAATTTTTTCTTGCTGTTATCTATTGTATGGCTAGCTAATTTCATTTGTGGGAATAGTGGATGAAGCCCTAGTTTGCTAAAATGATTAGTGTAGTTTGGTTATGAGATTGACATATATGTGGAGTATTCATGTTAAGAATTCCTATAATTTCAATTTAATTGTGATAAGATTAGATTGTTAGAAATCCAATCAATACGAAAGTGGAGATAGGATTTGTTAGGAATTCTTAATTAGACTAATGAGTCAATGCGAAAGCGGCGTTAATTGGTTTAATTATGGTTCATATAGAGATTAAAGCTATGTTCTAATTAATTATTCACTGAGAGATTAGGGATAATTGTATTAGGGCATAAGGCGATCATAGCATTGAAAAATGTATGACAGTATATTAGAATCCTTTGTTAATTAGAGATACGAAAGTGGACTAATTGATTTGAGGTTTAAAATGTTGAACTCATGTGAATCACCACATATAAGTTGATTTCAATAATTTAACGGTAGTTTGATTAGCATGACTAGGGTGAATTCTAAATTCCTACTGTTCAATTGGAAGTATTTATAAGAATCTTATAATTCTCATTAGCATAGAACTTAATTTAATCTCTTTAGTTAAATATAAAAAAGATTCCTGTTTGAATTACCTAAATATCAATATAAGTTATTATAGGTTTGGTAATCTTTTTAGTCCTCGAGGGAACGATACTCTACTCATCATGTATTACTTGATTGTGACCTAGTATACTTTCTAGCGGTTTCACATAGGCATTTCATGAATGACCAGTAGGGGAGCATCTCGTTATCTGGTTAGCATGAGACAAGAGCACAAACCCATCTACGACAAGTTCGAAAACTCGAAAATTATTCGACCCAACGTTGTGATTGATTGGGAAGTGTTAGAACGTTTTGGTATTAGGGATGCATGTGAGAAGCTTCTTCAAGATCAAGCCTAGCGGAATCTCTTTACCATTGAGGAGAAGATTTATAAGGAGATCACACTCACTTTTATCTTACTTTCATTATCCGAGATGGCATTAGCGTAGGGTTGGATAACGAGGTAGAATTTTTTGCCATGGGAGATTATTGGTGATATTCTATGACAGACTTCATTGCGGCAATGGATCTTTATGATCCTCCTTTCCTCTAGAGCCAAGAATTCCGCCAACTCCATATGTCATTTCCTCGAGGATTTCGACCCAGTGACTATTGGGGCAAATTGGGTAGACTACGATATAATGCTTTTGCTACGAAGGGATCTTCCTTTAGTCAGTTGTCTTGCCGGGTACTGCACTATAGTTTTGTTCGCTCCACCACGGACCGCACAGATTCTAGGGGTGTGGTGAACGCCCGCGATGTCTTTTAGTTATGGAGCATGAACTTTCACACTAGGGTGAATGTAGGAGTATTTGTTGTATTTTGCATACTCCACCAATCTGAGTCTGGGAGTCTAGGTGTCTTCATAGGAGCATGGATAACGTGCATTTTGAGGAACTTAGAGTTATTTATCGTTTGAGAACTCGGTGACTGTGTGGGACAGTTAGTGCGCTTGACGGATAGGCCTATTATCAGCTGGGGGCATAGGGTTCCACTGTGGGAGGAAGCTAGGGATGAGTTTGCTGAATTAGAAGGAGATCCTATTCCTGAGGGGCAAGAGGAGGCTGAGATTCAAGAGGATGAGCCACAAGAACCAAAAGCAAAGAGGTCATTAGTTGAGCTTCTTTAGGAATTATCTACTAAGGTTCAGTCTATGCAGGAGGAGTAACAGAGGATGATGAAGAAGCAGAACAGGTTAAAACAGTTCCTTTGGAACGGTTTTAACAAGCTGGGTGAGACGCTTGGGATAGACTTCGCATCTTGCAGTTGTTCTAGCGATGAGGACGTCCGAGTCGATCCACATACATGAGTCCTAAGTTCTTCTCTTTGATAGGAAGAAGGCAGACATCGAGATGATTCGGACAATGGGGATGAGGATTGAAAGATAATTGTTGGGACTTAATTATTTGAATCCCTTCTATAGGATTTCATTTATATTTTGTTTCTGCCAAAACTTTGTATTTAAATAGGAATGGATGATATTTTTGGATGCTTTTATTGTTCTTTCTTTATGCTTTTATCTTTTTCTTTTGGTTTTTGGTTTTTCATTTCAGAGATTTTGTTAGATTGGTGGAGTACATGACTTTAGTTTCATGAGAAGGTTGGGGATGCTACATGTTTGGTGAACTTTTCAAGGATTCATGGTCAGTGCATATGAATGTTAATGATTTGAGTCACTTCTGAAAAGTGGATGCTGTAAGCGCAATTCTGATTTTGATCCAGGGGAGTCCTGTTCTCTTTCACCTTTATTTCCATTTTCCTTCTTTGTTGTGTAGTTCAATGTAGACATTGGGGACAATGTCTAACTCTAAGTGTGGAGGAGGGATCTGAGTAAAGGAAGTTATATGAAATATAAGTGTTAAAGAATCAAAAATTCAAAAGTTTCCTCACTTAAGATGTATTTAATGAATTACTCATAATCAAGAATTGCTGAGATTTAGTTATATGATTTACTAAGATGAAAAGTCTTGGGAATTTTGAAAATTTTTACTCTCTTATCTTGTTTTATAAATACTTTGCTAGAATTACAAGTTGAAATCCAAGGGAAGAGTATTACTTGTTATTTAAGCATTTATTTCAAGAATTGGGAGTGGATTAAGGTCACTAGTAAGTTTAGTATGCTTTTTCTTTTGCTATTAATGTGAGTTTTGTAATTCTAAGTAAAGGAGTAGATGATACTTGTAGCTTAGTGATCCCTTTTCGCAATTATTGGAACTGAGAACTTTGGGAGTAATGAAAAAGTTTAGAAGTGGACCTCATAGACTCGAGTAATTAAGCCTGAGGGGTGCCCTTTTGAGGGAATAACATCTATTGACTTGGGTGACGAACTCGAGATCAATGGCTGAAAGCTCGCTACAGGGGTCGTGAGAAAAGTCAGAGAAAACTGAACTTAATTAAGCTGAATTGGAAATTAATGGAAAATTAATTTAATTGAGATGGTAGAGGTTCAAAGGGATATCTTAAAACCTAGTAGCCTAAGATCGTCTGGTTTGGGATTTACTGACTAAGGAAACCATTTTAGTAAAAAAAATAAAAATAAATAAATAAATAAATAGTTGATTTGACTCGAACAAGTAATTCCGAGGGGCACCCTCTACGCTGAGGGGATAACATCTATTAACTTGAGTGATGAGCTCGGGATTATCAATTGAAAGTTCGCTACAAGAGTCGGTTAACTAAGTAATGTACTTAATGGAAAATCTCCCAATCTTGTTTAAAAGGATTAAAGAAAAGAGAAATCCAGGAGATAAGTAGATACAATTTGCCTTTGCTCTTTATTGCATTACTTATAGGAGTGGTTAAGAGGGAAGTATACTCTACTTTACTAGTATTGATCTTTGTTAGGTTTCACTTTTGGGAATTTATGCTTAAATGATGAGAGTACTAATTTAAGTCACTTGGATTAGTCTTGAGAATTCTGGGATTTGTATTTTGTAAACAACTAATGGTAAGATTGAATAGAGATTGCATAGTATGGAGGTAGATCATGAGAATCAATAATGTGAAAAGAAGTTCTTGATTGTTGAGTTAATGAAAATCTTGTCCTTGGTTTTTCTTTGGCTTTATTCTGCTTGAAGACAAGCAAACGCTTAAGTGTGGGGGAGTTTGATAAGTACAAATTAACACTTGTATTTCTGGTGAATTCTAGTGGTATATGTAATAAATTGATGTTTTTCTGAAGAGTTTTGATACTTAAAAGAAAAAGTTTTAGGACTGAGGACCACTATTTTGAGAGAAGATATCAACTTCGATTGAGATCGGATAAGAAAACACGAAGAAAAATGCTTTTTGGAAGGAACAGGGGAAGAGCATGGTCGTGTGTCAAGGAAACATGCCCATAAAAGCACATACGGTTGAAGGCACGGCCATGCGTTGAGCTTGGAAAATCCATATAAGCACACACGATTGAAGGCACGGCCGTGTGTTGAGCTTGGAAAATCCACAAAAGCACACACGATTGAGTACACGGTCTGAGACACGGCCGTGTGTTATTTGCGTGGGTTTTACTGACATTATCTAAAGGCATAACTGTGTATAACCGTGGGTCGAGACCGTGTATATGGAAAAGTTTGGTCGTTTCAGGAGATTCTTCGATTTCCATATATATATCTCTTCATTTTCCAGGTGAGGGGTGTTCCTAACCTGGAGGAGATAGAAAAAAACGA
Organism: Laguncularia racemosa; assembly: GCA_037954665.1. Lineage (NCBI taxonomy): Eukaryota > Viridiplantae > Streptophyta > Magnoliopsida > Myrtales > Combretaceae > Laguncularia > Laguncularia racemosa. The sequence continues at coordinate 85,911 of JBBMOL010000480.1, read as the reverse complement.
AAAGGAGAAGAAGAGGAGGAGACTGAGACAGATTATCTAAGGGAAAAGCAACATCAAGCGATTCATCTTTCTCTTCCGAAGGGTTTATGCACACGGGTTTTTCATCTTCATTGGTTTATAACTTGAAAACCATGAGTGGTTAATTTATTTCATACCCAAACCTTAGGAACCCTAATTGTCATGTAACATTGGATTGATTGCATAGTTAATGAATAGTGGAATTCTTTGAATTTATTCATGTTGTTCATTTAGTGTTGCCAATTTGATGTATGGCCAGCATTGAGTTTGCATTGATTTCTTAGAAGTTGATTGGAAAATCTCTTGTTTGAATAGATCGTACATGAATAAAGGAATTCGTATGTAATCTAGGGATAGAGAACATGAATTTTCCGTATTAAATTGAATTAGATAATTCGACCTAATTGAGGGTTCAAGAGTGTTAATGCAATTCTAATCAATTTTGATAAAAGAGGAATATTTATCAATGCGATTAGGGTTAGGAGCTAATGAATCTAGGAAGAACAATGGCTTAGTGTTAGATACTCTGCGGTTCAGAGATAACCATTGCTCGTTAACTAATTTATAAAAAGGGTAAAGTTACATGATAATTAGAGGAGTAGTAAGGGTAGGGTATGTTCTTAAGTGTTAGATTTAGTTATTTTAATTTATCTGTTAGTTTTAATTACTTTAGATTTTGTTAAGTGTTTTTAATTTAAACAGAATCTCTTGAATTTGTGCGGTTAGATAGTTGGTTTAGAGTTATTATTGGTACTTGCTGATCCTTGGGGAAACGATACTTGAATAAAATTCTATACTATTACAATCGATAGGTGCACTTACCTTACTGATCATAACAAAGAGTCGTAAAAAAGGATTTTAAAATTTGTGTGATTACGGTCAACACCAATTTGTAAGGAGCCTTTTGAACATTATTTTTTCAAACTTGAAAACCGTGATAATGTGCCTAAAACCAAGATTAAGCACATGCAAAACTAATTTGAAAGACAAACAAACAATGTCAATCAAACTAGCTTCCAATCACATGAACAATGGCGTCAATTCTCAAAATCTATAACCAATTCCACAACACCACGTGATCAATATTGAAATGAACCAAGTATGTGCAACTTTGATACTAAATGTGATGTGCCTAAAATCCAAAGCACAATGTACACATTCCAATTGTTAAATCAACTATATAACTTCACAAATATGGCACAACAATTGATGAAAAATTCTCCAAAATAGCGTGTACTAAATTAGATAAAGACCAATCCAATAACAATACAATTGATTCCAAGTTACAATTAACAAATGGCATGACCAACAAATTGAATAAGGAACCCTAAATTGCGTGTAACAAGGACAACATAAATTAACTAATTTCTTACCAAATATAACACACTAGTTTTGAATTAGGATCAACTTGTAATTTGTTGATATTACTCACAACAAATCCAAGTCCACTCGCCACAATTTCACACTTGAAATTGATAAGAGCAAAATGCTTGTAAGAGGGTGTCTCTCACGGCACAAAAGTGTATATCTTAAATTATCAAAATGTTTCCTAAAAACCCTAATTAAGAAGTATTTATACTTGCTCCCTTTAGAGTTAAAATGACTAGAAAATTAGAATTATGCCATTATAGGATGGCCAGTCCTAAAACATAAATTATAACCAAATAAAATGTCCCACAAAATTTACAAAATAAATAGTTCAAAAATAAATTACAAACACAAAAATAATCTTCAATAAGTTAGCTCTGCAATGGAATTTGTTGGTTCATCTCATCTTCGGTTTTTAGGTCAGTCCATAGATAACCCACAAGCTGAGGCTTAGTGAGTTTGTCCATCGCCCTATGAAACTAAATAAGTGTGCCTGTTGGAAAACATAATACAAGAATAATAGAAAAGAAGTTAATTTATAAATAATTCCAGGGTCGATTTGCTCAAAATGGGCCCTCATTGCCAAGATTTGAAATCCTTTAGCTTTTACCCTAATGATAGGTCTTGACAGATTTTGATTCCTATCATGTGAGGGTCTCCTCCATTTTCACGTGAACTCTTATCATTTCTTCAAAGAAGTGTGGCGAGTGAGATTTGATCTTTGTTGTATGTGATATCAACAACATCAAATCCATTCTAATTCCCAACTAGTGAGTAATATCTGGTGAGGAATTAGTTCATCCTTTTTGCTATCTCATTCATGCAATTTTTAGGGTTACAATTCAATTTTGATTTCATACCCTTTTGGTTGTGTATTGTGTAATTGAATTCTCAATTGCAAATGTGTAGTTATAATTGGATCCTTGGCATATCATCTTTTGCGTGGAAATAATTTGATATTTAGGGGTTTTGGAGTTTGTTGAATTCACACCTTTTGTGATTTGTTGTATGATTCTTCATTTGTTATTGTTAATTGCAATCAACAAGTGAAGCACATCAATTGTGATATGTGTTTGATTAGTGGCTGCCATTGATTAGGTTGAATTGCATATTGTGCTTTCCCTATACCTATTAGCTTAATATAAAATGTATGTAGCTGCATAATATTGGTTACTTACCTAAAAGTAAACTGACTTAATGATATTTGATTAAGTTAAAACTGGACATGCATTGCAAGGAGTCTTGCATAGTTTCAAGGCCATCACTACTACATGACTCCCAGGAAGTAATCATTTCACAATTCTGCTCTGCCATTTATGAATTAGGTGACTTGGGAGTTGTGTATTTGATGGAGCCCATTTAAGCATCTCATTTATCATTTTAGGTTATTATGTGCTATAAGAGTGCATTTGAGGCACTCTAAGCTACTTAAGTGAATTATATTAAAGTTTAGACATCCCAAACATTGATGAAGTATGCAAATCCCCAACCTAAGGCCAAGGTGGGCTTATAGCCTAGACTCTGCACTAGTTAACAAAAGATCATATGCCATGTCTTCATTACACACTATTACTCATTCATAGCATATGGTTGATAACTTACTTGTAATTGTTTGTACTTGTATAGTAATGAGAATGTTGTGCACCAAGCTGCGATGTGTGCTTGCCTTTTAACAGATTGCTTTTACAAGTAAAACTCTAGAAGCATGGGACAAAATATGATTAGGTGTGATTAAGAGTTACTAGTCATTTCAGTTGTAAAATTATAGACTTTACTTATACTAACCTAGATAAAAATAATTCTCTTTTTATTTCTTTGAAACCTAGGATTAAATTACTGAATATCCATTTCATTACTTAATAGGGATTATAATTTTTTGGTGTTTTAGTTGATTGTGGAATATTGGATTCAGTAATTATTTTCATATTATGTGACTATATATAACATGATTACATTTAATTATTCAATAAGCAAGTAGAGTCTTACAATATCTAATTTGTAAGGTAGTTATCATGTAACAGTTAATATGTGATATGACAGTTTTTAGTCAATTTTACCAAGCTCCATTTAGGGTTGTTACATTATTCATTAATAATTTGCCTAAATAATATGTTTGGAATTCTTTTAACTCCTTAAAGATGGCTCAAAACAATTAGTAAATAATTATTGAGTGGAAATTAGACTTAATCTTGGAATTATCTAGATCTCTTTTTGGCTAAGCCAATTTAATACTTTTTTACATTATTTAAAGGCTTACAGTTAATAAATAATTGATGGCTTTACCAGTTCATGTATAGGTTTAGTTCGGAGTTGGTTTGAGTTTGATCATGCCCTTTACATTCTTTTCATTTTTTTGAAACAAGCCCATTGGCTTAGGCTTGTATTTTTCTCTACTTGTTATTAACATAACACATGACTTAGTTAAGGTTGTGTTTTGAGGGAAGTTTAGATTTCAATGAACAAGAAGCACAACCCTTTTGATAAGAATTAGAACTTGAATTGAAATTCAAGTTATAGATTCAAAAGGAAAGGAATGAAAAGTTGCTAAAATGAGGAAGAAACAAGACCAAATTCACTAGTAAAAACAAGGATTTCGAGCTTCTATTATTGAGAATGTGAATTAGAAGCAAGGAAGTTGTACTCATAAGGGGACTCTATGCTTTAAGGATCATGTGTTATAGAATGTTAGTTAAAAGTGAGTTAAAGGATCCTTTTAGAGGATTGGCCATCAAATGAATGGTCTTCAAAGTACAAATGACTCACGTAGTGTTGATGGAACCAAGAGCTTTTAATTTATCTAGCTAATTAATTGTAAATTATTTTTTATTATGATCGTGTTATAGTTTTATGTGAAGGAAATAGCTTTTGAACAAATCTTCAAAGATTTGGTAACCAAGCCTTTAAAGATTCCACTCATAGAAGATAGTGCAAGGATATCTCTATGCAAAATTTAAGTAATATTCAATATTATTTGCATATGGCAAGAAAGAGATACATAATCTACAAAGTTAAGAAATAGTTACTAGGATAGCTATTTTATTTCCTCTAAACAAATATTTGATTTCCCTTTATTGTAAATTCGTTTTGAGATGGTTGCTTTATGTTTATAACTGTTCTTGTATAAATATGTAACCTTATGGTGAAAATGACATAAGATGATATCCCTTGAATGGAATTATTTCTTATTTAAGTCTTCTCAAATTAAGTCTTGTTCTTATCAATCACTTTGTTGACTATAGTGAACCTTGTCTCATTTGAGATTATGATGCGCACTCATTATTGTGATTTGTATGTCATGTCAAATCCCATTAACAAATTGTCAATGAATCCTCATTGAGTCATATAGGGACAATTCTCTAATGATGATATTATATTAGTAATTTAGAGTCATCAAAATTTGATCCAATCAAAACCTTAGCTTGTTTTGCTATTGGTGAGTCATTTCAAGTAGTGATTTATCAATATCCTTTAAATTTCCAATCATTCATCACATAAAAAAACCATAGAAAGATCTTTTTATATATCAAACCTATAAAACACTAAAAAGATGATAATTATATTCTTTACTATGCTTTTTTATTATATTAAGATTCTGCTTAGATTCCAAGCACATCATATTGGTATTAAAGGATTGGTAAAACACACATGGTTAGTTGGTTTGCTTATTCATCGCATAAAAACCCATAAAAGATCTTCTTTATATATATTAAACCTAGAAAACACCAAAAAGATGATAATTATATGATTTGCTATGCTTTTTTCTTATGTAAAGATTCTTCTTAGATTCCAAGCACATCATATTTGGTATTAGAGGAATGGTATAGCACAAATGGTTAGTTAATTATCTAAACAACTATATTGAATGAGATCATCAAGTACATTAGTGATTCTAGAGTCTGTAGAGGTGTGAGCAATAACTATGTAACTGATAATAGCAGGGGTGGTTTTGAAAGAAAAAAATATAGTGGTAGATGTTCAGACACCTTATAATAGTAGATGTGTGACCTTATTGACTCTCTATGTTTTTTGATGGCATAAGTGCATGCTAGAGAAGAGAGTTTGGTGGCTCTTGGGGTGGTAGTACATGGTGAGCTAGGAATGTAAAAGTTAATTAGTAAGAGGGTTAAGGGGACAATTTCAATGTTGGTAGAGAAAGAAGGAAGAACCATAATTAGCACCTTGACATGATAAAGGTGAGGATTCCATCCTTTTAAGGAAGTGGTTCCCCATAAGTGTATTAAGAATGGGAGTATAAGGTGGAGAAATTAATTGCTTATTATGATTATAGCAATTGTACCTAGGTAACTATAGTTGATATGGTACATAGGCTTGTGCTAGGAGAATCTAAATAGCATGGACGCTACAAAAAGGAGGAGAAGAGGTGAGAGGATGGCAATTGATGAAGAGACTTATGTAAAAATGATTCATTCCTAACTACTTTAGGCAAGACATGTTCATTCGACTGCAGACTTTAAAGTCGAGTAATATGATTGTAAAAGAATATAATAAGGAGTTTGAGATGTTGTTAATCTGATGTGAAGTAGTAGAACTAAAGGAACAAACACTTCATTGGTATCATAAAGGTTTGAGATCTAGGATTGCAAATTTGGTTGAGTTACGATCATATGATAGTTTGAAAGATGTTATTAAGTTGGACATAAAAGTCAACAGGTAGAGGTTAAAGAGCCAAGTTATGCCACTAGGTGTATAGCATAATCATTAAAGAGGTAGAATAGGGATAGAGGTGAATACATAGCTAATTATGAATGGTGTTGTCCTAAAGTTTTAGAAAATGGAGAAGGTAATGGTTGTAGAGCTTCTCATATGTAAAA
>JBBMOL010000480.1:38417-79193 GCA_037954665.1 Laguncularia racemosa | reverse complement strand
ACATATGAGAAGCTCTACAACCATTACCTTCTCCATTTTCTAAAACTTTAGGACAACACCATTCATAATTAGCTATGTATTCACCTCTATCCCTATTCTACCTCTTTAATGATTATGCTATACACCTAGTGGCATAACTTGGCTCTTTAACCTCTACCTGTTGACTTTTATGTCCAACTTAATAACATCTTTCAAACTATCATATGATCGTAACTCAACCAAATTTGCAATCCTAGATCTCAAACCTTTATGATACCAATGAAGTGTTTGTTCCTTTAGTTCTACTACTTCACATCAGATTAACAACATCTCAAACTCCTTATTATATTCTTTTACAATCATATTACTCGACTTTAAAGTCTGCAGTCGAATGAACATGTCTTGCCTAAAGTAGTTAGGAATGAATCATTTTTACATAAGTCTCTTCATCAATTGCCATCCTCTCACCTCTTCTCCTCCTTTTTGTAGCGTCCATGCTATTTAGATTCTCCTAGCACAAGCCTATGTACCATATCAACTATAGTTACCTAGGTACAATTGCTATAATCATAATAAGCAATTAATTTCTCCACCTTATACTCCCATTCTTAATACACTTATGGGGAACCACTTCCTTAAAAGGATGGAATCCTCACCTTTATCATGTCAAGGTGCTAATTATGGTTCTTCCTTCTTTCTCTACCAACATTGAAATTGTCCCCTTAACCCTCTTACTAATTAACTTTTACATTCCTAGCTCACCATGTACTACCACCCCAAGAGCCACCAAACTCTCTTCTCTAGCATGCACTTATGCCATCAAAAAACATAGAGAGTCAATAAGGTCACACATCTACTATTATAAGGTGTCTGAACATCTACCACTATATTTTTTTCTTTCAAAACCACCCCTGCTATTATCAGTTACATAGTTATTGCTCACACCTCTACAGACTCTAGAATCACTAATGTACTTGATGATCTCATTCAATATAGTTGTTTAGATAATTAACTAACCATTTGTGCTATACCATTCCTCTAATACCAAATATGATGTGCTTGGAATCTAAGAAGAATCTTTACATAAGAAAAAAGCATAGCAAATCATATAATTATCATCTTTTTGGTGTTTTCTAGGTTTAATATATATAAAGAAGATCTTTTATGGGTTTTTATGCGATGAATAAGCAAACCAACTAACCATGTGTGTTTTACCAATCCTTTAATACCAATATGATGTGCTTGGAATCTAAGCAGAATCTTAATATAATAAAAAGCATAGTAAAGAATATAATTATCATCTTTTTAGTGTTTTATAGGTTTGATATATAAAAAGATCTTTCTATGGTTTTTTTATGTGATGAATGATTGGAAATTTAAAGGATATTGATAAATCACTACTTGAAATGACTCACCAATAGCAAAACAAGCTAAGGTTTTGATTGGATCAAATTTTGATGACTCTAAATTACTAATATAATATCATCATTAGAGAATTGTCCCTATATGACTCAATGAGGATTCATTGACAATTTGTTAATGGGATTTGACATGACATACAAATCACAATAATGAGTGCGCATCATAATCTCAAATGAGACAAGGTTCACTATAGTCAACAAAGTGATTGATAAGAACAAGACTTAATTTGAGAAGACTTAAATAAGAAATAATTCCATTCAAGGGATATCATCTTATGTCATTTTCACCATAAGGTTACATATTTATACAAGAACAGTTATAAACATAAAGCAACCATCTCAAAACGAATTTACAATAAAGGGAAATCAAATATTTGTTTAGAGGAAATAAAATAGCTATCCTAGTAACTATTTCTTAACTTTGTAGATTATGTATCTCTTTCTTGCCATATGCAAATAATATTGAATATTACTTAAATTTTGCATAGAGATATCCTTGCACTATCTTCTATGAGTGGAATCTTTAAAGGCTTGGTTACCAAATCTTTGAAGATTTGTTCAAAAGCTATTTCCTTCACATAAAACTATAACACGATCATAATAAAAAATAATTTACAATTAATTAGCTAGATAAATTAAAAGCTCTTGGTTCCATCAACACTACGTGAGTCATTTGTACTTTGAAGACCATTCATTTGATGGCCAATCCTCTAAAAGGATCCTTTAACTCACTTTTAACTAACATTCTATAACACATGATCCTTAAAGCATAGAGTCCCCTTATGAGTACAACTTCCTTGCTTCTAATTCACATTCTCAATAATAGAAGCTCGAAATCCTTGTTTTTACTAGTGAATTTGGTCTTGTTTCTTCCTCATTTTAGCAAATTTTCATTCCTTTCCTTTTGAATCTATAACTTGAATTTCAATTCAAGTTCTAATTCTTATCAAAAGGGTTGTGCTTCTTGTTCATTGAAATCTAAACTTCCCTCAAAACACAACCTTAACTAAGTCATGTGTTATGTTAATAACAAGTAGAGAAAAATACAAGCCTAAGCCAATGGGCTTGTTTCAAAAAATGAAAAGAATGTAAAGGGCATGATCAAACTCAAACCAACTCCGAACTAAACCTATACATGAACTGGTAAAGCCATCAATTATTTATTAACTGTAAGCCTTTAAATAATGTAAAAAAGTATTAAATTGGCTTAGCCAAAAAGAGATCTAGATAATTCCAAGATTAAGTCTAATTTCCACTCAATAATTATTTACTAATTGTTTTGAGCCATCTTTAAGGAGTTAAAAGAATTCCAAACATATTATTTAGGCAAATTATTAATGAATAATGTAACAACCCTAAATGGAGCTTGGTAAAATTGACTAAAAACTGTCATATCACATATGTAACTGTTACATGATAACTACCTTACAAATTAGATATTGTAAGACTCTACTTGCTTATTGAATAATTAAATGTAATCATGTTATATATAGTCACATAATATGAAAATAATTACTGAATCCAATATTCCACAATCAACTAAAACACCAAAAAATTATAATCCCCTATTAAGTAATGAAATGGATATTCAGTAATTTAATCCTAGGTTTCAAAGAAATAAAAAGAGAATTATTTTTATCTAGGTTAGTATAAGTAAAGTCTATAATTTTACAACTGAAATGACTAGTAACTCTTAATCACACCTAATCATATTTTGTCCCATGCTTCTAGAGTTTTACTTGTAAAAGCAATCTGTTAAAAGGCAAGCACACATCGCAGCTTGGTGCACAACATTCTCATTACTATACAAGTACAAACAATTACAAGTAAGTTATCAACCATATGCTATGAATGAGTAATAGTGTGTAATGAAGACATGGCATATGATCTTTTGTTAACTAGTGCAGAGTCTAGGCTATAAGCCCACCTTGGCCTTAGGTTGGGGATTTGCATACTTCATCAATGTTTGGGATGTCTAAACTTTAATATAATTCACTTAAGTAGCTTAGAGTGCCTCAAATGCACTCTTATAGCACATAATAACCTAAAATGATAAATGAGATGCTTAAATGGGCTCCATCAAATACACAACTCCCAAGTCACCTAATTCATAAATGGCAGAGCAGAATTGTGAAATGATTACTTCCTGGGAGTCATGTAGTAGTGATGGCCTTGAAACTATGCAAGACTCCTTGCAATGCATGTCCAGTTTTAACTTAATCAAATATCATTAAGTCAGTTTACTTTTAGGTAAGTAACCAATATTATGCAGCTACATACATTTTATATTAAGCTAATAGGTATAGGGAAAGCACAATATGCAATTCAACCTAATCAATGGCAGCCACTCAATCAAACACATATCACAATTGATGTGCTTCACTTGTTGATTGCAATTAACAATAACAAATGAAGAATCATACAACAAATCACAAAAGGTGTGAATTCAACAAACTCCAAAACCCCTAAATATCAAATTATTTCCACGCAAAAGATGATATGCCAAGGATCCAATTATAACTACACATTGCAATTGAGAATTCAATTACACAATACACAACCAAAAGGGTATGAAATCAAAATTGAATTGTAACCCTAAAAATTGCATGAATGAGATAGCAAAAAGGATGAACTAATTCCTCACCAGATATTACTCACTAGTTGGGAATTAGAATGGATTTGATGTTGTTGATATCACATACAACAAAGATCAAATCTCACTCGCCACACTTCTTTGAAGAAATGATAAGAGTTCACGTGAAAATGGAGGAGACCCTCACATGATAGGAATCAAAATCTGTCAAGACCTATCATTAGGGTAAAAGCTAAAGGATTTCAAATCTTGGCAATGAGGGCCCATTTTGAGCAAATCGACCCTGGAATTATTTATAAATTAACTTCTTTTCTATTATTCTTGTATTATGTTTTCCAACAGGCACACTTATTTAGTTTCATAGGGCGATGGACAAACTCACTAAGCCTCAGCTTGTGGGTTATCTATGGACTGACCTAAAAACCGAAGATGAGATGAACCAACAAATTCCATTGCAGAGCTAACTTATTGAAGATTATTTTTGTGTTTGTAATTTATTTTTGAACTATTTATTTTGTAAATTTTGTGGGACATTTTATTTGGTTATAATTTATGTTTTAGGACTGGCCATCCTATAATGGCATAATTCTAATTTTCTAGTCATTTTAACTCTAAAGGGAGCAAGTATAAATACTTCTTAATTAGGGTTTTTAGGAAACATTTTGATAATTTAAGATATACACTTTTGTGCCGTGAGAGACACCCTCTTACAAGCATTTTGCTCTTATCAATTTCAAGTGTGAAATTGTGGCGAGTGGACTTGGATTTGTTGTGAGTAATATCAACAAATTACAAGTTGATCCTAATTCAAAACTAGTGTGTTATATTTGGTAAGAAATTAGTTAATTTATGTTGTCCTTGTTACACGCAATTTAGGGTTCCTTATTCAATTTGTTGGTCATGCCATTTGTTAATTGTAACTTGGAATCAATTGTATTGTTATTGGATTGGTCTTTATCTAATTTAGTACACGCTATTTTGGAGAATTTTTCATCAATTGTTGTGCCATATTTGTGAAGTTATATAGTTGATTTAACAATTGGAATGTGTACATTGTGCTTTGGATTTTAGGCACATCACATTTAGTATCAAAGTTGCACATACTTGGTTCATTTCAATATTGATCACGTGGTGTTGTGGAATTGGTTATAGATTTTGAGAATTGACGCCATTGTTCATGTGATTGGAAGCTAGTTTGATTGACATTGTTGTTTGTCTTTCAAATTAGTTTTGCATGTGCTTAATCTTGGTTTTAGGCACATTATCACGGTTTTCAAGTTTGAAAAAATAATGTTCAAAAGGCTCCTTACAAATTGGTGTTGACCGTAATCACACAAATTTTAAAATCCTTTTTTACGACTCTTTGTTATGATCATAAGGTAAGTGCACCTATCGATTGTAATAGTATAGAATTTTATTCAAGTATCGTTTCCCCAAGGATCAACAAGTACCAATAATAACTCTAAACCAACTATCTAACCGCACAAATTCAAGAGATTCTGTTTAAATTAAAAACACTTAACAAAATCTAAAGTAATTAAAACTAACAGATAAATTAAAATAACTAAATCTAAACTTAAGAACATACCCTACCCTTACTACTCCTCTAATTATCATGTAACTTTACCCTTTTTATAAATTAGTTAACGAGCAATGGTTATCTCTGAACCGCAGAGTATCTAACACTAAGCCATTGTTCTTCCTAGATTCATTAGCTCCTAACCCTAATCGCATTGATAAATATTCCTCTTTTATCAAAATTGATTAGAATTGCATTAACACTCTTGAACCCTCAATTAGGTCGAATTATCTAATTCAATTTAATACGGAAAATTCATGTTCTCTATCCCTAGATTACATACGAATTCCTTTATTCATGTACGATCTATTCAAACAAGAGATTTTCCAATCAACTTCTAAGAAATCAATGCAAACTCAATGCTGGCCATACATCAAATTGGCAACACTAAATGAACAACATGAATAAATTCAAAGAATTCCACTATTCATTAACTATGCAATCAATCCAATGTTACATGACAATTAGGGTTCCTAAGGTTTGGGTATGAAATAAATTAACCACTCATGGTTTTCAAGTTATAAACCAATGAAGATGAAAAACCCGTGTGCATAAACCCTTCGGAAGAGAAAGATGAATCCCTTGATGTTGCTTTTCCCTTAGATAATCTGTCTCAGTCTCCTCCTTTTCTTCTCCTTTTCGTTTTTTTCTATCTCCTTCAGGTTAGGAACACCCCTCACCTGGAAAATGAAGAGATATATATATGGAAATCGAAGAATCTCCTGAAACGACCAAACTTTTCCATATACACGGTCTCGACCCACGGTTATACACGGCTATGCCTTTAGATAATGTCAATAAAACCCACGCAAATAACACACGGCCGTGTCTCAGACCGTGTACTCAATCGTGTGTGCTTTTGTGGATTTTCCAAGCTCAACACACGGCCGTGCCTTCAATCATGTGTTCAATCGTGTGTGCTTATATGGATTTTCCAAGCTCAACGCATGGCCGTGCCTTCAACCGTATGTGCTTTTATGGGCATGTTTCCTTGACACACGACCATGCTCTTCCCCTGTTCCTTCCAAAAAGCATTTTCTTCGTGTTTTCTTATCCGATCTCAATCGAAGTTGATATCTTCTCTCAAATAGTGGTCCTCAGTCCTAAAACGTTTTCTTTTAAGTATCAAAACTCTTCAGAAATACATCAATTTATTACATATACCACTAGAATTCACCAGAAATACAAGTGTTAATTTGTACTTATCAAACTCCCCCACACTTAAGCGTTTGCTTGTCTTCAAGCAGAATAAAGCCAAAGAAAAACCAAGGACAAGATTTTCATTAACTCAACAATCAAGAACTTCTTTTCACATTATTGATTCTCATGATCTACCTCCATACTATGCAATCTCTATTCAATCTTACCATTAGTTGTTTACAAAATACAAATCCCAGAATTCTCAAGACTAATCCAAGTGACTTAAATTAGTACTCTCATCATTTAAGCATAAATTCCCAAAAGTGAAACCTAACAAAGATCAATACTAGTAAAGTAGAGTATACTTCCCTCTTAACCACTCCTATAAGTAATGCAATAAAGAGCAAAGGCAAATTGTATCTACTTATCTCCTGGATTTCTCTTTTCTTTAATCCTTTTAAACAAGATTGGGAGATTTTCCATTAAGTACTTTACTTAGTTAACCGACTCTTGTAGCGAACTTTCAATTGATAATCCCGAGCTCATCACTCAAGTTAATAGATGTTATCCCCTCAGCGTAGAGGGTGCCCCTCGGAATTACTTGTTCGAGTCAAATCAACTATTTGTTTATTTATTTATTTTTATTTTTTTTACTAAAATGGTTTCCTTGGTCAGTAAATCCCAAACCAGACGATCTTAGGCTACTAGGTTTTAAGATATCCCTTTGAACCTCTACCATCTCAATTAAATTAATTTTCCATTAATTTCCAATTCAGCTTAATTAAGTTCAGTTTTCTCGGACTTTTCTCACGACCCCTGTAGCGAGCTTTCAGCCATTGATCTCGAGTTCGTCACCCAAGTCAATAGATGTTATTCCCTCAAAAGGGCACCCCTCAGGCTTAATTACTCGAGTCTATGAGGTCCACTTCTAAACTTTTTCATTACTCCCAAAGTTCTCAGTTCCAATAATTGCGAAAAGGGATCACTAAGCTACAAGTATCATCTACTCCTTTACTTAGAATTACAAAACTCACATTAATAGCAAAAGAAAAAGCATACTAAACTTACTAGTGACCTTAATCCACTCCCAATTCTTGAAATAAATGCTTAAATAACAAGTAATACTCTTCCCTTGGATTTCAACTGTAATTCTAGCAAAGTATTTATAAACAAGATAAGAGAGTAAAAATTTTTCAAAATTCCCAAGACTTTTCATCTTAGTAAATCATATAACTAAATCTCAGCAATTCTTGATTATGAGTAATTCATTAAATACATCTTAAGTGAGGAAACTTTTGAATTTTTGATTCTTTAACACTTATATTTCATATAACTTCCTTTACTCAGATCCCTCCTCCACACTTAGAGTTAGACATTGTCCCCAATGTCTACATTGAACTACACAACAAGAAGGAAAATGGAAATAAAGGTGAAAGAGAATAGGACTCCCCTGGATCAAAATCAGAATTGCGCTTACAGCATCCACTTTTCAGAAGTGACTCAAATCATTAACATTCATATGCACTGACCATGAATCCTTGAAAAGTTCACCAAACATGTAGCATCCCCAACCTTCTCATGAAACTAAAGTCATGTACTCCACCAATCTAACAAAATCTCTGAAATGAAAAACCAAAAACCAAAAGAAAAAGATAAAAGCATAAAGAAAGAACAATAAAAGCATCCAGAAATATCATCCATTCCTATTTAAATACAAAGTTTTGGCAGAAACAAAATATAAATGAAATCCTATAGAAGGGATTCAAATAATTAAGTCCCAACAATTATCTTTCAATCCTCATCCCCATTGTCCGAATCATCTCGATGTCCGCCTTCTTCCTATCAAAGAGAAGAAAAAAAGGACCCCATGTATGTGGATCGTCGGACGTCCCCATCGCTAGAAAAAACTGCAAGAGCGAAGTCTTTTCCCAAGCGTCTACCCAGCCCTTGGTTTTAAAAAGTTCCAAAGGAACTGTTTTAACCTGTTCTGCTTCTTCATCATCCCCTGTTACCTCCTGCATTTGACTGAACCCCTTTGTAGATAATTTCCCAAAGAAGCTAACTAAAGACCTCTTTGCTTTTGGTTCTTGTGGCTCATCCTCTTGAATCCCCGCCTCCTCTTGCCCCTCAGGAATAGGGGTCTCCTTCTAATTCAGCAAACTCATCCCTAGCTTTTCCCCCCACAGTGGAACCCTATGCCCCCAGTGATAATAGGCCTATCCGTCAAGCGCACTAAATGTCCCCCCACAGTCACCCGGGTTTTCAAACGATAAATAACTCTAAGTTCCTCAAAATGGACGTTATCCATGCTCCCATGAAAACACCTAGACTCCCAGACTCAGATTGGTGGAGTATGAAAATACAACAAATACTCCTACATTCACCCCAGTGGGGAAAGTTCATGCTCCATAACTAAAAGACACGCGGGGGTTCACCACACCCCTAGAATTGTGGGTCCGGGTGGAAACGACAAAATATAGGCATACCCCGGGAAGACAATGACTAAAGGAAAATCCCCTTTGTAGCCAAAAAACATTATATCGTAAATTCCCCAATTTTCCCCCAAAAGTCACGGGGGCAAACCTTTGAGGGGAAAAGCTTTTGGAGTTGGGGAATTTTTTGGGTCTAGAGAAAAGGGGGGATCTAAAAACCATTGCCGAAAAAAAAATTGTCTAAAATACCCCAATAATTCCCCCCTGGAAAAAAATTTTTACCTCTTTTTCCAACCCAAGCTAATGCCACCCGGGGAAAAAGAAAATAAAAAAAAAGTGAGGTGATTCCCTTTTAAATCTTCTCCCCAAAGGTAAAAAAGATTCCCCCGGGGTTGATCTTGAAGAAGTTTTTCACATGCATCCCTAAACCAAAAATTTTTTAACTTCCCCAAAACAATCACAAGTTGGGTCGAATAATTTTTGATTTTTTGTTTTTTTTTTGTAGATGGGTTTGTGCTCTTTTTCATTTAAAAAAAAATAACGAAATCTCCCCAAATGGAAATTTAGAAATGCCTATGGAAACCGCTAGAAAGTTACGGGGGACAATAAGTAATTTCATTGAGTAGAGTTTTTTCCCCCCAGGATAAAAAATTACCAAAACCTTTTAAAAACTTATATTGTATTTAGGTATTTTAAACAGGAAATTTTTTTTTTAAATTTAAAAATAAAGAGTTTAAAATTTAATTCTTGTAATGGAATTAAAAAATTCTTATTAAAAATTCCAAAAATTTAACATAGGAATTTAAATTCCCCCTTTGCATGCTAATAAAAATACCTTTTTTAAATTTTTAAAAACAACTTTTTTGGGGATTCCATGAGTTCAACATTTTAAACCCCAAAAAAAATTATCCCTTTCGTACTCTAATTAACAAAATTTTAAAATATTCATTCATTTTTCAATTTCAGGCCCCCCTTTTGCCCCAAAACAATTACCCCCAATCTTCATGAAAAATTTAAAATTGAACATGCTTTAAAAATTTTATTTTAAAAACCCAAATTTAAAAACCCCCTTAAACCCCCCGCAAGCTCTTTTGTTAAATTTTAAAAATTCCAAAAAACCATTCCACTTTCGTATTGTTTTGGGTTTTAAAATTAATCTTTTCACAATTAAAAATTTAAATTTTTGGGGAAATTTTTAACATGAAAACTCCACAAATTGTCAATCCATAAACCAAAAATACAATAAACATTTTAGAAAAATAGGGTTCATAAATATTCCCCCAAAGAATTAGGGCCCAAAAAAATTTGAAAAAAAAAAAAAAATTCAAAAGAAAAAAATTTTAAAAAATCCATTAAAAAAAAAAACCAAAAAACCAATTGAAAAAAAATTTTATTAGGGAAAAAGTCCCCAAAAAGTAGCAAATCGGAAAAGATCCTAAAAAAAAATCTTTAGGATTTTGACTTTATCTCAATTGTTTAAAAAAACCCCTTTTTAAATTTAATCTTCAATTCTTTTGTAAAAAGCTAAAGTTTTCAAAAAAAATTTTTAAAAATTTCCAAAATTTTTTAAAAATCTCCTCCCCCCCCCCGGGGGTTTTTTTTTTTCCCACTTTTTTTTCTCCCCCCCCTTTTTTTGCTCCGTAGAAACGACAAAATTTTACAAGAATTGGAAAAATCGGCGCCCCACATGGAAAGGGGCCGGGGGGGAATGTGGTTGTTACTGCCCCAAATAAACCGGGCCCTGGGATTTTAAACCGTTTTTTTTGGCATTTTTTTTTTTTCCTTTTTTTTTTTGGGACGCCCCTTTTTTCCCTTGCTTGGGGATTTTTTTTTTGCCAATGGAAAAACTTCAAGTTCTTTAACCCCAAATATTAAAATAAAGAAAATTTAAAAATTTTTTTTTTGGAAAAATTTTTAATAATTGACAAAAATTATATACCTTTACAAGATACAACTTATAAAAAAAGCCTTTATCAATTTCCCCCTTTTCTTGAAATTCTGTTTTTTTCCCCAAAACAATTAATTAAATTTTCAAAGAAAATAAAAAAATTTTTTTTCCTTAATTGAATTTTAAAAGATGGGGCCCACCACTTTTTAACAAACTGACAAAATTAACGGGTTTTAATTAGAAAAAAATTGAGTTTAATCTGGAAAATTTAAATTTTATTCCAATTTTCCCCCCCAATTCTTATTTCAAAACATTAAAAATTTTTAGTCCAAAAAAGCAAAACACTTTTTAAAAATTCAAAAGCAACTAAAAAAGAAAAATTTTTTAAATTTTCTTATCTGAATAAGAAACACAAAGTTAAAGCATAAAGGGTTTCCACTTTTCCCAATTTTTTCCTTTTTTTAATAGTCTTATTTCATTCTTTTTTAAAATTTTTAAAAATTATTTTATGTATATTTTAAAAATTTTTTTAGTTGGCAGTGGGGGTTGAATTTTCCCCTTCAAAAGGGGCAAAAAAAAAAAAACGGGGGCCCCAAAACTGGGTTTTATTAAAAAATTTTTAAAAATTTTCCCCTTTTCCCCCCTTTTCCCTTATTGTGAGTTCATTGAGTCCCGGGACATCCCGGGCCCCCCAAACCGGGTTTTAAAAGGGGCCCTGAAACCCTTTCCCACACAAATTTGAGTTAGGATACTTTAACTCATTTTCCTGAGGGCATTGCAAATAAAGGCCAAAATTTTTTTTTTTATTTTTTAATTTTTTTTTTTTTTTTGGGTTTGGGCTATTTTTAAAGGAAAAACACCAAAAAAAAGTTTTCCCCTTTCCTCTTCTTCAAAAAATTTAAAAAAATTTTCAAACACTTCAAAAGAAAAAATACAAGCTTAATTCATTTTGAATAAATTTTTCTTTTTTGCCTAAAGGCTCGACCTACTTCCCAATTTTTAAAAAAAGAGTCTAAAAAAAAGGTCAAAATTTTCCTTAAAGATTCCCCTACAAAAATTTAAACTAAGTAAACCAATTAAAAACAGCTAATGAGTAAGGCACCAAATCAAATAAAATTCGATAAAAAAAATTTTTTAACAACATTTCCAGATCATATTGACTTTTCCAATACAACAGTTCAAGATAATGGTGAAGTATAATTGTCCAAAATATTCATTCCCCCAAAAAAATTAACATCAACAAACATCAAAATTATCAAAATAATGGCCTATTTTATTTTTCCTTCCCCCACACGAATTCAGACAATGTCACTATTGTCTTTCCTAATTGCAAAAAAAAAATTGATTAAACCATAAAAGTATTTTGGGAAATTTTCAAAAAACTTCCCAAAGATGAAAGTGTAGCAAAGTCTCTGGAATATTTCATCATGAAAGGGCCATTGCTTTTCCATATGAACTGCACATTTTACCTTTAGTTCCTGAAGTTAGAACAAAAAAAACACAAAGAGAAAAAAAATAGATCAAGAATATTCACAGTCTAACATCACCTATAGTGTTTAAGGAATTATTACAGTTCAACAAAAATAAAATAAAAGTAATCAACAAATAACATTAAGACAAGTCTTTTAAAAAAAAATTGCAAAATATGAGATTTTAGAGAAGAAAAAAGTGAGTATGAATTTTGGACGAGAATAGAGTGTGTGAGGGAGAGGGTTTTTTTTTTTTTTTTACTCGCATGGGCAAGACATAACCCACGGCCGTGGGTTATCTACATAACCTTCGCCACGGTAATTTTTTTTTTTTCACACACGGTCGTGGTGAAAGGGGGTGGTCAATCCGTAATTTTCACATTACGTGGCACGACCGTATGACATGTGGTGGATTTAGGGCCACCACACAAACCATGGCCGTATCTCATCCCCCTAAAATCCTTAGCCGAAATTTTTTTTTTTTTGAAAAATAAAATTAATTCACAAAAATTCTTTTAATCATGGGCTGCCTCCCATGAAGCACTTGTTTTTAAAATCTTTGCCCGACTTTCCCCTTCTTTTCACTTAGGCTATGCAAGATCACAGGGTGGCATCTCTATCAAAGTTTTCCCTTTCATGAAAATGTTTAAGAAGTTGACCATTTACTTTGAAAGTTTGGTTATCTTTGATCTCAATTCTACTGTACCATAAGAAAAAACTTGTGAAATAACAAAAGTCCGGACCATTCTTGATCTTTAAATTACCTGGGAAAAAATTTTAATCAGAGTTATATAAAAAAAACTTTCTGACCTGGCAAAAACTCCCCTTTTAAAATGTTCTGATCATTGCCATCTTTAGCTCTCTCCTTATAGAATCTTTGCATTCTCATATGCTTCTTCTTTAATTCTGCCAATTTATTCAACTGGAGTAATCTCTTTTCACCTGCAGCTTGCAAATCAAAGTTAAGGAACTTTATGGCCCAGTATGCTTTGTGCTCAAGCTCCACTGGTAGGTGACATGACTTACCAAACACAATCTTGTATGGGGGACATTCCTATGGGAGTTTTAAACGCATTCTATAAGCCCATAATGCATCATCAAGTTTTAATGACCAATCTTTTTTTGGATGCATTAATAGTTTTTTCCAAAATACGTTTAATTTTTCCCCCATTAGATACCTCGGCTTGACCTGAAGTTTGAGGATGATAAGGAGTAGCAATTTTATGAGTAACCCCATATTTTGATAATAATTTTTCAAATGCTTGTTACAAAAATGCGACCCCCCATCACTTATGATAGCTCGAGGTACTCCCAAATCTAAAAAAAATGTTTCTTTTCAAAAATATAACTACAACTCTGGTGTCGTTATTTGCAAAGCAACCGCTTCTACCCATTTCAAAAAAAGTCGACCGCCAAGAGAATGTATTTGTTTGAATAAGAAGAGGGAAATGGACCCATAAAACTATCCCCCAAACATCAAAAAGTTTTTATTACAAGAATACCATTCTACGGTAATTCATGTCTCCTAGAAATGTTACCTGTCTTTTGGCATTGAGCACAAGACATGATATAAGTTCCTGAAATCCCGAAAAAAACTAGGCCAATAAAATCCACAAGATAAAACTTTAGCTGCGGTTCTCTTTACACCAAAATGACCCTCCTACCTCTTTTGAATGACCATGCTAAATGATGCTAATTTGTTCAATTTTGGCACACATCGTCTAATTATTTGATCAGCACAATTTTTAAACAAATATGGTTCATCCCAAAAGTAAAATTTTTACATCGTGTAAAAAACTTCTTTTTCTGTTGTATGAAATACCATAAGGTATGATTTTTGCTAACCAAATAATTAACTATGTCAGCATACCAAGGTAGTCCTTGGATTTCAACTCCATACAATTGTTCATCTGGGAAATTTTCATTGATAGGTGGATCTGAACACTCAGATTCCAACCTTGACAAATGATCAGCTAAAACATTCTCTTTCCCTTTTGTCTTTGATTTCAAGATTAAATTCTTATAACAGTAAAATCCAACGAATTAACCTTGGCTTAGCATCAGTTTTAGCAAACAAATACTTGAGCGCAGCATGGTCTGTATATACTATGATCTTAGAACCTATTAATAGGACCGGAACTTATCACATGCAAATATAATTGCTAAGAGTTCTTTTTCAGTAGTAGTATAGTTCCTTTGAGCCTCATTCAAGGTTCTACTAGCATAATATATGACATGAAACAACTTACCTCTCCTTTGCCCAAGTACTGCTCCTATTGCATAGTCACTGACATCACACATCAATTCAAACGGAAGCTCCCAATCAGGTGCAACAATTACTGGTGCAGTTGTGAGCTTCTCCTTCAACAAATTGAATGCCTGCAAACATTTGTCAACAAAATTAAAAGCAGTATCTTTTTTCAAGTAAATTACAAAGAGGTTTAGAGATTTTAGAGAAGTCCCTAATAAATCTTTTGTAAAAACCAGCATGTCCCAGGAAACTTCTGACTCCTTTCAATGAAGTAGGTGGTGGCAACTTTTCAATGATCTCCACTTTTGCTCGGTCGACCTCAATCCCCTTTTGATATCTTATGACCCAAGACTATTCCCTCTCTTACCATAAAATGGCATTTCTCCCAGTTAAGAATCAGATTGGTCTCTTTCATCTTTTAAGCACATAACTTAAATTTATCATACATGCATCAAATGACTTCCTAACAACTGAAACATCATCCATAAACACTCAATGAAGTTCTCTAACATGTCAGAAAAAATAGACATCATACACCTCTAAAAAGTAGCAGGTGCGTGACATAAACCAAAGGGCATCCTTCTATAGGCAAAGGTTCCATAAGGACATGTAAATGTGGTTTTTTCTTGGTCCTCAGGTGCTATATGGAACTGATTATACCAGAATAACCATCTAAAAAGCAATAGTACCCATGCTCTGCTAGTTTTTCTAACATCTGATCAATAAATGGGAGGGGAAAATGATCTTTGCGGGGTGGCGTCATTCACTTTTCTATAGTCTATACACACTCTCCACCCGGTCACAGTACGAGTAGGGATTAACTCATTGGAATCATTCTTTACTACAGTCATACCACATTTTTTTGGCACTACTTGAACTGGACTAACCCATTCACTATCGGAAATAGGATAGATAATACCTGCATCCAACAGCTTGAGTACTTCTTTTTTTCACTACCTCTTTAAGAGTTGGGTTTAGTCGTCTCTATGGTTGAACTATAGGTTTACATTTAGCCTCCAAGAATATGCGATGAGTGCAAATTAGAGGGCTAATTCCCTTGATATCTGCAATTGTCCATCCTATTGCCTCCTTATGCTCTCTCAGCACTTCTAAAAGTTGTTGCTCCTAATCACCTGTCAAGAAAGAAGAAATAATTATTGGCAAAGTATTATCCATTCCCAAATAAGCATATTTCAAATGACTAGGTAAAGGTTTAAGTTCTAGCACCGGAGGTTGTGTCAAAGATGGCACTGGTTTTGTTGCACTTGTACCCAACTCCTCATAATATCGACCCTTGATTTCTATCGCCTCCTCCATACATTCATCCATAGGCTTTTCATCATCACTCCAATCATCCACATCTCTAAGAACAGATTCTAATGTAACCAAGCCTGCTTTCTCTTCCTTAGATTCACTAGTAAGCTCATCAATGTTATCAATAGTGTAACAGGACTTACATTCATCAAATTGTTTCATAGCATCATACACATTAAAAGTTATTTGTTCATCCATAACTCTTAAAGTGAGCTTACCTTGTTCCACATCTATTAAAGCTTTACCTGTAGCAAGGAATGGTCTACCAAGAATCATGGGCACCTCTCTATCCTCTTCCATTTCCAGGACAATGAAATCAACTAAAAAGTAGAACTTGTCTACTTTCATTAAAACATTCTCCACAATACCTTTAGGATATTTAATGCTCCCTATCAGCTAATTGCAAAGTGACACAGGTCTCCTTGCAGTCTCCCAATCCAAGTTCCCTGAAAATAGAGAGAGGCATTAAGTTAATACTTGCACCTGAATCAATAAGAACTTTATCAAAATAAAAATTTCCAATTGTGCAAGGAACAGTAAAACTCCCTGATCTCTTTGTTTCTTTGGCAAAGTTGAAATGTCCTTCTGAAGAATCATAGAGCATTCTCTTGTAAGCATTACCGGTTCATTGCCATCAATTTTTCTCTATTTTGTAAGAAGCTCTTTCATGAATTTCGCATATGAGGCATCTACTAGAGTGCCTCTGCAAAAGGAATGTTGATTTGGAGCTTCTTAAACACCTCCAAGAATTTAGCGAATTGGGAATCTAACTGCTGTTGCTTCAATTGCCCTGGGAAAGGTACAGGAGGAATATAGGGTTTCACCTCTGGTGTTTGCTGTTTTGGTTCCTCTACCTTTTTCTTCCCTTTGTCTTTCTTTAAACTCTCCTCTTTCTCTTGAGCATGTGTGTCAACTTTTTCCAATTCCTTACCACTCCTCAACACAATTGCATTGACACCTTTTGGATTCTCTTCAATTTTGCTAGGCAAAGATCTATATGGTCTATTGCTTAGCTGTTGAGAGATCTGGCCAATTTGGTTTCTCTAAGTTTCTAATGGTGGCTTGCTGATTCTGTAGCATAGTGTCAGTCTTTTGCACATAACCAGCATGAGCTCTTCTATTCTTGACTGACTTTGCTGAGGAGGAGGAATCTGAGTAGGGACTTGTTTTTGAAATCCAGGTGGGTGGGTTCTGTACGTTGTTCTCATTCCTCCATGAGAAGTTTGGATGATTTGGCCAGCCTGGGATTGTAAGTGTTGGAATAAGACCCTTGATTAGCTCTTTGAAAATTGTTGGCATAGTTGACTTGCTCTCTATTGGATGATGCTGGAAAGTTTCCCAATGGACATTCCAAAGAGGGGTGTGGTCCTGAACACAAGTCACAACTAGCAAGTAAGTTAGCATTAACTGATTGAGAAGAAGAAAGTTTGCTTACCTGAGTAGTGAGAGCTGCCAACTAAGCTGAAATAGAATCGATATCACTAACTGATGCAGCTTTGATTTCCCTCTCTCATGTTGCCAATTATGTGCACTGGATGCCATTTCTTCAATTAAAGCACTGGCTTCAGTGTATGTTTTACCCATCAATGCACCTCCAGCTGCAGCATCTACCAATGACCTCATAGTGTCATCCAAACTAAGATAAAATACCTCAATCAGGAGATTATCAGGTAGGCTATGGTGTGGACACTTCCAGATTGTTTCCTTAAATCGTTCCCATGCCTCATATAATGATTCACCACTAAACTTGGAAAAGTTGGTGATATCATTTCTTAATTTGGCAGTACGTGATGGTGGGAAAAATCTTCTAAGAAACATTGATTGAAGTTCAGCCCATGTGGTAACAGAATCTTAAGGTAAGGAATTAACCAAGCTCTTGCCTTATCCTTCAATGAGAAAGGAAAAAGTTGTAGTCTTATGGCATCATCAGAAACACCATTCATCTTTATCAAGTTAGAATACTGAAGGAATCCTGCTATGTGCTCATCAGGGCTCTCATGTGTATATCCACCAAACTGATTGGATTGCACCATCTGTATAAGTGCTGGCTTCAGCTCAAAAGTGTTGGCCTGAACAGCTGGCCTTCTAATTGCTGGTCCTTGAACAGTTGGGACTGAAAAATCGCGAAGTGCTCGTGGGGCAGCCTGAATAGGAAGATTGTTATTATCATCTGCCATGATTTCCTCTTGATTCTCTCCTCTCTATCTATTCTCTCTTCTCAAATGATGTATAGTACGCTCTATCTCAGGATCTAGGGGCAGAAGTTCAAGACTCCTACTCCTTTGCATGCGCACCCGCAGAAAAGACAGAAAAGTAAAGACACACTATCAACAAAATAAAATGCACCTAAACTACCAACAAAGCTACAAAGTCTAATATCTTATAGTCCCCGACAACAGCGCCAAAAACTTGATCACTCGTGAAATGTATATGTGAAACCGCTAGCAAGTATACTAGGTCGCAATCAAGTAATATATGATGAGTAGAGTATCATTCCCTCAAGGACTAAAAAGATTACCAAACCTATAATAACTTATACTGATATTTAGGTAATTCAAACAGGAATCTTTTTATATTTAACTAAAGAGATTAAATTAAGTTCTATGTTAATGAGAATTATAAGATTCTTATAAATACTTCCAATTGAACGGTAGGAATTTAGAATTCACCCTAGTTATGCTAATCAAACTACCGTTAAATTATTGCAATCAACTTATATGTGGTTATTCACGTGAGTTCAACATTTTAAACCTCAAATCAATTTGTCCACTTTCGTCTCTCTAATTAACAGAGGATTCTAATATACTCTCATACATTTTTCAATGCTATGATCGCCTTATGCCCTGATACAATTATCCCTAATCTCTCAGTGAATAATTAATTAGAACATAGCTTTAATCTCTATATAAACCCTAATTAAACCAATTAACGCCACTTTCGCATTGACTCATTAGTCTAATTAAGAATTCCTAACAAATCCTATCTCCACTTTCGTATTGATTGGATTTCTAACAATCTAATCTTATCACAATTAAATTGAAATTATAGGAATTCTCAACATGAATACTCCACATATATGTCAATCTCATAACCAAACTACACTAATCATTTTAGCAAACTAGGACTTCATCCACTATTCCCACAAATGAAATTAGCCAGCCATACAATAGATAACAACAAGACAAAATTCAACGAAAAATGTTAAAGAATCCATTAAAGACATAAAAACCAATTCACAGAATTGCAAAATATGATTAGGATAAGAAGTCACCAATATGTAGCAAATCTGGAAATAAGATCCTAAAACAACTCTTCAGAGATTTCTGACTTGATCTCAGTTGATGGAAGTACCATTGAATTCAATCTTCAATTCTCTTGTAAAAAGCTAAAGTTTCTCAAAACAAAGTTCTCAAATCTGCCAAATTGTTCAAAATCTCCTCTCTTCCCCCGATCGTGTTTTTTCTCCCACTTTTCTTTCTCACCCCTCCTTTTATGCTTCGCAGAAACGTACAAATTTCATAAGAATATGAAAAGTCGGCAGTCCACCACATGAGGCACGGCCATGTGTAATGTGGTTGTTACTGCCACCACATAAACCATGGCCGTGGGATAACTCCATAAGCTTCTCGGCATTTTTTTCTTTCCTTCTTCTTTTAGGCACGGCCGTGTCTCATCCCTTGCTTGTGATTTCTTCATGTTTTGCATCATGTACATCTTCAAGTTCATTAATCCCTAAGATATTAACATAAATGCAATTTAAGTATCTTTTTATTGGAAATTTCTAATAATTGACAATAATATATATACCAATCGCAAGATACAACATGATAAAATATGCCTTTATCACCCACTACTACTTGCTTCTTTTGATCTTTTTCTCTTTTGTGCTACTATCTTCATGCGAGTCATATGAAAATAAAGAAAATACTCATATCTTCCACCAAACAACTTAATACATCTAAAAAAAAATATGAATTATCGCACAATAAGTTGTAATAATGATGAGGAATGGCCATGCATGAGGGAATACGGACTAAAATTAGAGGAAGAAGACAAAAAAGAATCCAATATTTAAACACATGCCCATGTATTGTAACATGCACGGGTGTGTCTTTCGTAGAAACACTTCCCTCCACCGTTTAAAACTACACACCCAAGGAAACGACCGTGTAAAACCCATTTTGCACAAAATTATCGATAATAAGCTAATAACCAACCACCATGTAACCTAATAACAACCTAGGTTCCACAAAAATTTGCAAAACAAGAATACAAAACCTAGGTTTTAAGG
The DNA here is from genome assembly GCA_037954665.1 of Laguncularia racemosa. Taxonomy (NCBI): domain Eukaryota; kingdom Viridiplantae; phylum Streptophyta; class Magnoliopsida; order Myrtales; family Combretaceae; genus Laguncularia; species Laguncularia racemosa. Next base: position 58,836 of record JBBMOL010000480.1, on the reverse strand, counting down.
TAAACATGGAAATTGTGCAAAATACATTTTGAATTCTAGTATAAATAAGTAAAAACATGAGAAAAGATCAATACTAGGAAAGAATTGACCAAAAAATGCAAAAGCCCCTTGTGAAAACTCGAATTACCCTCGAAATCATGCATGAAGTGCTATGTAATCAGAAAAACTTAAATGAATGGAGGAAAAATTGCATATTGAAGAAGAATCGAGGGAGAAATCTTACCTTTACTGCCTGAAATGGATCCTAGAATGCAATGAAACAAAGGATGGAGAAGGAGTGAGTTAATATCGAGAGGATAGTTGAAAATGAAAATAAAAATCAGAGGGTTTCTAAATAAAAGAACCGGCCAAGCTAGAAGGGCATGATCTGACCTACAGCCATATACACGGTCGTGTGTCCATTTTTTTTTTTTTTTGAATAAACTCAAATACATGGTCAACTACATGGGCATGTGTTCATTCGTGTGGTTTCTCCCAGACACACGGCCATATGTCATGGGCGTGTATCATTCTGTGGATTTGTTTTTTCATATACGGCCGTGTATACAGCCGTGTATTCCCATGAAACTTGTAAAATGTTCAACTTACCTCCTTTTTGCATGCCTCACTCTCCCTTCATGCATTAGATCCGCAAAAGGTGGAATTTCCTACCAAGTTAATGCCAAAAATAATAGAGAATAATTGAATGGATTAAAGAAAGAAAAACTTACCTAAAGAAATGCATGGGTTGCCTCCCATCAACCGCTTTTGGTTAACGTCATTTACTCGACGGACTGAGATTACATCTGATCAATTCACAAGAGGGTAGAGTCTAAACTCCTCTTGGCCCTCTTTTTCCCCTTGAGTCCTAAAGTACTACTTCAATCGTTGCCCATTTACCTTGAAGGTATGTCCATCCGGATGTTCCAATTCCATCGCTCCATGAGGAGAGACTTTTACCACTTTAAATGGCCCAGACCACTTCAATCTCAACTTGCCCAGGAAAAGTTTCAGTCACGAATTAAATAAGAGAACATGATCTCCCTCACGGAATTGTTTCGGATGATGAATTCGCATATCATGATACCTCTTCATCTTCTCCTTATAAACTCGCATGTTGTCGTAAGTTATTGTACGCCATTCATCAAGTTCGTTCAACTGAAATTTTCTCTTCCTACCAGTGGCCTCTAAATCTATGTTATGAGTATGCAAAGCCCAAAAAGCTCAATGTTCTAGCTCCACTGGTAGGTGACAAGCTTTCCCAAAAACTAGTCGATATGGAGTGGTGCCTAAGGGAGTTTTAAAGGCTGTCCTATAGGCCCATAATGCATCGTCCAATTTTTCCAACCAATCCCTTTGGTGGTGCTCTACTGTCTTTTCTAGAATCTTTTTCAATTCACGGTTTGAAACTTCTACTTGACCACTCGTCTAAGGGTGATAGGGGGTTGCTAATCTATGGGTGACCCCATATCACTTCAGTACTTTCTCTAATTGTACGTTATAGAAATGAGTTCCCTTATCACTAATTAAAGCCCGTGGTGCTCCAAACCTAGAGAAAAGTTTCTTCAAGAACTTCACCACTACTCCGGTATCATTGGTGGGCAAAGCTTGGGCCTCTATCCATTTAGACACATAATCCATTGCCATGAGTATATACTTGTTCCTGAAAGAATTGGGGAAGGGTCCCATGAAATCAATCCCCCACACGTCAAAGATCTCACACTCCAATATGAAAATTTGGGGCATTTCATCACGTTTTGACATACTCCCCACTTGTTGGCATCTGTCACAAGTCTTCACAAAGTTGAAGGAATCCTTGAATATAGTTGGCCAATAAAATCCTGATTCCAAAATCTTGTGGGCTGTCCGATTCACACTGTAATGACCGCTAGTTAGCCTAGTGTGATAGTGCTTTAAAATCTCCTACCCTTCTTGCTCGGATACACATTGTCTAATCACTTGATCTGCACAGACACAGAATAAGAATGGTTGCTCCAAAAAATAGTGCTTTAACTCAACAAAGAAACGCTTCTTTTGCTGAGAAGTTTTGTCACTAGGGAGTACTTTACAGACAAGGTCATTTGCAAAATCAGTAAACCAAGGTTTAGAGGTGCTACTTACCTTATTAATCTGATAGTCCTTCCTCTGGAAAAGGATCCAATTACAAGTACACAATTGCAATTGAGAATTCAATTACATAATACACAACTAAAAGGGTATGAAATCAAAATTGAATTGTAACCCTAAAAATTGCATGAATGAGATAGCAAAAAGGATGAACTAATTCCTCACCAGATATTACTCACTAGTAGGGAATTAGGATGGATTTGATGTTGTTGATATCACAAAAATTAAATCCCACTCGCCACACTTCTTTGAAGAAATGATAAGAGTTCACGTGAAAATGGAGGAGACCCTCACAGTTTTCAAGTCTAAAAAAATAATGTTCAAAAAGCTCCTTACAAACCCTACATAGCAAGTATTTATACTTGCTCCAATTAGGGTTAAAATGTCTAAAGATTTACGCTTTATGCCACTAATGTGGCCGGTTCTATTTCAACCAAAATACAAGAAAATCAAAATGTCCCAAAAATGTTTACAAAGTGACCGGTTCAAAAATAAAATAACAAATACAAAGATGGTCTTCAAAGTGCCAGTTCTTCAAGTCAATTGAGTTAATCGCAGGCCATTGGATGTGAGTCTGATGATGTTCCCAATGTGATCAATAGTGTAGGTTATTTAGCATCCTGTAAACACTGTGATGTGCTCAAAACCAAGCCCAAGCACATGTAAATGAATCAAATAAACAAACCCAACTCACATACAAAACTGGTCTAATGGAATCAATAAATTTGCGTGAACACTAATGGAATTTTGGTGAAATCCAAAGGACCAATGATGCAATTACAATCCAGATATGTAATCTTCACCATATAACAACAATAATAAGTGAAATCCACGTGAATCAAATCAGAGGGATTGATCAAAACTGTGACTCCAACTTCTTCTACAATTCAAATTTATGTCATATAAGAAGATGTTGATATCAAGTACTAAAAACAATCAATCTTTAACAAAATAATTGATCACAAATTACAACCAAAATATGTCCAAGAAAAATCCAAATCAACCCTAGATATGACTCACTAGTGATGAAATGGAAACACAACAAAGAAGGAATTGATACTACTCACAACTACCCTTTGTTGCACTCACCACAATTTCAACTCTTGGAAATTGAAATTGATAAGAGAATTAGAACTAGGGAAACCCTAAGCCCTCTCACAAAAATGTGAAGTGTATAATCTGAAAAATGGCCTCCTCAAACCCTACTATAAGAAAGTATTTATACTTGCTACTCCTAGGGATAGAAAATGGTCAAAAATTACAAGTTTGCCACTTTTAAGGTGGCTGGCCCTAAATGAAAATCACAATAAAATAAAAGTGTCCCAAAAGAAAAATACAATATAAAATAGTCCATAGAACAATTACAAACTATAAAAATATCATAAGTCTTCATGAGCCAATGCTTCGAAATGGAAACAATCGCAGCGGGTCTTTGGTTGTAAATCTGAAAATGTCCCGTGTCCATCAACTAGTGTAGGATATATTGGCATCCCATGGAGAATTATTATTGTACCTGTAAGATTATTTCTCAAATAGTTATTAGAATACAGGACGTAAAGTAAAAATATAAGCGATTTAGACCATCAGCCAAATCCAGTTTTGAAGGTATAGGTGGTGCTAGAAAATTTCTCATCATCTCCTTGGGCTTCTGAAAGATTTGCCCTCAAATCTAGAGGATCTTTTCCCGGACCGAAACCCGATGTTTGGAATTACTTGTTAGTTGAAAATCTAGAAGAACTAAATGTGCTTCTGACTAGTTCCTGGAAAGAACGAACCTTAGACGGAGACAAAGGAGTCAATAAAATCCGAATACCATCCTTTTGAAACATGTAAGTGTTTCTGAACCCATCATGTAACACATTTCTATCAAATAGCCATGGTTGACCTAGTAGTAAATGAAATGCATACATAGGAAGCACATCACAGATAATCTCATCACTATACCGATTTCCTATATTGATTGGTACCATTGCTCGCTGTGTAACATGCAAACTACCTCGGTTGTCCAACCAATGCACTTTATACGGGTTATGATGAGAGCTAGTGGTTAATTGTAAGTCTTCTACCAATGCAGTAGATATGACATTAGTATAACTACCACTATCAATAAAAAGCATACATAGGTTACCTCGAATCTGACAAGGTGTGTGGAACAGATTCTCCCTCTATATGTCCTTGGTATCTAGAGAAATAGTCATATCCTTGTATAACACATTAATAGGTAAGTATTTTTCTCCCTTTTTATCCCCATGTGTTTCAGCATGTTCATCATCATAATACTCTTGTAAGGCTAAGGATAAATCTATAGGCTCGATAGTCTCTTCCTCATCATCTTCCTCGTTACCCTCCATGACGGTCATCACCCTTTTATTGGGACACTGTGTAGCTATATGTCCAAATCCCATGCATTTGAAACATTTAATCTATCGCATCTTCTCACTAGTTGACCCTTGTACCATCTGCCTCAAATCAGATCCAACTACGTCTTTGCCTTTCCTAGAAACATTTTTCTCCTTTTCTATAGTAAGGATAACTTTGTCTGCAACCTTGAAATGCTCACCTACTCCCTTTGACCCATCCAACTGACCAACAACCCCTATGGGCTTTGTATTAGTACTAGGCCTACTCCTAGTAACCTGGAATGAATAGGATCGCCTCTGTCTTTCCACTTTCAAGGCTAATTGTATAGTCTCATCAAGTGTACTATATCTTTGAAGCTTAACTACACAAGTTATCTCATACTTCAACCTAAATACAAAACGTGCTAAGGTTTGTTTAGGAGGTTCAACTAATCTACATCTGATCACTAGTGTCTCAAACTCTTATACGTAGTCATCCACTGTTTTACCCCCCTGTCTCAATGTATGGAGAAGCATCAATAGCTCATGCCTGTAGTGTTCCAGTATAAACCTCTTCCTCAAAACTCATTTCATGTCTCTCCAAGTGTGTACTTCGGTCTCTCCATCCCTTCACCTACTGAACACCATATTTTTCCACCACAAAGCAGCATACCCTATGAACTCTACAGCTGCAAGACGTACCCTGGAGTCATCATCAATATCATAACACTCGAAAAGACCCTTAACTTTGTCTTCCCAGTCTAGGTAATCATCGACGGAACCCCTACCATCAAATGAAGGCATATGTAGCTTCACATACTCTAATCCTCGAGGTGGTCTAAATTCCCTGCCTGGGTATGGATTAACCCCAAAATTATCATCTCTATATTCCCTAAGAGCATGATAATCTCCTTCTACTCTTCTTCCCAAATTTCCTCCAACTGCCGCTTCTCTCTGGACATTCTGAGGAGCTACTCTAGGTAGTGCCTAAGGTTTACCACAAGTGTGGTGGCAATGTCATCCTATCAATCCTTGTTGCTAATGTACCAACAAATGTGGTAAGGTCCTGAAGTTGTTCATCTAGAGTTCTTCCACTTGTATTTCAATGACCTGGTCTGCCACTCACCTGGCTATTGGCCTCATTACCAATGCCCCCATTCAAACTATCATTTGACATGTTTGTGGATGCAATTTATTTAAAGTACAAATGTAATCTCAAATAATTGTATCACACTCCCTTCACTTCACCACGTCACAATAACACATTTGGATAACAACACACACACTAGTACACCCACGGTGCAACAAGTCACCAATGCAATAAATACTTCTTGTCACTTCAAGTATAGTAAAATAATTGAAGCACAAATAAATACTTCAAAGTAGTTAAGATATTGAATTCAACTAAGCAAGTGTTTAAGTAATAATACTCAATAACTTTCACACTTAAATGCTTATCTTTGAATTTCAAACTTCACTACTTAACTTCCTTTATTAGCCACGGTTCACACTCACACTTAATCTTAATGTGCAGCACCTTACTCTACACAACTCCACAAATTCACACCGCCACTCACACCACACATATACACGTTGCAACCACTTCAACACCACTACATACACACAACACTTCACGGTGCAAATTACCTTTCACTTAACATACACCAAAACTCACGCCACATGCATACACTCTTCATTAATTTGACAAAACATAACTCTACAACACGGCAACAAATTCAAATGAACATCCTTAATACAATTTCCACAAATGGTAAGATTCAATTTCAAATTCAAATGAAATGTAATCAATACCACTCAATAACTACTTTAAACTTAATGGATGTGTTTGAATTCAAATAAATTCCCTATTATCCCACACAATGAAAATTTGAAAATTGTACACTTCCACTTCTGAATTACACAAGAAATCACACAACACACTCCACAAGATTCTTCAAATTATGGAATTCCAATGATGTAATTCAAATTCAATTAACTTTCCTTTCTTCCACAAACTACAACCCAAACCACAACTTCTACACAAGGTATGGTAGCCCACTTTCAAATAAAAAAAAAAAAGGATTTCATTAAGTACACAATTCCACAAATGGTAAGAAGCTATTTCAAATTCAAATGACACATAATTAAACAATGACTTAATGTGTGTTTTGAAATTTCAAATTGGCTTCTTAATTCACACTTCAAATCTGAATTCAAATTTGGAAATTCAAGTGTTACTCCTCCACTTTTTCAAAAACAAATCTACACAACACAAATCCTTTTCACCAATTGAACATTACACTCAATACTTCACGGTTTTCTTCAAAATTACTACACATTCATAGCCAAATATCAAGGGATCCAAGAGTGTTCAAATCTCCAAATGTTCAACCGCTAATCAACAAGATACAATTTAACAACTCAACAAAAAATTCCAAGTTTCACACCAACAATTTTCGGATCAAGGTGCTACTCAATAAACCCTTAATTTCCGAATTCAAGTTGCAACAATCCCTTCTCACAAACCTGAAGCTTTGATACCAAAAGATGATGTGCTCAAAACCAAACCCAAGCACATGCAAATGAATAAATAAACAAACCCCAACTAACATACAAAACCGGTCTAATGGAATCAATAAATTTACATGAACACTATTGGAATTTTGGTGAAATCCAAAGGACCAATGATGCAATTACAATCCATAAATGTAATCTTCACCATATAACAACAATAATAAGTGAAATCCACATGAATCAAATCAAGAGGGATTTATCAAAACCGTGACTCCAACTTCTTCTACAATTTCAATTCATGTCACATAAGAAGATGTTGATATCAAGTACTAAAAACAATCAATTTTTAACAAAATAATTGATCACAAATTGCAATCAAAATATGTCTAAGAAAAATCCAAATCAATCCTAGATATGACTCACTAGTGATAAAATGGAAACACAACAAAGAAGGAATTGATACTACTCACAATTACCCATTGTTGCACTCGCCACAATTTCAACTCTTGGAAATTGAAATTGATAAGAGAATTGGAACTAGGGAAAACCTAAGCCCTCTCACGAAAATGTGAAGTGTATAATCTGAAAAATGGCCTCCTCAAACCCTAATATAAGCAAGTATTTATACTTGCTACTCCTAGGGTTAGAAAATGGTCAAAAATTACAAGTTTACCACTTTTCAGGTGACTGGCCCTAAATGGAAATTACAATAAAATGAAAGAGTCTCAAAAGAAAAATACAACATAAAATAGTCCATAGAACAATTACAAACTACAAAAATATCATAAGTCTTCATGAGCCAATGCTTCGAAATGGAAACAATCGTAGTGGGTCTTTGGTTGTAAATCTAAAAATGTCTCGTGTCCATCAACTAGTGTAAAATATATTGGCATCCCATAGAGAATTATTATTGTACCTGTAAGATTATTTCTCAAATGGTTATTAGAATATAGGACATAAAGTAAAAATATAAGAGATTTAGACCATCAGCCAAATCCAGTTCTAAAGGTATAGGTGGTGCTAGAAAATTTCTCATTAGACTGATCACTATACTTGCTATAATACAATTCAAACATTATTAGATACGGAAATGGATACATGTGAGCAATTTGGATCATACATCCAAATCAGGTTCCCTAACTATCGAGATCACAGGGTAGATTCCCATCAACAATTCCAATTATCATAGCAATCACATTAAATTTGAAGACCAACTCAATAGGTAATAGTAGAATTTGAAATTTACAAAGTTTGGAGTCATGGTTGTAGGTAAGCCATAGGCTATATAAATGAATGTCTAGACAAGAAGTGAAATGAAAAAGGAATCTAGCTTGAATAATCACATTTTGGTTGATGAAGGAACTAGCATTCAGATGGCAAGAAACCCAACTTTTAGTTGGTGTAAGAGGATACTTTAATTATTTACTGCTGTTAATTGCATTTGGAAGGTAAGTTTTATGCAGTCTAAATAGCAGGCTTCGTTAACCTCCAAAACATACTATAGCTTTTCATAAATGTAAACAATTCCATTACACTCCATTTTTATCACATTAACAATCAACCAAGCTTCAAATAATCTAACAATATGCTAAACTTATTAAACAATCACAACCAATAACATAGATTGTAGTAATTCAACAATTTCCCACTCACCTTGGTTTTAGAGCTTAAGGCTCAAATTAATCCCTAAAGATTTGTAAGAGATTGAGTTCTTTACTTAAAATCAAAGAATAACAAGTTGTGTCATTGAATGTAGTAACTAAACTTATTGAAACTTGGAGTTTATGAATCATTTTTTAGCAAAAACTTTTGAAACTAAACATTTTATGTTTATTTTCAATTTGACTCAAAACTTAAACAAAACATTTATCTATGAAGATTGGTATGGATGCAAAGTACTCTTTATGAGGATAGTGATGTAACTTGTGGTTTTTGGTTTGGTGGAAATATGAAGAAGTTATGTGTGATTGAAGTCGAACAAAATTTTTCATTTATGAAAGAGAGTGAGGAAATATAGTTTGTTGCAGACGATAGATATGAAGAGACAAAGGAAATCTTCTTGTAGTTGTAAGAATTTCCTTAATGTTAAGTAATAAGGTTGGTTCGGATTTACCAAATATCAGGTTAGACAAGCATGCATCACAACGGTCATATTTTTAAATTTATTATTGTTTAGTATATGGCCTCTATTCGATCGTTAACCAAGCATTATTACTAACGAAATGTATGGGGTGTCACAAATAATTTGTGCATGTAATACAAAATAAAATATTTATTACAAATTAGTTAAAATTGATTATTGTTCCAATTTTTCAACTTGTTTTCCCTCTTACAAAAATAACTAATAGAAGCTTTTTACGAGTAAATGTTAATATTTTAGTTTGAAAATTTATTTGCTATTATATTTAAGTAGATAGCCATGACCAAGTGAAATTAACTAAATATTGAAAAATATTCATGGAAATCCAATTTAATTCGAAATTATTCACAAAGATATATTCTTTTCCACATCAGAAAATTCTTTCTTTCACCTCATTTTTTATCTTTTAAAAATTTTATTTCTCGTTTTTATTTCTTTTCTCATTTAAACCTTTTTTTTTTTTGCCTTTTCTCAATTTTCATTTTATTATTTAAACCACAACTATAAATAAAAAGGTAAAAAATGAGATGTCTTCTTACAACTATTAGATATTAGTAACAAATTAGTTAAAAAATTAATTAGAAATATCAAATAGTTAAAAAATTGGTTAGCAATATTAGTTAGGGATAAGAAATAAAGAGACTATTATACAAGTTTAAAGAGGAATAAAGAAAGTTACATTCTTAAAGGTGATTCTTTAGGAAATTTCCCATCTTAAATTTTGTTATTTTATTCATTCATTTTACACCTTGGCAATATACACATAAACTCTAGATTAGCACTTTGTTTTAATTTGTGAACTATGGGTTGTAAAGTTTTGGTGCTCTCATCTATGAGCAATAGCCATGGAGTCAAGCATACACTTTAAAATTCTAACTTATTTACAAGCCATCAAGGAAGTCATGAGTGATTCTAATTTTTCTTTAGAATTACTCAATTATTGGACAAATGGAATAAGATTGTATGGTCACCTTCATTTTCCATTTCTAGATTCCTTTTTTTCTTTATTTCCCACATCATAAATTAATGCTATAAAGAAAGTCATACCCAAATTCAATGGAGATAGCCCATTAGAATGGTCACTCACAATTGAATTGCTTTTTTATTTTCGTCACATAGAAGAAAAATACTTTAGTCCATTGTCCTTATTTGCTATGAGGGGCAAAGCTTCACATTGGCATACATATATGTAACAATTGAATCAGTTTTCAACATAGGTGCTACATATTAAACTTAGATATTTATTTATTTATCTATTATTATTTTAACTAGGGGAAATGCCAATAAATAGAAGAAAATATATAACTATTTTGTTTCTCAAGCTAAAATCGTGAAATTTTAACCTTAGCCACTATCATGTTGAATGTCAACTACCTTTATACCCTAAAGCCATGACTACCCTTATACCCTAAAGCCACTATCATGGTTGCCATCAACCACCACTTATTTTTTCTTGAAAATAAGAATAATTTAAGAAAATAGCAAATCAACTTGAAAATTCACTAAATTTTAACAAGAAATACTTTGCACCACCACTGTTATGACAAACTCCCTCATAATAAAACCATCACTATTGTTTCTAGTGAAGACCATCATGACCATATGAAGAATAAATCAATAAAAATGTCATACATGCTTCAAAATTTGCCAAATTTTATATGAATGTATATCCTCTAGTACTTTTGTTTTTATCAAGTCAATTGTGCATTTTGATCCACAAAGAGTGAAAACCTAATCAGGTTACATGACTTGATTCTAATCTAAATAGGTTTTCACTCATTTTTCTTGTCCTTTTTGGAAAGTTTGTAGTGTTGGGTAGTTACACACCACCATAAGTGGGATGTATGACCTACTTTCATATATAGGTCACAACCTACTAGATTTTTTAGGTGACTTTATCTACCCTAAGGCTAGGGGTAACCAATTTTCCCTAGCCACAAGGTGATTGTGTTATGTTTTTAATTTTCCAATTTTTTTCCTTTTTTATTTTTCTAGATTTTTTATATTTTTTATTATTTAGTTAATTGAAATATATAATTAAATCACTTAATTGAATTAATTACATGGACCAATTAGATGCTCTCATGTGTCATTTACTAATGAAAAAGTTAATGGTGTTAGAAAAAGTATAGCTCTATAAACTTTATTAAAAGTCAAAGACTCAAAAAGGAAAATAAATAAATAAAAGGGTTGAGAAATCAAATAAAAAACTAGTCAAACATTCAAGACCAAAATGTACTTTTCCCTATTTGTAATTTTTATTTTGAAAAATCAAATTTTCAAAATTTCTCAATTTATTTTTGGTAATTTATATTGACCACCTATAGACTTTCGAAATTACATCTACTACCCAACTTTTCAAAATTGTCTATATTCCTCCCTGTAACAACATAAGGACCATACTTTTTTTACGCATGATATATGATGTGGCTCCTTTGATTGACATGGCATTACTAACTAAAATATTGACCACACAACATTTATTGCTACTAATTTAGCACCTAAAAATAATAAATAAATAACTAAAAGTGAAGCAAAAACTAACCCATTTTATTTTAGCCTACCTATGTTCAATTCAACTAGACTTGTGTTAAAATGAATACATACAAATTAGTAAATTTGATCAATCAAGCTTATTTAGTAAAAAAGTCTCCACCACGAAAACACCAAACAGAAATCCTAATTTGCCATAATTCTTTCAAAAACCATAATGAAAATCATTATAGTGTTGACTGGGGAAGAAGAATATTTTATTTAAAGGCTATATGTTGATGTGCCTAATCACACTTTAAAACACATCCAAAAGACTTAAGAAAAGATATCTCAAGTTTAGGCAAAATCGGATCCCAAAATGGCACTTTTCAAATGAACCCTAATGTTGAAATGCTGAAATTCAATTCTACTAATGATATAATTTGAATACCACAATGGAAATGGTTTCTAATAACACTCTAATATCATATAATCCATGCAAATGAAGCCTCAATTTGACAAAGAAAACCGTAAAGTAAGATTCCTTTTCCAAAATTGAAGAACACGTCAATAAGGGAAATCCTCAAGAAGAATCGGATCAATATGATAATTCCTTCAAATAAGCATAAGAATTCGTGAATACAACAAGTAATTCTGACCAAGAACTATCTCTAATCAACCCTAGATACAACACACTAGAGAAGAAAAGAAATCACAACCAAATGAAATTGATATAACTCACAATTTCAAGATGTTGCACTCGCCACAATTTCAAGTCTTGGAATTGAAATTGATAAGAGTTTGAACCAAGGTATGAACCCTAATTCACACGTGAAAAGAGGTGTATGTTCTGCAAAAATAAGCTCCCTAAACCCTCTCTTAAGCAAGTATTTATACTTGCTACTTCTAGGGTTAAAAAAAGTGCTCAAAATTACAAGTTTGCCACTTTTAAGGTGGCTAACCCTAAATGAAAGTTACATGGAAATAAAAGTGTCCCAAAACCAAAATACAACCAAAATAGTTCATAAAAAGAGTAAATATATAAAGAAATGGTCCTTCAAGATGCCGGTCTTCAAGATGCTTTTGAATCAGTTTAGTTGACAACCTTGATTCACTCAGTAATAAGGGTGTTTTTGCATCCTGTAAGACTGACAAATGAACATGCTGAAATGCATCAAAATTATAGTGCAAAGATGTAGAAAGTGAGTTAGACTTCTCAAGGTTAGGTTTCTCTAGCAAAACCCTCATGACTAGATTCTGGAGACCCTTAGCTCGGGCCTTGGTGATAGGTCCTGGAAAAGTCTAATTCCTATCATCTCTTAGGGCTTCTGGAAGATTTGCCCTCAAATCTGATGGATTTTCGTGCAAGTCATCTGCTAAATAAGGTGAAAGATCTGAAATATTAAAAGTGGCTGATACTCCATAATCTCCTAGCAACTCGATGCGATAAGCATTGTTGTTGATGCGCTTTAAGACCCTGAATGGTCCGTCTGATCTAGGAGATAGCTTCTATGACTTTTTGTGTGGAAACCTGTCCCTGCTAAGATTAATCCAGACTAAATCACCTGGATTATAGAGATGGTTTTTCCTGTGCCTGTTTCCCTGGATCCTCTGTTGTTCCTGGGTCTTCTGAAGGTGTTCAGTGGTCCAGTCATGTATGTGTTGAATCTGTTGTGCTCGGTCAACTCCACTAAGACTTTCTTCCTTTGTCGCTGGTCCAATTATAAAATCTAATGGAATAGAAGGGTTATAGCCATAAACAACTTCAAAGGGAGACTTACTGGTTGAACTATGAGTAGACCTATTGTAAGCGAACTCAACAATAGGAAGACACAAGTCCCAATCAGTAAGGTTCTTACCAACTATTGCTTTGAGAAGATTCCCAAGCGTGTAGTTGACAACCTCTGTTTGTCCGTCAGTCTGGGGATGGTAAGAGGTACTGTACATCAGTTTAGTACCCAGTCTTTTCCATAGTGTTTTCCAGAAGAAACTAAGGAACTTAGTATCTCTGTCTGACACTATGCTGTGTGGAACTCCATGTAACTTGACAATTTCCTGCACAAAAAGGTTAGCAATAAAAAAGAGCATCGTCTGTTTTGTGGCATGGCACAAAACGTGACATTTTGCTGAATCGATCAACAACCACCATAATAGAGTCTTTCCCTCTTTGTGTTCTGGATAATCCCAACACAAAATCCATGCTGATATCAGTCCAAGGCCTAGATGGTATAGGTAAAGGCATATATTCACCCTGTGCGCCTTTCCTCCCCTTGGCTCTCTTACAAACACCACACCTTTCTAATACCCTATGGACATCCCTTATCATGCCTTTCCAGTAGAAATTCTCCCTCAATATGGCTAGAGTTCTCTTCTCACCAAAATGCCCTGACAAACCTCCTGCATGTGCTTCCCTCACCAACAATTCCCTCACAGATCCAGATGGAATACAAAGTTTTCCTGATTTATAAAGAAAGCCATCTATCACACAATAACCATCATACATCCCGCCTCCAAGACACCTCTCCATGACAATTTTGAATTGCTCATCACATACATATTGTTCCTTAATAGTTCGAAACCCAGTAATTTTGACTGAAGAGAAGTGATTAGTACATACCATCGTGATAAAGCGTCAGCAACAATATTCTGATTGCCCTTTTTGTACTTAATCACATAAGCAAAACCCTCCAGAAATTCCACCCACTTAGCCTGGCGCTTAGACAAATTATGTTGACCCCTAGAAATGTTTCAAAGATTCATGATCTGTATAAATAATAAACTCCTTTGGGAGGAGATAATGCTGCCACGTCATGAGAGCCCTAACTAAGGAATAAAATTCCTTATCATATATAGAATAGTTCAAAGTTGCTCCACTCAACTTTTCACTAAAATATGCAATAGGCCTCTTCTCTTGCATTAATACAGCACCAATTCCAATCACTGAAGCATCACATTCCAATTCAATAATTTTGTCAAAATCAGGTAAGATCAGTAATGGGGCACAAGTGAGTTTTTCCTTAATCTCTTCAAAACTCCTCTGGGCCTTTTCACTCCAATGAAAGGAACACTCTTCTTAGTCAGTTCTGTGAGAGGGCTGACAATGCTACTGAAATTTTGGACAAAGCGTCTATGAAAAGATGTAAGCCCATGAAAACTTTTTACCTCAGTAACTGAAGTGGGTGTTGGCCATTCCTTAACTGCCCTCACTTTCTCCTCATCCATCTTAACTCCTGCACCTGACACAACAAAACCCAAAAATGTTACCTCGGTTTAACAAAAGGAACACTTCTGAAAATTCGCAAATAACTGTTGTGCCTTCAGTACTGAGAATACTGCCCGAAGATGCTCCACATGTTGTTCTAGGTCTTTGCTATAAATCAGAATAACATCAAAATAAACCACAACAAATTTTCCTAAGAACTCCTTCAATACATGGTTCATCAATCTCATAAAAGTGCTAGGAGCATTACTCAAACCAAAGGGCATAACCAACCATTCGTAAAGTCCATGGCGTGTTTTAAAAGCGGTCTTCCATTCATCCCCTTCCCTCATCCGAATCTGGTGATATCCGCTTTTAAGATCAACTTTGGAGAAAATCTGTGAACCATACAGCTCATCCAACATATCATCAAGTCTAGGAATATGATACCTGTATTTAATGGTGATTTTGTTGATGGCTCTGCTATCAATGCACATTCTCCAAGTTCCATCCTTCTTGGGAACAAGAAGGGCGGGAACAGCGCATGGGCCGAGACTCTCTCTAACAAACCCTCGTTCCACCAACTCATCTCCTGACGTTTCAATTCCTTAGCCTCCTCAGGATTCATGCGATATGCGGGTCGGTTTGGTAACACTGAACCGGGCATAAGATCAATGGCATGCTCTATCCCTCTCAAGGGTGGTAATCCTACTGGCAAATCATCAGGAAAAATGTCAGTATACTCATTTAATACTGAGAAACTGCTGGAGGTAGAGGCTGTGATTCCCGTAGCCCTAAGACAAATCTCAACTGAAGTAAGTATGTTGGAGCCTCCTCTGTGATTAATCTCTCCATCTCACCCTGTCCCATCAACAATACCTTTTTCCCCTCAGAAACATTATTTTGAAGTAAAACGTTCTTAGCCTCTGATGGTCGATTAATCTGTTGCTAGACATTATGGACCTCTGAAGGTGGCATAGGATTCAGAATAATTCGCTTGCAGTCCTTTTGAAACATATATGTATTTCTGAAGCCATCATGTAAGACCCTCCTGTCATATAACCAAGGTCTGCCAAGCAAAATAGGAGATGCACACATGGGCAAGATATCACACTCAATTTCATCACAATACTTTTCCCCTACACTGAAGGGTACCCTAGCTCTTTGGGTAACATACAAACTCCCTTGTTCATTAAGCCAATGTAGTTTGTAAGGTTTAGGATGTGGAATAGTTGAAAGCTTTAGCTTCGATACCAACGATGCAGCTACTACATTAGTACAACTACCACCATCTATTATTAGGACACACAAATTTCCTTGTATCCTACAAGAAGTGTGGAACAAATTTTCCCTTTGTTCTTCCTCCTTACTAGCAAGTGCACTTAATGAACGTCGCAATACATTAGCATATTGAAGCATTTCACTAGACATTGTGAAATTCAACTCAATCAACACGTGTACAATATTCCCCACTCCTTTTAAGATCACGGTGCAACAATTTTCAATTTCCACAAGTTCACTCCACGGCAACACACAAGTAACAACTACAATTAATATGTAATACTTCCACGGTAACAACAAAGTGAATAATGAATACAAGTAATCTTCAACTTCCACGGCAAATAACGAAGACAAGAGATTAATAAGTAGCTTTCCAAAATGAATTCTGAATCCCACTATAGGCAGCAACTTACAATTTGAATTTCAAATAACTTCACTTATTGCAAGCCTTCCTCAATTGGTAACAATGGATTCAAATTCAAATAGCAATCATTAACTCCCACAACTTAATTGCATATGATTTGAATTCAAAATAATTCCTTACTAACCAAACTTAATGTAATCTGCAAATTTAACTTCACAATTTCAGAATTACACAATGGAATTCAAACAACAAACTTCACAACTCCACACGCCACAAGCTACTCCATGGCAACAATTGGTAAGTTTCACACTTCAAAACAATTTGCTAAAGTAACTTCACTTTGTACTTCTGCTCTTCCACGTGAATTAGTGTCTACAAAGTGATATAATAACCTTCCCAAATCAACTCCAACAATCAGAAAATCAAATCCCAATCCAAAACAATTTCGCAATCTCAAACTACAACAACAACAACAACTACACAATTGCGTTTTTTCCACTTGATCAACCCTAATTGTTGATCACTTCCACGAAATTGAATACAACCAATTCCCTTCTCTCAACAAGAGCACTGATACCAAAAAGATGATGTGCCTAATCACACTTTAAAACACATCCAAAAAACTTAAGAAAAGATATCTCAAGTCTAGGCAAAATCGGATCCTAAAATGGCACTTTTCAAATGAACCCTAATGTTGAAATGATGAAATTCAATTCTACTAATGATATAATCTGAATACCACAATGGAAATGGTTTCTAATAACACTCTAATATCATATAATCCATGCAAATGAAGCCTCAATTTGACAAAGAAAACCGTAAAGTAAGATTCCTTTTAAAAAATTGAAGAACACGTTAACAAGGGAAATCCTCAAGAAGAATCGGATCAATATGATAATTCCTTCAAATAAGCATAAGAATTTGTGAATACAACAAGTAATTCTGACCAAGAACTATCTCTAATCAACCCTAGATACAACACACTAGAGAAGAAAAGAAATCACAACCAAATGAAATTGATATAACTCACAATTTCAAGATGTTGCACTCGCCACAATTTCAAGTCTTGGAATTGAAATTGATAAGAGTTGGAACCAAGGTATGAACCCTAATTCACACGTGAAAAGAGGTGTATGTTCTGCAAAAATAAGCTCCCTAAACCCTCTCTTAAGCAAGTATTTATACTTGCTACTTCTAGGGTTAAAAAAAGTGCTCAAAATTACAAGTTTGCCACTTTTAAGGTGGCTAACCCTAAATGAAAGTTACATGGAAATAAAAGTGTCCCAAAACCAAAATACAACCAAAATAGTTAATAAAAAGAGTAAATATATAAAGAAATGGTCCTTCAAGATGCTGGTCTTCAAGAAGCTTTTGAATCAGTTTCAGTTGACAACCCTGATTCACTCAGTAATAAGGGTGTTTTTGCATCCTGTAAGACTGACAAATGAACCTGCTGAAATGCATCAAAATTATAGTGCAAAGATGTAGAAAGTGAGTTAGACTTCTCAAGGTTAGGTTTCTCTAGCAAAACCCTCATAACTAGATTCTGGAGACCCTTTGCTCGGGCCCTGGTGATAGGTCTTGGAAAAGTCTGATTCCTATCATATGTCCCAGGTTACTTAGTCAAACATAAGTATTGCAAAAGCCTACGGCCATCTTGAGACTTTTTTGAATCTTATTTGTTATGGAATATCAAGTAAAAGGATCAAATTTATGATGACATAATAATGCAGCAATTGATCTAAGATATCAAGATAAAAAGATACAATCAAACTCATAGCTTTATGGTTAGTTTAGGTTTTGTAGATATTTCCTAGAGCGATTGGTAGCTTAATGAACATAGCTAGGAATTTTGATAAGTCGATACAATCCTAAAGAACTATAGTAGTAAGATTTTTTTATATCAAACATTTAACAACTAGAGATTAGGGAAACTTAGATTGGTGACCTTTTGAAATCAATCATTTTGGTTTAGAGTTTGAAATAATTGTTTAATCAAGTTACATTTAATAAATTAATCAATTTTTGCTTTGATGTCAGAATTAATCCAAATATTATGATGCTCTTAAATAATGGAGTGAAAAAATGAAATTGAATTTGATACATGGAGTATTAGAAAAGGCCACAAGAGGCCTAATCATTAAATAGGGTATCATAAGCCCATGAGATAAAAGAGGTCTCAAAATCCTTAATTTATCTAATTCATTGCACAGTTGTACATGTGGTGATGAATAAGCATGTGAGGAATGGATAGATCTATGAATTGTTTAGATTATGGGATCATGTGAGCCATGGGTTATAAATGTGAGGCATCCATTAACAATCTAATAGCTCACATTTTATTGATGGATTTTGTAGGTGTGACAAAACAAACATCTAGCCAATGGGGGAGATCCGCATCATCAACTTACTCACTCACTCTTATTATCTTACAAAACATTTAGAACTCGATCACTCCCTCCTATGCGTTAGCCACCTATTTCTCTCTTTCTTTATCCATGTATTTGTTTTTACATCATTTTGATCCTTATCCGATTTTCTCTATAAATTGATCTAAGTAAGAATGTAAAGCTAGCAAAAATAGGATAAAATAAGTAAAATGGAGAGAAGATGGATAAAATAATAATGTATCATAACAGGGGGTATTTTAGTTATTTTGTAAGGAAAATATAAAGGGTCATTGTACAGTCGTTATAACCCTTTCCATCTTTTTGCATTCTAGCCCCTTGGAGTAAAGAAGGAACCTTAACAAATGGAGTTAATCACTAGCCCCACCCATAAACAAGTCTTTCATATAATAAGAGTACTAGCAAATCCCTCCTTTAATGATTCTCATTCATGTAAAATGGTTAAAAGTCAGTTTTCTCAACTTTGGTGTAGAGCAAATTTGGAACACTAAAGGGTTTAAGTGAGATTTTGATCATTAAAATGATCCAAACAAGTAAGTAGCTAAATTCAATGCAATTTAGTGCTTTAATGCCGTGAATAACATGAAATTAGACATAGAAATGCTGGATCATGATTTGGGTTAAAGAAGATTGAGTTTGGGGATTTAAGGAAAAGTCGTAGAAGAGGAATTGATAGGTACACGATCAAGTACATGCTTGTGTAACAACTTTACTACGTTGGACGAAGAAGCTTGAGTTGAGAGGGCTCACGGCCAAGTATATGCCTATGTACTTGTACACAGCCAAGTACATAGCTTGTATCAGCAGTACATACTTGATACTGGTGTATTGTGAGGCAAACAAGTACAGAAGGGTACACAACCATGCATATGGCCATGTTCCTTACCCATGTTCTTGTACATGACTTAGTACATGATCATGCTCCTTATAAATCTTCTTTAAACGTTTCCTTTTCCTTTTTCTTATTTTTCACTAATCCTAAACTACTTGTATAACTCTAGTAATGTTACTAAAGTATAGGAAATGATCCAATAGAATCTAGTTAACATAACTAGATAACTTATATGATACTCTAGGATAACATTAAAGTTAGTTTGTTCTATACATTGACAAGTTCCAATATAATTACTAATTGATGACAAGTTGAATTTAGGACCGCCATTCTAGATATATATAATCCTTATGTGTTGCTTGTGTATATGAAGTTAGTGAAAAGAATGAACTAAATGGTATATTGAACAAATCATTTTCTTGATGCTTGTACTTAGGTTGCCCTAACAACCTGTAGTGGTAGAACCTTAGGGGGTACACATTTATCAGTATGTAGCGGTGACCTAGTGGAGTTACATATTGAAGTGATTCAGTAAATTTAAGGACTCATAAGTGTTAGGGTTCATAGTGGCAATCCCTAACATTGTACTGTGCATAATCCTATATATATATCAAGTGTAATGGAGTTTTGAATACCCCTTTGTTGTATGAATGACCTAAATGAAATAATAAATGGTTGTTTGTTTGATTATTGCATTAATGCATATGATTAAAGCTATGCTTGATCATGTGTAATCAGCCAAATTAAAATTTTATTTAATATAT
>JBBMOL010000480.1:0-37917 GCA_037954665.1 Laguncularia racemosa | reverse complement strand
TTGCCACTATGAACCTTAACACTTATGAGTCCTTAAATTTACGAATCACTTCAATATGTAACTCCACTAGGTCCCCGCTACATATGATAAATGTGTACCCCTAAGGTTTACCACTACAGGTTGTTAGGGCAACCTAAGTACAAGCATCAAGAAAATGATTTGTTCAATATCCCATTTAGTTCATTCTTTTCACTAACTTCATATACACAAGCAACACATAAGGATTATATATATCTAGAATGGGGTCCTAAATTCAACTTGTCATCAATTAGAAATTTATATTGGAACTTGTCAATGTTTTAGAACAAACTAACTTTAATGTTATCCTAGGTATCATATAAGTTATCTAGTTATTTTAAACTAGATTCTATTGGATCATTTCCTATTACTTTAGTAAACATTACTAGAGTTATACAAGTAGTTTAGGTTTTGTGAAAAATAAAAAAAAAGGAAAAGGAAACGTTTAAAGAAGATTTATAAGGAGCATGATCATGTACTAAGTCATGTACAAGAACATGGGTAAGGAACATGGCCATATGCATGGTTGTGTACCCTTCTGTACTTGTTTGCCTCACAATACACCCAAGTATACAAGCTATGTACTTGGCTGTGAAACAAGTACATAGGCATATACTTGGCCGTGAGCCCTCTCAACTCAAGCTTCTTCGTCCAACGTAGTAAAGTTGTTACACAAGCATTTTACTTGATCGTGTACCTATCAATTCCTCTTCTACGACTTTTCCTTAAAATCCCCAAACTCAATCTTCTTTAACCCAAATCATGACCCAAAACATTTCTATGTCTAATTTCATGTTATTCACGGCATTAAAGCACTAAATTGCATTGAATTTAGCTACTTACTTTTTTGGATCATTTTAATGATCAAATCTCACTTAAACCTTTAGTGTTCCAAATTTGCTCTACACCAAAGTTGAGAAAACTGACTTTTAACCATTTTACATGAATGAGAATCATTAAAGGAGGGATTTGCTAGTACTCTTATTATATGAAAGACTTGTTTATGGGTGGGGCTAGTGATTAACTCCATTTGTTAAGGTTCCTTCTTTACTCCAAGGGGCTAGAATGCAAAAAGATGGAAAGGGTTATAACGACTGTACAATGACCTTTATATTTTCCTTACAAAATAACTAAAATACCCCTGTTATGATACATTATTATTTTATCCATCTTCTCTCCATTTTACTTATTTTATCCTATTTTTGCTAGCTTTTACATTCTTACTTAGATCAATTTATAGAGAAATCGGATAAGGATCAAAATGATGTAAAAACAAATACATGGATAAAGAAAGAGAGAAATAGGTGGCTAACGCATAGGAGGGAGTGATCGAGTTCTAAATGTTTTGTAAGATAATAAGAGTGAGTGAGTAAGTTGATGATGCGGATCTCCCCATTGGCTAGATGTTTGTTTTGTCACACCTACAAAACCATCAATAAAATGTGAGCTATTAGATTGTTAATGGATGCCTCACATTTATAACCCATGGCTCACATGATCCCATAATCTAAACAATTCATAGATCTATCCATTCCTCACATGCTTATTCATCACCACATGTACAACTGTGCAATGAATTAGATAAATTAAGGATTTTGAGACCCTCTTTATCTCATGGGCTTATGATACCCTATTTAATGATTAGGCCTCTTGTGGCCTTTTCTAATACTCCATGTATCAAATTCAATTTCATTTTTTCACTCCATTATTTAAGAGCATCATAATATTTGGATTAATTCTGACATCAAAGCAAAAATTGATTAATTTATTAAATGTAACTTGATTAAACAATTATTTCAAACTCTAAACCAAAATGATTGATTTCAAAAGGTCACCAATCTAAGTTTCCCTAATCTCTAGTTGTTAAATGTTTGATATAAAAAAATCTTACTACTATAGTTCTTTAGGATTGTATCGACTTATCAAAATTCCTAGCTATGTTCATTAAGCTACCAATCGCTCTAGGAAATATCTACAAAACCTAAACTAACCATAAAGCTATGAGTTTGATTGTATCTTTTTATCTTGATATCTTAGATCAATTGCTGCATTATTATGTCATCATAAATTTGATCCTTTTACTTGATATCCATAACAAATAAGATTCAAAAAGTCTCAAGATGGCCGTAGGCTTTTGCAATACTTATGTTTGACTAAGTAACCTTGGGACATATGATAGGAATCAGACTTTTCCAAGACCTATCACCAGGGCCCGAGCAAAGGGTCTCCAGAATCTAGTTATGAGGGTTTTGCTAGAGAAACCTAACCTTGAGAAGTCTAACTCACTTTCTACATCTTTGCACTATAATTTTGATGCATTTCAGCAGGTTCATTTGTCAGTCTTACAGGATGCAAAAACACCCTTATTACTGAGTGAATCAGGGTTGTCAACTGAAACTGATTCAAAAGCTTCTTGAAGACCAGCATCTTGAAGGACCATTTCTTTATATATTTACTCTTTTTATTAACTATTTTGGTTGTATTTTGGGTTTTTGGGGACACTTTTATTTCCATGTAACTTTCATTTAGGGTTAGCCACCTTAAAAGTGGCAAACTTGTAATTTTGAGCACTTTTTTTTAACCCTAGAAGTAGCAAGTATAAATACTTGCTTAAGAGAGGGTTTAGGGAGCTTATTTTTGCAGAACATACACCTCTTTTCACGTGTGAATTAGGGTTCATACCTTGGTTCCAACTCTTATCAATTTCAATTCCAAGACTTGAAATTGTGGCGAGTGGCAACATCTTGAAATTGTGAGTTATATCAATTTCATTTGGTTGTGATTTCTTTTCTTCTCTAGTGTGTTGTATCTAGGGTTGATTAGAGATAGTTCTTGGTCAGAATTACTTGTTGTATTCACAAATTCTTATGCTTATTTGAAGGAATTATCATATTGATCCGATTCTTCTTGAGGATTTCCCTTGTTAACGTGTTCTTCAATTTTTAAAAGGAATCTTACTTTACGGTTTTCTTTGTCAAATTGAGGCTTCATTTGCATGGATTATATGATATTAGAGTGTTATTAGAAACCATTTCCATTGTGGTATTCAGATTATATCATTAGTAGAATTGAATTTCATCATTTCAACATTAGGGTTCATTTGAAAAGTGCCATTTTAGGATCCGATTTTGCCTAGACTTGAGATATCTTTTCTTAAGTTTTTTGGATGTGTTTTAAAGTGTGATTAGGCACATCATCTTTTTGGTATCAGTGCTCTTGTTGAGAGAAGGGAATTGGTTGTATTCAATTTCGTGGAAGTGATCAACAATTAGGGTTGATCAAGTGGAAAAAACGCAATTGTGTAGTTGTTGTTGTTGTTGTAGTTTGAGATTGCGAAATTGTTTTGGATTGGGATTTGATTTTCTGATTGTTGGAGTTGATTTGGGAAGGTTATTATATCACTTTGTAGACACTAATTCACGTGGAAGAGCAGAAGTACAAAGTGAAGTTACTTTAGCAAATTGTTTTGAAGTGTGAAACTTACCAATTGTTGCCATGGAGTAGCTTGTGGCGTGTGGAGTTGTGAAGTTTGTTGTTTGAATTCCATTGTGTAATTCTGAAATTGTGAAGTTAAATTTGCAGATTACATTAAGTTTGGTTAGTAAGGAATTATTTTGAATTCAAATCATATGCAATTAAGTTGTGGAGTTAATGATTGCTATTTGAATTTGAATCCATTGTTACCAATTGAGGAAGGCTTGCAATAAGTGAAGTTATTTGAAATTCAAATTGTAAGTTGCTGCCTATAGTGGGATTCAGAATTCATTTTGGAAAGCTACTTATTAATCTCTTGTCTTCGTTATTTGCCGTGGAAGTTGAAGATTACTTGTATTCATTATTCACTTTGTTGTTACCGTGGAAGTATTACATATTAATTGTAGTTGTTACTTGTGTGTTGCCGTGGAGTGAACTTGTGGAAATTGAAAATTGTTGCACCGTGATCTTAAAAGGAGTGGGGAATATTGTACACGTGTTGATTGAGTTGAATTTCACAATGTCTAGTGAAATGCTTCAATATGCTAATGTATTGCGACGTTCATTAAGTGCACTTGCTAGTAAGGAGGAAGAACAAAGGGAAAATTTGTTCCACACTTCTTGTAGGATACAAGGAAATTTGTGTGTCCTAATAATAGATGGTGGTAGTTGTACTAATGTAGTAGCTGCATCGTTGGTATCGAAGCTAAAGCTTTCAACTATTCCACATCCTAAACCTTACAAACTACATTGGCTTAATGAACAAGGGAGTTTGTATGTTACCCAAAGAGCTAGGGTACCCTTCAGTGTAGGGGAAAAGTATTGTGATGAAATTGAGTGTGATATCTTGCCCATGTGTGCATCTCCTATTTTGCTTGGCAGACCTTGGTTATATGACAGGAGGGTCTTACATGATGGCTTCAGAAATACATATATGTTTCAAAAGGACTGCAAGCGAATTATTCTGAATCCTATGCCACCTTCAGAGGTCCATAATGTCTAGCAACAGATTAATCGACCATCAGAGGCTAAGAACGTTTTACTTCAAAATAATGTTTCTGAGGGGAAAAAGGTATTGTTGATGGGACAGGGTGAGATGGAGAGATTAATCACAGAGGAGGCTCCAACATACTTACTTCAGTTGAGATTTGTCTTAGGGCTACGGGAATCACAGCCTCTACCTCCAGCAGTTTCTCAAGTATTAAATGAGTATACTGACATTTTTCCTGATGATTTGCCAGTAGGATTACCACCCTTGAGAGGGATAGAGCATGCCATTGATCTTATGCCCGGTTCAGTGTTACCAAACCGACCCGCATATCGCATGAATCCTGAGGAGGCTAAGGAATTGAAACGTCAGGGAGATGAGTTGGTGGAACGAGGGTTTGTTAGAGAGAGTCTCGGCCCATGCGCTGTTCCCGCCCTTCTTGTTCCCAAGAAGGATGGAACTTGGAGAATGTGCATTGATAGCAGAGCCATCAACAAAATCACCATTAAATACAGGTATCATATTCCTAGACTTGATGATATGTTGGATGAGCTGTATGGTTCACAGATTTTCTCCAAAGTTGATCTTAAAAGCGGATATCACCAGATTCGGATGAGGGAAGGGGATGAATGGAAGACCGCTTTTAAAACACGCCATGGACTTTACGAATGGTTGGTTATGCCCTTTGGTTTGAGTAATGCTCCTAGCACTTTTATGAGATTGATGAACCATGTATTGAAGGAGTTCTTAGGAAAATTTGTTGTGGTTTATTTTGATGTTATTCTGATTTATAGCAAAGACCTAGAACAACATGTGGAGCATCTTCGGGCAGTATTCTCAGTACTGAAGGCACAACAGTTATTTGCGAATTTTCAGAAGTGTTCCTTTGTTAAACCGAGGTAACATTTTTGGGTTTTGTTGTGTCAGGTGCAGGAGTTAAGATGGATGAGGAGAAAGTGAGGGCAGTTAAGGAATGGCCAACACCCACTTCAGTTACTGAGGTAAAAAGTTTTCATGGGCTTACATCTTTTCATAGACGCTTTGTCCAAAATTTCAGTAGCATTGTCAGCCCTCTCACAGAACTGACTAAGAAGAGTGTTCCTTTCATCTGGAGTGAAAAGGCCCAGAGGAGTTTTGAAGAGATTAAGGAAAAACTCACTTGTGCCCCATTACTGATCTTACCTGATTTTGACAAAATTATTGAATTGGAATGTGATGCTTCAGTGATTGGAATTGGTGCTGTATTAATGCAAGAGAAGAGGCCTATTGCATATTTTAGTGAAAAGTTGAGTGGAGCAACTTTGAACTATTCTATATATGATAAGGAATTTTATTCCTTAGTTAGGGCTCTCATGACGTGGCAGCATTATCTCCTCCCAAAGGAGTTTATTATTTATACAGATCATGAATCTTTGAAACATTTCAGGGGTCAACATAATTTGTCTAAGCGCCAGGCTAAGTGGGTGGAATTTCTGGAGGGTTTTGCTTATGTGATTAAGTACAAAAAGGGCAATCAGAATATTGTTGCTGACGCTTTATCACGATGGTATGTACTAATCACTTCTCTTCAGTCAAAATTACTGGGTTTCGAACTATTAAAGGAACAATATGTATGTGATGAGCAATTCAAAATTGTCATGGAGAGGTGTCTTGGAGGCGGGATGTATGATGGTTATTGTGTGATAGATGGCTTTCTTTATAAATCAGGAAAACTTTGTATTCCATCTGGATCTGTGAGGGAATTGTTGGTGAGGGAAGCACATGCAGGAGGTTTGTCAGGGCATTTTGGTGAGAAGAGAACTCTAGCCATATTGAGGGAGAATTTCTACTGGAAAGGCATGATAAGGGATGTCCATAGGGTATTAGAAAGGTGTGGTGTTTGTAAGAGAGCCAAGGGGAGGAAAGGCGCACAGGGTGAATATATGCCTTTACCTATACCATCTAGGCCTTGGACTGATATCAGCATGGATTTTGTGTTGGGATTATCCAGAACACAAAGAGGGAAAGACTCTATTATGGTGGTTGTTGATCGATTCAGCAAAATGTCACGTTTTGTGCCATGCCACAAAACAGACGATGCTCTTTTTTATTGCTAACCTTTTTGTGCAGGAAATTGTCAAGTTACATGGAGTTCCACACAGCATAGTGTCAGACAGAGATACTAAGTTCCTTAGTTTCTTCTGGAAAACACTATGGAAAAGACTGGGTACTAAACTGATGTACAGTACCTCTTACCATCCCCAGACTGACGGACAAACAGAGGTTGTCAACTACACGCTTGGGAATCTTCTCAAAGCAATAGTTGGTAAGAACCTTACTGATTGGGACTTGTGTCTTCCTATTGTTGAGTTCGCTTACAATAGGTCTACTCATAGTTCAACCAGTAAGTCTCCCTTTGAAGTTGTTTATGGCTATAACCCTTCTATTCCATTAGATTTTATAATTGGACCAGCGACAAAGGAAGAAAGTCTTAGTGGAGTTGACCGAGCACAACAGATTCAACACATACATGACTGGACCACTGAACACCTTCAGAAGACCCAGGAACAACAGAGGATCCAGGGAAACAGGCACAGGAAAAACCATCTCTATAATCCAGGTGATTTAGTCTGGATTAATCTTAGCAGGGACAGGTTTCCACACAAAAAGTCATAGAAGCTATCTCCTAGATCAGACGGACCATTCAGGGTCTTAAAGCGCATCAACAACAATGCTTATCGCATCGAGTTGCTAGGAGATTATGGAGTATCAGCCACTTTTAATATTTCAGATCTTTCACCTTATTTAGCAGATGACTTGCACGAAAATCCATCAGATTTGAGGGCAAATCTTCCAGAAGCCCTAAGAGATGATAGGAATTAGACTTTTCCAGGACCTATCACCAAGGCCCGAGCTAAGGGTCTCCAGAATCTAGTCATGAGGGTTTTGCTAGAGAAACCTAACCTTGAGAAGTCTAACTCACTTTCTACATCTTTGCACTATAATTTTGATGCATTTCAGCATGTTCATTTGTCAGTCTTACAGGATGCAAAAACACCCTTATTACTGAGTGAATCAAGGTTGTCAACTGAAACTGATTCAAAAGCATCTTGAAGACCGGCATCTTGAAGGACCATTTCTTTATATATTTACTCTTTTTATGAACTATTTTGGTTGTATTTTGGTTTTGGGACACTTTTATTTCCATGTAACTTTCATTTAGGGTTAGCCACCTTAAAAGTGGCAAACTTGTAATTTTGAGCACTTTTTTTAACCCTAGAAGTAGCAAGTATAAATACTTGCTTAAGAGAGGGTTTAGGGAGCTTATTTTTGCAGAACATACACCTCTTTTCACGTGTGAATTAGGGTTCATACCTTGGTTCAAACTCTTATCAATTTCAATTCCAAGACTTGAAATTGTGGCGAGTGCAACATCTTGAAATTGTGAGTTATATCAATTTCATTTGGTTGTGATTTCTTTTCTTCTCTAGTGTGTTGTATCTAGGGTTGATTAGAGATAGTTCTTGGTCAGAATTACTTGTTGTATTCACGAATTCTTATGCTTATTTGAAGGAATTATCATATTGATCCGATTCTTCTTGAGGATTTCCCTTATTGACGTGTTCTTCAATTTTGGAAAAGGAATCTTACTTTACGGTTTTCTTTGTCAAATTGAGGCTTCATTTGCATGGATTATATGATATTAGAGTGTTATTAGAAACCATTTCCATTGTGGTATTCAAATTATATCATTAGTAGAATTGAATTTCAGCATTTCAACATTAGGGTTCATTTGAAAAGTGCCATTTTGGGATCCGATTTTGCCTAAACTTGAGATATCTTTTCTTAAGTCTTTTGGATGTGTTTTAAAGTGTGATTAGGCACATCAACATATAGCCTTTAAATAAAATATTCTTCTTCCCCAGTCAACACTATAATGATTTTCATTATGGTTTTTGAAAGAATTATGGCAAATTAGGATTTCTGTTTGGTGTTTTCGTGGTGGAGACTTTTTTACTAAATAAGCTTGATTGATCAAATTTACTAATTTGTATGTATTCATTTTAACACAAGTCTAGTTGAATTGAACATAGGTAGGCTAAAATAAAATGGGTTAGTTTTTGCTTCACTTTTAGTTATTTATTTATTATTTTTAGGTGCTAAATTAGTAGCAATAAATGTTGTGTGGTCAATATTTTAGTTAGTAATGCCATGTCAATCAAAGGAGCCACATCATATATCATGCGTAAAAAAAGTATGGTCCTTATGTTGTTACAGGGAGGAATATAGACAATTTTGAAAAGTTGGGTAGTAGATGTAATTTCGAAAGTCTATAGGTGGTCAATATAAATTACCAAAAATAAATTGAGAAATTTTGAAAATTTGATTTTTCAAAATAAAAATTACAAATAGGGAAAAGTACATTTTGGTCTTGAATGTTTGACTAGTTTTTTATTTGATTTCTCAACCCTTTTATTTATTTATTTTCCTTTTTGAGTCTTTGACTTTTAATAAAGTTTATAGAGCTATACTTTTTCTAACACCATTAACTTTTTCATTAGTAAATGACACATGAGAGCATCTAATTGGTCCATGTAATTAATTCAATTAAGTGATTTAATTATATATTTCAATTAACTAAAATAATAAAAAATATAAAAAATCTAGAAAAATAAAAAAGGAAAAAAATTGGAAAATTAAAAACATAACACGAATCACCTTGTGGCTAGGGAAAATTGGTTACCCCTAGCCTTAGGGTAGATAAAGTCACCTAAAAAATCTAGTAGGTTGTGACCTATATATGAAAGTAGGTCATACATCCCACTTATGGTGGTGTGTAACTACCCAACACTACAAACTTTCCAAAAAGGACAAGAAAAATGAGTGAAAACCTATTTAGATTAGAATCAAGTCATGTAACCTGATTAGGTTTTCACTCTTTGTGGATCAAAATGCACAATTGACTTGATAAAAACAAAAGTACTAGAGGATATACATTCATATAAAATTTGGCAAATTTTGAAGCATGTATGACATTTTTATTGATTTATTCTTCATATGGTCATGATGGTCTTCACTAGAAACAATAGTGATGGTTTTATTATGAGGGAGTTTGTCATAACAGTGGTGGTGCAAAGTATTTCTTGTTAAAATTTAGTGAATTTTCAAGTTGATTTGCTATTTTCTTAAATTATTCTTATTTTCAAGAAAAAATAAGTGGTGGTTGATGGCAACCATGATAGTGGCTTTAGGGTATAAGGGTAGTCATGGCTTTAGGGTATAAAGGTAGTTGACATTCAACATGATAGTGGCTAAGGTTAAAATTTCACGATTTTAGCTTGAGAAACAAAATAGTTATATATTTTCTTCTATTTATTGGCATTTCCCTAGTTAAAATAATAATAGATAAATAAATAAATATCTAAGTTTAATATGTAGCACCTATGTTGAAAACTGATTCAATTGTTACATATATGTATGCCAATGTGAAGCTTTGCCCCTCATAGCAAATAAGGACAATGGACTAAAGTATTTTTCTTCTATGTGACGAAAATAAAAAAGCAATTCAATTGTGAGTGACCATTCTAATGGGCTATCTCCATTGAATTTGGGTATGACTTTCTTTATAGCATTAATTTATGATGTGGGAAATAAAGAAAAAAAAGGAATCTAGAAATGGAAAATGAAGGTGACCATACAATCTTATTCCATTTGTCCAATAATTGAGTAATTCTAAAGAAAAATTAGAATCACTCATGACTTCCTTGATGGCTTGTAAATAAGTTAGAATTTTAAAGTGTATGCTTGACTCCATGGCTATTGCTCATAGATGAGAGCACCAAAACTTTACAACCCATAGTTCACAAATTAAAACAAAGTGCTAATCTAGAGTTTATGTGTATATTGCTCAAGGTGTAAAATGAATGAATAAAATAACAAAATTTAAGATGGGAAATTTCCTAAAGAATCACCTTTAAGAATGTAACTTTCTTTATTTCCTCTTTAAACTTGTATAATAGTCTCTTTATTTCTTATCCCTAACTAATATTGCTAACCAATTTTTTAACTATTTGATATTTCTAATTAATTTTTTAACTAATTTGTTACTAATATCTAATAGTTGTAAGAAGACATCTCATTTTTTACCTTTTTATTTATAGTTGTGGTTTAAATAATAAAATGAAAATTGAGAAAAGGCAAAAAAAAAAAAAGGTTTAAATGAGAAAAGAAATAAAAACGAGAAATAAAATTTTTAAAAGATAAAAAATGAGGTGAAAGAAAGAATTTTCTGATGTGGAAAAGAATATATCTTTGTGAATAATTTCGAATTAAATTGGATTTCCATGAATATTTTTCAATATTTAGTTAATTTCACTTGGTCATGGCTATCTACTTAAATATAATAGCAAATAAATTTTCAAACTAAAATATTAACATTTACTCGTAAAAAGCTTCTATTAGTTATTTTTGTAAGAGGGAAAACAAGTTGAAAAATTGGAACAATAATCAATTTTAACTAATTTGTAATAAATATTTTATTTTGTATTACATGCACAAATTATTTGTGACACCCCATACATTTCGTTAGTAATAATGCTTGGTTAACGATCGAATAGAGGCCATATACTAAACAATAATAAATTTAAAAATATGACCGTTGTGATGCATGCTTGTCTAACCTGATATTTGGTAAATCCGAACCAACCTTATTACTTAACATTAAGGAAATTCTTACAACTACAAGAAGATTTCCTTTGTCTCTTCATATCTATCGTCTGCAACAAACTATATTTCCTCACTCTCTTTCATAAATGAAAAATTTTGTTCGACTTCAATCACACATAACTTCTTCATATTTCCACCAAACCAAAAACCACAAGTTACATCACTATCCTCATAAAGAGTACTTTGCATCCATACCAATCTTCATAGATAAATGTTTTGTTTAAGTTTTGAGTCAAATTGAAAATAAACATAAAATGTTTAGTTTCAAAAGTTTTTGCTAAAAAATGATTCATAAACTCCAAGTTTCAATAAGTTTAGTTACTACATTCAATGACACAACTTGTTATTCTTTGATTTTAAGTAAAGAACTCAATCTCTTACAAATCTTTAGGGATTAATTTGAGCCTTAAGCTCTAAAACCAAGGTGAGTGGGAAATTCGTTTGAATTACTACAATCTATGTTATTGTTGTGATTGTTTAATAAGTTTAGCATATTGTTAGATTATTTGAAGCTTGGTTGATTGTTAATGTGATAAAAATGGAGTGTAATGGAATTGTTTACATTTATGAAAAGCTATAGTATGTTTTGGAGGTTAACGAAGCCTGCTATTTAGACTGCATAAAACTTACCTTCCAAATGCAATTAACAGCAGTAAATAATTAAAGTATCCTCTTACACCAACTAAAAGTTGGCTTTCTTGCCATCTGAATGCTAGTTCCTTCATCAACCAAAATGTGATTATTCAAGCTAGATTCCTTTTTCATTTCACTTCTTGTCTAGACATTCATTTATATAGCCTATGGCTTACCTACAACCATGACTCCAAACTTTGTAAATTTCAAATTCTACTATTACCTATTGAGTTGGTCTTCAAATTTAATGTGATTGCTATGATAATTGGAATTGTTGATGGGAATCTACCCTGTGATCTCGATAGTTAGGGAACCTGATTTGGATGTATGATCCAAATTGCTCACATGTATCCATTTCCGTATCTAATAATGTTTGAATTGTATTATAGCAAGTATAGTGATCAGTCTAATGAGAAATTTTCTAGCACCACCTATACCTTTAGAACTGGATTTGGCTGATGGTCTAAATCTCTTATATTTTTACTTTATGTCCTATATTCTAATAACCATTTGAGAAATAATCTTACAGGTACAATAATAATTCTCTATGGGATGCCAATATATTTTACACTAGTTGATGGACACGAGACATTTTTAGATTTACAACCAAAGACCCACTACGATTGTTTCCATTTCGAAGCATTGGCTCATGAAGACTTATGATATTTTTGTAGTTTGTAATTGTTCTATGGACTATTTTATGTTGTATTTTTCTTTTGAGACTCTTTCATTTTATTGTAATTTCCATTTAGGGCCAGTCACCTGAAAAGTGGTAAACTTGTAATTTTTGACCATTTTCTAACCCTAGGAGTAGCAAGTATAAATACTTGCTTATATTAGGGTTTGAGGAGGCCATTTTTCAGATTATACACTTCACATTTTCGTGAGAGGGCTTAGGTTTTCCCTAGTTCCAATTCTCTTATCAATTTCATTTCCAAGAGTTGAAATTGTGGCGAGTGCAACAATGGGTAATTGTGAGTAGTATCAATTCCTTCTTTGTTGTGTTTCCATTTTATCACTAGTGAGTCATATCTAGGATTGATTTGGATTTTCTTAGACATATTTTGATTGCAATTTGTGATCAATATTTTGTTAAAAATTGATTGTTTTTAGTACTTGATATCAACATCTTCTTATGTGACATGAATTGAAATTGTAGAAGAAGTTGGAGTCACGGTTTTGATAAATCCCTCTTGATTTGATTCATGTGGATTTCACTTATTATTGTTGTTATATGGTGAAGATTACATTTATGGATTGTAATTGCATCATTGGTCCTTTGGATTTCACCAAATTCCAATAGTGTTCATGTAAATTTATGATTCCATTAGACCGGTTTTGTATGTTAGTTGGGGTTTGTTTATTTAATTCATTTGCATGTGCTTGGGTTTGGTTTTGAGCACATCATCTTTTGGTATCAAAGCTTCAGGTTTGTGAGAAGGGATTGTTGCAACTTGAATTCGGAAATTAAGGGTTTATTGAGTAGCACCTTGATCCGAAAATTGTTGGTGTGAAACTTGGAATTTTTTGTTGAGTTGTTAAATTGTATCTTGTTGATTAGCGGTTGAACATTTGGAGATTTGAACACTCTTGGACCCCTTGATATTTGGCTATAAATGTGTAGAAATTTTTGAAAAAAAACGGAAGTATTGATGTAATGTTCAATTGGTAAAAAAGGATTTTTTGTGTAGATTTTTTTGAAAAAGGGAGGGTAACATTTAAATTTTCCAAATTTGAATTAGTTTTAAGTGTAAATTTAAAACCCAATTTAAATTTCAAAACACACTTTAATCATTGTTTAATTATTGTCATTTGAATTTGAAATACTTTTACCATTTTGGATTTGTACTTAATGAAATCCTTTTTTTTTTTTTTTGAAAGGGGCTACCATCCCTTTGTTAAAGTTGTTTTTGGGGTTTTATTTGGGGAAAAAGGAAAGTAATTGTTTAAATTACATCATTGGAATTCCATAATTTGAAAATCTTGTGGAGTGGTTGTGTGATTTCTTGTGTAATTCAGAAGTGGAATGTACAATTTTCAAATTTTCTTGGGGGGGGAAATGGGGAATTTTATTTAATTCAAACCACCTTTAATTTTAAATAGTTATTGAGGGGTTTGATTACTTTCATTTGAATTTGAAATTGAATTTTACATTTTAAAAATTGTATTAAGGATGTTATTTGAATTTGTTGCCGTTTGTAAGTTATTTTTGTAAATTAATGAAGATGTATGCATGTGGCGTATTTTTGGTGTATTTAAGTAAAAGGTAATTTGCAGGGAAGTTTGTGTGTATTAGGGGGGGAAGGGGTTGCAACTGTATATGTGGGGGGTAGGGGCTTGTTTTGTATTTGAATAATCGCACTTTAAAATTTAAAGTTGATGTGAACCGTGGCTAAAAAAGGAAGTTAAGTAGTGAAGTTTGAAACAAGTAATTTTTAAGTGTGAAAGTTTTGAGTATTATTACTTAAACACTTGTTTAGTTAATTCAATATCTTAACTACTTTGAAGTATTTTATTTTGCTTCAATTTTTTTACTATACTTGAAGTGACAAATATTTATTCAGGGGACTTGTTGCACCGGGGGTGTAAAGGGGTTGTTTTTATCCAAATGTTTATTGTGCGTGGTAAAGTGAAGGGAGGGGATACAATTATTTGAGTTTTACATTTTATTTTAAAAAAATTGCACCCACAAACTGTCAAATGATAGTTTGAAGGGGGGCTTTGGTAATGAGGCCAATAGCCGGGTGAGGGGCAGACCGGGTCATTGAAATACAATGGAAAACTCTAGATGAACAACTTAATTCCACATTTTTGGGACATTACAACAAAGGATTGA
Source organism: Laguncularia racemosa (assembly GCA_037954665.1). Classification (NCBI taxonomy): domain Eukaryota; kingdom Viridiplantae; phylum Streptophyta; class Magnoliopsida; order Myrtales; family Combretaceae; genus Laguncularia; species Laguncularia racemosa. Next base: position 23,263 of record JBBMOL010000480.1, on the reverse strand, counting down.
TAATACTTGCCCCCCACCATTGTGGTAAACCTTTTTGGCATACCTAAGTACTCCCCAAATGCCAAGGGGAAGCGGGAGTTGGGGGAAATTTGGGGAAAAAGATAAAGAGATTTTCATGCTCTTTGGGAATATTAAATGTAATTTTGGGGTTAAACCATACCCAGCAGGGAATTTGCCCCCTCGGGATTAGAGTATGTGAACTCATATGCCTTCATTTTATGGTAGGGGGTTTCCCCATGATTACCTAACTGGGGGGACAAGTTAAGGGGCATTTCAAGGTTGCAGACAAAGTTATCCTTACTATAGAAAAGGAGAAAAATGTTTCTAGAAAGGCAAAGACGTAGTTGGATCTGATTTGAGGCAGATGGTACAAGGGTCAACTAGTGAGAAGATGCGATAGATTAAATGTTTCAAATGCATGGGATTTGGACATATAGCTACACAGTGTCCCAATAAAAGGGTGATGACGTCATGGAGGGTAACGAGGAAGATGATGAGGAAGAGACTATCGAGCCTATAGATTTATCCTTAGCCTTACAAGAGTATTATGATGATGAACATGCTGAAAACACATGGGGATAAAAAGGGAGAAAAATACTTACCTATTAATTGTTATACAAGGATATGACTATTTCTCTAGATACCAAGGACATATAGAGGGAGAATCTGTTCCACAACCTTGTCAGATCGAGGTAACCTTGTATGCTTTTATTGATAGTGGTAGTTATACTAATGTCATATCTACTGCATTGGTAGAAGACTTACAATTAACCACTAGCTCTCATCATAACCCGTATAAAGTGCATTGGTTGGACAACGAGGTAGTTTGCATGTTACACAGCGAGCAATGGTACCAATCAATATAGGAAATCGTATAGTGGATGAATTATCTGTGATGTGCTTCCTATGTATGCATTTCATTTACTACTAGGTCAACCATGGCTATTGATAGAAATGTGTTTCATGATGGGTTCAGAAACACTATCATGTTTCAAAAGGATGGTATTCGGATTTTATTGACTCCTTTGTCTCCGTCTAAGGTTCGTTCTTTCCAGGAACTAGTCAGAAGCACATTTAGTTCTTCTAGATTTTCAACTAACAAGTAATTCCAAACATCGGGTTTCGGTCCGGGAAAAGATCCTCTAGATTTGAGGGCAAATCTTTCAGAAGCCCAAGGAGATGATGAGAAATTTTCTAGCACCACCTATACCTTCAAAACTGGATTTGGCTGATGGTCTAAATCGCTTATATTTTTACTTTACGTCCTGATTCTAATAACTATTTGAGAAATAATCTTCACAGGTACAATAATAATTCTCCATGGGATGCCAATATATCCTACACTAGTTGATGGACAACGGGACATTTTCAGATTTACAACCAAAGACCCGCTGCGATTGTTTCCATTTCGAAGCATTGGCTCATGAAGACTTATGATATTTTTATAGTTTGTAATTGTTCTATGGACTATTTTATATTGTATTTTTCTTTTGGGACACTTTTATTTTATTGTGATTTTCATTTAGGGCCAGCCACCTTAAAAGTGGCAAACTTGTAATTTTTGACCATTTTCTATCCACTAGGAGTAGCAAGTATAAATACTTTCTTATAGTAGGGTTTGAGGAGGCCATTTTTCAGATTATACATTCACATTTTTGTGAGAGGGCTTAGGTTTCCTAGTTCTATTCTCTTATCAATTCAATTTCCAAGAGTTGAAATTGTGGTGTGCAACAAAGGGTAGTTGTGAGTAGTATCAATTCCTTCTTTGTTGTGTTTCCATTTCATCACTAGTGAGTCATATCTAGGGTTGATTTGGATTTTTCTTGGACATATTTTGGTTGTAATTTGTGATCAATTATTTTGTTAAAGATTGATTGTTTTTAGTACTTGATATCAACATCTTCTTATATGACATAAATTGAATTGTAGAAGAAGTTGGAGTCACAGTTTTGATCAATCCCTCTTGATTTGATTCACGTGGATTTCACTTATTATTGTTGTTATATGGTGAAGATTACATATCTGGATTGTAATTGCATCATTGGTCCTTTGGATTTCACCAAAATTCCATTAGTGTTCACGCAAATTTATTGATTCCATTAGACCAGTTTTGTATGTGAGTTGGGTTTGTTTATTTGATTCATTTACATGTGCTTGGGCTTGGTTTGGCACATCACAGTGTTTACAGGATGCTAAATAACCTACACTATTGATCACATTGGGAACATCATCAGACTCACATCCAATGGCTGCGATTAAACTCAATTGACTTGAAGAACTGGCACTTTGAAGACCATCTTTGTATTTGTTATTTTATTTTGAACCGTCACTTTGTAAACATTTTTGGGACATTTTGATTTTCTTGTATTTTGGTTGAATAGAACCGGCCACTTAGTGGCATAAAGCGTAAATCTTTAGACATTTTAACCCTAATTGGAGCAAGTATAAATACTTGCTATGTAGGGTTTGTAAGGAGCTTTTTGAACATTATTTTTTTAGACTTGAAAACTGTGAGGGTCTCCTCCATTTTCACGTGAACTCTTATCATTTCTTCAAGAAGTGTGGCGAGTGGGATTTAATTTTTGTGATATCAACAACATCAAATCCATCCTAATTCCCTACTAGTGAGTAATATCTGGTGAGGAATTAGTTCATCCTTTTGCTATCTCATTCATGCAATTTTTAGGGTTACAATTCAATTTTGATTTCATACCCTTTTAGTTGTGTATTATGTAATTGAATTCTCAATTGCAATTGTGTACTTGTAATTGGATCCTTTTCCAGAGGAAGGACTATCAGATTAATAAGGTAAGTAGCACCTCTAAACCTTGGTTTACTGATTTTGCAAATGACCTTGTCTGTAAAGTACTCCCTAGTGACAAAACTTCTCAGCAAAAGAAGCGTTTCTTTGTTGAGTTAAAGCACTATTTTTTGGAGCAACCATTCTTATTCTGTGTCTGTGCAGATCAAGTGATTAGACAATGTGTATCGAGCAAGAAGGGTAGGAGATTTTAAAGCACTATCACACTAGGCTAACTAGCGGTCATTACAGTGTGAATCGGACAGCCCACAAGATTTTGGAATCAGGATTTTATTGGCCAACTATATTCAAGGATTCCTTCAACTTTGTGAAGACTTGTGACAGATGCCAACAAGTGGGGAGTATGTCAAAAACGTGATGAAATGCCCAAATTTTCATATTGGAGTGTGAGATCTTTGACGTGTGGGGGATTGATTTCATGGGACCCTTCCCCAATTCTTTCAGGAAACAAGTATATACTCATGGCAATGGATTATGTGTCTAAATGGATAGAGGCCCAAGCTTTGCCCACCAATGATACCGGAGTAGTGGTGAAGTTCTTGAAGAAACTTTTCTCTAGGTTTGGAGCACCACGGGCTTTAATTAGTGATAAGGGAACTCATTTCTATAACGTACAATTAGAGAAAGTACTGAAGTGATATGGGGTCACCCATAGATTAGCAACCCCTATCACCCTTAGACGAGTGGTCAAGTAGAAGTTTCAAACCGTGAATTGAAAAAGATTCTAGAAAAGACAGTAGAGCACCACCAAAGGGATTGGTTGGAAAAATTGGACGATGCATTATGGGCCTATAGGACGCCTTTAAAACTCCCTTAGGCACCACTCCATATCGACTAGTTTTTGGGAAAGCTTGTCACTACCAGTGGAGCTAGAACATTGAGCTTTTTGGGCTTTGCATACTCATAACATAGATTTAGAGGCCACTGGTAGGAAGAGAAAATTTCAGTTGAACGACTTGATGAATGGCGTACAATAACTTACGACAACATGCGAGTTATAAGGAGAAGATGAAGAGGTATCATGATATGCGAATTCATCATCCGAAACAATTCCGTGAGGGAGATCATGTTCTCTATTTAATTCGTGACTGAAACTTTCCTGGGCAAGTTGAGATTGAAGTGGTCTGGGCCATTTAAAGTGGTAAAAGTCTCTCCTCATGGAGCGATGAATTGGAACATCCGGGATGGACATACCTTCAAGGTAAAATGGGCAACGATTGAAGTAGTACTTTAGGACTCAAGGGGAAAAGAGAGGGCCAAGAGGAGTTTAGACTCTCCCCTCTTGTGAATTGATCAGATGTAATCTCAGTCCGTCGAGTAAATGACGTTAACCAAAAGCGGTTGATGGGAGGCAACCCATGCATTTCTTTAGGTAAGTTTTTCTTTCTTTATCCATTCAATTATTCTCTATTATTTTTGGCATTAACTTGGTAGGAAATTCCACCTTTTGCGGATCTAATGCATGAAGGGAGAGTGAGGCATGCAAAAAGGAGGTAAGTTGAACATTTTACAAGTTTCATGGAATACACGGCTGTATACACGGCCGTATATGAAAAAACAAATCCACAGAATGATACACGCCCATGACATATGGCCGTGTGTCTGGGAGAAACCACACGAATGAACACATCCCCATGTAGTTGACCATGTATTTGAGTTTATTCAAAAAAAAAAAAAATGGACACACGACCGTGTATATGGCTGTAGGTCAGATCATGCCCTTCTAGCTTGGCCGGTTCTTTTATTTAGAAACCCTCTGATTTTTATTTTCATTTTCAACTATCCTCTCGATATTAACTCACTCCTTCTCCATCCTTTGTTTCATTGCATTCTAGGATCCATTTCAGGCAGTAAAGGTAAGATTTCTCCTCGATTCTTCTTCAATATGCAATTTTTCCTCCATTCATTTAAGTTTTTCTGATTACATAGCACTTCATGCATGATTTCGAGGGTAATTCGAGTTTTCACAAGGGCTTTTGCTTTTTTTGGTCAATTCTTTCCTAGTATTGATCTTTTCTCATGTTTTTACTTATTTATACTAGAATTCAAAATGTTTTTTGCACAATTTCCATGTTTACCTTAAAATGGGTTTTGATTCTTGTTTGCAAATTTTTTTGGGAACAGGTTTGTTATTGGTTACTGGGGGTTTGGGTTTAAATTAGCTTATTACGAAATTTTTGTGCAAAATGGGTTTTTACCGGTTTTTCCCTTGGGTGTGTATTTTAAAAGGGTGGAGGGGAAGTGTTTCTACGAAAAAAACCCACCCTGATTTTTAAAATACATGGGCATGTTTTAAATATTGGATTTTTTTTTGTCTTTTTCTCTAATTTTAGTCCTATTCCCTTTGCGGGGCCATTTCCTCATATTATTACAATTATTGTGCGAAAAATTCATATTTTTTTTTTAGATGTATTAAGTTGTTTGGTGGAAGATTGAGTATTTTTTTTTTTTTCTATGACTCGCTGAAGATAGTACAAAAAAGAGAAAAAGATAAAAAAAGCAATAGTAGTGGGTGATAAGGCTTTTTTATTTTTTGGGGAAATCTTGCGTTTGTTAAAATATATTATTGTCAATTTTTAAAATTCCAAATTTAAAAAGATACTTAAATTGCTTTATGTTAATATCTTGGGGATTAATGAACTTGAAGATTACATGATGAAAAAACATGAAGAAATCACAAGAAAGGGTGAGACACGGCCGTCCCTAAAAGAAGAAGAAGAAAAAAATGGGGGAAAGCTTTGGAGTTATCCCCGGCCATGGTTTATGTGGTGGCAGTAACCCAAATAACACTGGCCTTTGCCTCATGGGGGTGGACTCCCGATTTTTCAATTCTTATAAATTTTTTATTTTTCTGCGAAGCATAAAAGGGGGGGTAGAAAGAAAGGGGGAGAAAAACAGATCGGGGGGAAGAGGGGAGATTTTGAAAAATTTGGGCGATTGAGAATTTTTTTTGAGAAATTTAGTTTTTTACAAGAATTGAAGATTAAATTTAAATGGTATTCCCCATCAATGAGATAAAGCAGAAACTCTAAAAGAGTTGTTTTAGGATCTTTTTTCGATTTGAATATTGGTGACTTTTATCCTAATCATTTTTTGAAATTCTGTAAATTGGGTTTTTTTTAAAGTTTTAATGGATTCTTTACTTTTTTCGTTAAATTTTTGTCTTGTTTTTAAAACTATTGTATGGTTTGGCAATTTTCATTTGGGGGAAATTTTGGGGATAAAGTCCTAGTTTGTAAAATTTTTTGTGTAGTTTGGTTTGAGTTGAATATATGTGGAGTATTCATTTGAGAATTCCTAAAATTTTAAAATTAATTGGATAAGATTAGTTGTTAGAAATCCAATCAATACGAAAGGGAGATGGATTTTTTGGAATTTTTAAATTGGGTTAAGGGTCAATGCGAAGTGGCGTTTAATTTTTTTTTAAATTTTAGGGTTTTTTTTAGAGTTTAAAGCTTGTTCAAATTAATTTTTTCACTGAGGATTAGGGATAATTGTATCGGGCAAAAGGCGATCATAGCTTTAAAAAATTTGAGGTATATTAAACCCTTTTTAAAATTAGAGAGACAAAAGTGGAAAAATTTGTTTTGGGGTTTAAAATGTTGAACCACGTGAAAAACCCACATATAAGTTGATTGCAAAAATTTAAAGGGTAGTTTGATTACAAAAAGGGGGGAATTCAAAATTTCCTACCGTTCAATTGGAAAAGTATTTAAAAATCTTAAAATTTCTCTTAAACATAGAACTTAATTTAATCTTTTTAGTTAAATATAAAAAGATTCCTGTTTGTTACCAAAATTCGTATAAGTTATTAAGGTTTGGTAATTTTTTTTTCCCTTTGAGGGTGTTTCTCTACTCATATATATTTTGTTTGCGACCTAGTATACTTGCTAGCGGTTACATATACATTTACGAGTGATCAAGTTTTTGGCGCTTTTGTGGGGGATATAAGAATTAGATTTGTCTTTGTTGGTATTTTAGGTGCATTTTATTTTTTTGTAGTGTGTCTTTTTTTTTTCTGTCTTTTTTCGGGTGGATGCAAAGGGTGGGAGTCTTGAATTTCCCCCTAATCCTGAGATAGAGCGTACTATACATCATTTGAGAAGAGGAATGATAAGAGGAGAGAATCAAGAGGAAATCTGGCAGTGATATAAAAATTTTCCTATTCAGCTGCCCCACGACACTTCGCATTTTTCAGTCCCAATGTTAAAGGCCAAAAAAAAGAAGGCCAGCTGTTAGGCCAAACCTTTTGAGTTAAACCGCACTTATAAGGGGGTGCAATCCAATCGTTGGTGGATATCACATGGAGCCTTGAGCAATAGCGGTTTCCCCTTCAGTTTCTAACTTGAAAAAGATGAATGGTGTTTCTGATGATGCCATAAGACTAAAACTTTTTCTTTCTCATTGAAGGAAAAGGGAAAGAGCTTGGTAAATTCCTTACCTTAAGTTCTGTTACCACATGGGCTGAACTTCAATCAATTTTTTCTTAGAAGATTTTTCCCCCCATCCGTACTGCCAAATTAAGAAATGATATCCCCAATTTTCCAAATTTTTGGGGTGAATCTTATATGAGGCATGGGAACGTTTAAGGAACAATTGGAAGTGTCCACCCCATGCCTACCTGAAATCTCCGATTGAGGTTTTTATCTTAGTTTGGATGCATTGAGGATTGGAGAGCTGAGCGGGAGGTGCATTGATGGGTAAAACATACACTAAGCCAGTGCTTTAATTGAGAAATGGCATCAGTGCACTAATTGGCAACATGAGAGGGGGAAATAAAAAGCTCTCAGTTGTGATATCGATTCTATTTACTTGTTGGAGCCTCACTACTAGTAAGAAAACTTTTTCTTCTAAATAGTTAATGCTAATTACTTGCTATTTTGTGACTTTTTTTGGCCCCCCCCCTCTTTGGAAGTCCATTGGGAAACTTTCCAGATCATCAATAGGAGCAACAACTATCCCAACTTTTTTCAAAGAGCAAATAAGGGCTTATTCCAAACATTACATCCAGGGGGGCCAAATCATCCAAATTCTCAGGGGGAAATGAGAAAAACGTACAGAACCCCCCCCACCTGGATTTCAAAAAAAGTCCCTATCGTTTCCCTCCTCCCAGCAAAGTAGCCCAAGAATAGAAAGCTCATCTGGTTATGTGCAAAAGACGAACTTGCACAAAATCAGAAAGCCCCCCATTAAAAAACTTAGAAAACCAAATTCCCCAGATCTTAACAGCTAAGAATGACATATAGTCTTTCCCTGCAAAATTGGGAAACCGGGGTCAATGCAATTTTTTGAGGAGGGGAAAGGGAAATTTGGAAAAAGTTGACAACTGCTCAAGAGAAAGGGGGGTTTTAAAAAGAAAGAAAAAGGGGAAGAAAAAGGTAGGGGAAACCCAAACAGCAAACACCAAGGGTGAAACCCTATATTCCTCCTGTACCTTTCCGGGGCAATTAAAAGCAAAGCAGTTAATTCCCCAATTCGTAAATTCTTGGAGGTGTTTAAAAAGCTCCAAATAAACTTCCTTTTGCAGAGGCACTCTATGATGCCTCATATGCAAAATTTTCTAAAGAGTTCTTAAAAAATGAAAAAAATTGTGGAAATAAACCGGTAAGCTTACAAAGAATGCTCTAGATTCTTCAGAAGGAATTTCAATTTGCCAAAGAAAAAAGGATCGGGGGAGTTTTACTGTTCCCTTGCACAATTGGAATTTTTATTTTGATAAAGTTCTTATTGATTCAGGTGCAAGTTTTAAAACTTAATGCCTCCCCTTATTTTCAGGGAATTGGGATTGGGGGAGACTGAAAGGGAGATGTGTCACTTGGAAAATTAGTGATAGGAGCATTAAAAATTCCAAAAGGTTTTTTGGGAAAAAGTTTTAATGAAAGTAACAATTCTACTTTTAGTTGATTTCATTGTCCTGGAAATGGAAGAGGATAGGAGGTCCCCATGATTCTTGGTAGCCCCATTCCTTGCTACGGGTAAATTTTAAAATAGTTGTGGAACAAGGTAAGCTCATTAAGAGTTATGGATGAACAAATAACTTTTAATGGTATGATGTATAAAAACATTTGATGTGTAAGCCCGTTCACTATTGATAACATTGATGAGTTTACTAGTAAATTTAAGGAAAGAAGCGGTTGGGTTTACATTAGAATCTGTTTTTAGAGATGTGGTGTTTGGAGTGATGGAAAACCCTATGGGAATGAAAGGGAGGAGGCGATAAAAATAAAGGGTCGTATTATGAGGGTTGGGTACAAGTGCAAAAAACCATGCCATCTTTGACACAACCTCCGGTTGAGAATTTAAAACCTTTACCTAGTCATTTGAAATATCTTATTTGGGAAGGGAAAAATACTTTGCCAAAATTTTTCTTTTTTCTGACAGGTGATTAGGAGAACAACTTTTAGAATGTGAGGAGATAAGGGGGAAAATAGGATGGCAATTGCAGATACAGGGAATTACCCCTCTAATTTGCATCACGCATTTTCTTGGGGGCAAAATGTAAACCCATAGTTAAAACCTAGGAGACAAACCCAACTTTTAAAAGGGGTATAAAAAAAGGGGAAGTACTCAAGTTTTGGATGCGGGTATTATTTCCCTTTTTCCGATATGAATGGGTTAGCCCCAGTTCAAGGTGCCAAAAAAATGTGGTATACGTAGTAAAGAATTTTTCCAAGGTTTAAATCCCACTCGTACTGTGCCCGGGGGAGGGTTGTATGAATAGAAAAGTGAATGACGCCCCCCCGCAAAGATTTTTTTCCCCCCCCATTTATTGATGATGTTGAAAAATAGGAGCATGGGTACTATTGCTTTTTAGATGTTATTTTAGGTATAACAGTTCCATATGCCCTGAGGCCCAAAGAAAAAACCAACATTTAATGCCCTTTTGGGAAACCTTTCTATAGAAGGATGCCCTTTGGTTTATGTCACGCACCTGACTTTTTAGGGGTGTATGATGTCTTTTTTTTTTAAATGTTAGAGAACTTCTTTGAGCTGTTTATGGATGATTTTCAGTTGTTAGGAATCATTTGATGCAGTATATAAATTTAAGTTATGTCTTAAAAATGAAAAGAGCCCAATTGATTTTTAATGGGAGAAAGCCTTTTATGGTAAGAGAGGGAATGTCTTGGGTCATAAGATATCAAAAGGGGATTGAGGTCGACCGAGAAAAAAGTGGAGTCATTGAAAAATTGCCCCCCACCCTTCATTGAAAGGATCAAAGTTTCCGGGACATGCTGGGGTTTTCAAAAGATTTATTAGGGGGCTTCTCTAAAAACTCTAAACCTCTTTGTAATTTACTTGAAAAAATACTGCTTTTAATTTTTTTGACAAATGTTTTAGGATTCAATTTGGGGTTTTAAAGAAGCCACAAAACTGCACCCTAATTTTTGCACCCGTTGGGAGTTCCGTTTGAATTGTTGGGGATGTCAGTGACATGCAATAGGGCGTATTGGGCAAAGGAGAGGAAATTGTTTCAAAGCTATATTATGTGTTAAAACCTTTTAATGGGCTCAAGGAACTATACTACTACGAAAAAGAACTTTAGCAATTATATTTGCATGTGATAAGTTCCGGTCTATCTAAAGGGTTTTAAGATCAAGTATATACAACCCGCTGCGCTCAAGTTTTGTTTTCTAAAACTATGCTAAGGGCCCAAGGGTTTAAATTTGTTGGATTTTTCTGTTATAAGAATTTAATCTTGAAATCAAAGCAAAAGGGAACAGAGATGTTTAGCTGATCATTTGTCAAGGGTTGGGTCTGATGTTTAGTCCACCTATCAATGAAAAATTTCCCGATGAACAATTGTTGGAGTTGAAAACCCAAGGGCTACTTGGTTTGCGCATAGTTAAATTTTTGGTTTGCAAAATCATCCTTTTTGTTTTTCATACCACAAAAAAGAAGTTTTTACACATGTAAAAATTTTATTTTTGGGTGAACCATATTTTGTTTAAAAATTGTGTGATCAATAATTTGAGATGTGTGCCAAAATTGAACAATTTGCATCATTTAGCAGGTCATTTAAAAAAGGGTAGGAGGTATTTTGGGTAAAAAGAACCGCACTAAAGTTTTTCTTGGGATTTTATTGGCCCAGTTTTTTTTCGGGGGTTGCAGGAAATTCAGTCTGTGCCTTCAAAGCCCAAAAAAAAAGGTTACATTTTAGGAGCATGAATTTTCCGTAGAAAGGTATTCTTGTAATAGAAATTTTGATTTTGGGGGAAAATTTTTTGGGGTCCCTTTCCTCTTCTTATTCAAAAAAAATAATTCTCTTGGCGGTGATATGTTTTGAAATGGGTAGAAGCGGGTTTCTTTGCAAACCAACGACACCAGAGTTGTAGTTATATTTTTTTAAAAGAAACATTTTTTCAAAAATTTGGAGTACCCCGAGTATCATAAATGTGGGGGGTGCATTTTTGTAACAAGCAAAATTTTAAAAAATTTTTATCAAAAATAGGGGGTTTCTCTAAAATTGCTACTCCTTATCATCCCCAAACTTCAGGTAAGCCGGGGTATCTAATGGGGAAAATTAAAAGTATTTTGGGAAAAAACTATTTAAGCATCAAAAAAAGATTGGTCATTAAACTTGAGATGCATTATGGGCTTATAGAACTGCGTTTTTAAAAAACCCCAAAGGAAAAGCCCCCATACAGATTGTGTTTGGTAAGTCTGTCACCTACCAGTGGAGCTTGAGCACAAAAAATACTGGGCCATAAAAACCTTAACTTTGATTGCAAGCTGCGGGGAAAAGAGATTACTCCTTTAAAAATTGGCGAATTTTAAAAGAAAAAGCTATGAGAATGCAAGATTTATAAGGGAGACAAGGGTGGATGATCGAAAATTTTAAAAAGGGGGTTTTTTCCCGTCAGAAAATTTTATTATATAACTTGATTAAAAATTTTTCCCCCGGGAAGTTAAGATCAAGATGGTCGGACCTTTTTTTATTTCACAAAATTTTTTCTTATGGTACGAAATTGAGATCAAAGTAACCAAACTTTTTAAAATAAATGGTCAACTTCTTAAAAAATTATCATGAAAGGGAAAACTTTGTGAGAGCCACCCCTGTGGATCTGCATAGCTAAGGAAAAAAAGGGGAAGCGGGCAAAGACTTTAAACTAAGTGCTTCTGGGAGGAAACCCCTGATTAAAAAAATTTTTGTGAATTAATTTTTTTTTTCAAAAAAAAAAAATTTCGGCTAAGGATTTTTAGGGGGATGAGATACGGGCCATGGTTTGTGTGGGGCCCTAAATCCCCCACAGTCATACGGGGCTGCCACGTAATGTGAAAATTTCGGATTACCACCCCCTTTCAACGGCGTGTGTGAAAAAAAAAAAAATTACCGTGGCGAAGGTTATGTAGATAACCCCGGCCCTGGGTTATGCTTGCCCCGCGAGTATAAAAAAAAAAAAAAACCCCCCTCCCTCAACACTCTATTCTCGTCCAAAAAATTTATACTCACTTTTTTCTCTCTAAAATCTCATATTTTGCATTTTTTTTTTTAAAAAACTTGTCTTAATGTTTTTGTTGATTACTTTTATTTTATTTTCTGTTGGGGAAATGTAAAATTCCTTAAAAACTATAGGTGATGTTAGACTGTGAATTTCTTGATCTATTTTGTCTCTTTGGTTTTTTTTGTTCAACTTCAGGAATAAAGGTAAAATGTGCATTATATGGAAAAGCAAAGGCCCTTTTATGATGAAATATTCCGAGATTTGCTACCTTTACTTTTGGGGGTTTCGAAAATTCCCCCAAAATACTTTTATGGTTTAATCAATTTTCTTTTTAATTTTGGAAAGACAATAGTGACATTGTTGAATTACGGGGTGGGGGAAGGGAAAATAAAATAGGCCATTATTTTTTATAATTTTTATGTTTTTGTGTTATTTGTGTGGAATGAATATTTTTGGGCAAATTTTACTTCCCTTTTTTTGAATGTTTTTAAGGAAAAGTAAAAAGACTGGAAAAGTGGTAAAAATTTCTTTTATCGAATTATTTGATTTGGGCCTTACTCATTAGTGTTGTAATTTGGTTTTCTTAGTTTAAAATTTTGTGTGGAATCTTTAAGGAAAATTTTGCCTTTTGTTTTGACTCTTTAATTAAAGTTCGGAAGTAGGCGAGTCCCTTTTGTCAAAACAAGCAAGTTATTCTAAGGAATTAAGCTTGTATTTTGTCTTTTTAATGCTTGAGAAAATTTTAAATCTTTGAAGAAGAGGTTGGGGGAAACTTTTTACTTGGTGATTCCAAAAAAAAATGTCCCAAAATATAAAAAAAAAAATTTAAAAAAATAAAATAAAATTTAGGCCTTTACGCAAAGACTCAGGTAAGTGAGTTAAGTACCTAACTCAAAAATTTGTGGAGGAAGGTTAGAGGTCCCTTTAAACCCCAGTCATTGGGTGAGGCCGGGATGTGCCGACCAATGAACCACAATTTAAAGTGAAAGGGTGGAAAGGCAAAAAATTTTTAAAATTTTTAATAAAAGCCCGTTGATTGGGAAGCTTTTTTTTTCCCCTTTGAAGAGTGAAGTCAGGGCTTTTGCAACTAAGCAAATATATAATTTTTACATTTAATTATATAATAATAAAGAATGAAATAAATATTATAAAAGGAAAAAAATCTGGGGGAAAAGGGGGATCCATATGCTTTAACTTTGGTTATCTTATTCAGTAAGTAATTAAAGAATTTTTATTTAGTTGCTTTTGAAGTTTAAATTAGGTTTTGCTTTATTGGAAATGAGATTTATGTTTTTAAAAAAGAATTTGGTTAAACTTTGGAATAAAAATTTCTTTCCAGATTAACACTCAATTTTTTTTTATATCCCGTTAATTTGTCAGTTTTGTTAGAGTGGTAGGCACCTCTTTTCAATTTAATTAAGGAAAAAAAATTTTTTATTTTCATTTTCAGATTTTAAATTGCTTGAGGAAAAGCAGAAGTTTAGTATGGGGGAGTTGTAAAAGGATTTTTTATAAGTTGTATTTGTGAGGTATATAATTTTTTTGTCAATTATTAGAAATTTCCAATAAAAAATACTTAAAATTTCTTTTGTTAAATATCTTAGGGATTAAAGAATTGAAGTGTACTTGAAAAAAAAAAGGAAAACCAAACAAGGGGGAAGACACGGCGTGCAAAAGAAAAAAGGAAAGAAAAAAAAAAGCCAAAAAAGCAGGTTACCCCCGGCCGGGTTTTGTGGGGCAGTAAAAACCACATTACACCCCGGCCTCATGTGGGGCCCGACTTTTCAATTTTTGTGAAATTTTGTACGTTTCTACGGAGCATAAAAAAGGGGGTGAGAAAAAAAGTGGGAGAAAAAAAAACCCGGGGGGGGGAGGGGGAGATTTTGAACAAAATTTTGGGGATTTTAGAAAATTTGTTTTTAAAACTTTAGCTTTTTACAAGGAAATTTAAGATTGAATTCAATGGTACTTCTACAATTTGGGTCAAATGAAATCTCTAAAGGTTTTTTTTTGGATCTTTTTCCCGATTTGTCATAGGTGACTTTTATCCTAATAAATTTTTCAATTAGTAATTTGGGTTTTTTTTTTAATGGATTCTTTTAAAATTTTTTTGTTGAATTTTTTCTTCTGTTATCAAATTTTATGGCAGCTAATTTTTATTTTTGGGGAAAATTTAATGAACCCTAGTTTTCTAAAATGATTTGTAGTTTGGTTATGAGATTGACATATATGTGGAGTATTTCATGTTAAGAATTTTTTTAAAAATTTAATTTAATTGTGTAAGATTTAATTTTTGAAACCAACAATACGAAAGTGGGGATAGGTTTTTAGGAATTTTTTTAATTAGACTAAGAGTCTGCGAAAGCGGCGTTTAAATTTGGGTTTTAAATTTTGGTTTATATAGGAATTAAAGCTATGTTCTATTTAAATTTTTCACTGAAGATTAGGGTAATTGTATTTGGGATAAGGGTCATAGCATTTAAAAATGATGACATATATTTAAACCTTTGTTTAAATTTTTGAGATACGGAAGTGGACTAATTGTTTTAGGGTTTTAAAATGTTGAATCTGTGAAACAACATATAAGTTTTATTTCAATAATTTTTTTTCGGTGTTTGATTAGCATGACTAGGGTGAATTCTAAATTCCCATGTTCAAATTTGGGAAATATTTTAAGAATCTTTTATTTTTTTAGCATAGAACTTAATTTAAAATTTTAGTTAAATTAAAAAAGATTCCCGTTTGAATTAACCCAAATTCAAAATTAAATTATTTATAGGTTTGGTAATTTTTTAGTCCTCGAGGGAACGATACTCTATCACTTTTATTTTTTGTTGTGACCTAGTTAAATTTTTAGCGGTTTCACATAGGCATTTCATGAATGACCAGTAGGGGAGCATCTCGTTATCGGGTTAGCATGAGACAAGAGAAACAAACCCATCTACGACAAGTTCGAAAACTCGAAAATTATTCGACCCAACGTTGTGATTGATTGGGAAGTGTTAGAACGTTTTGGTATTAGGGATGCATGTGAGAAGCTTCTTCAAGATCAACCCTAGCGGAATCTCTTTACCATTGGGGAGAAGATTTATAAGGAGATCACACTCACTTTTATCTCTACTTTCATTATCCGAAAATGGCATTAGCGTAGGGTTGGATAACGAGGTAGAATTTTTTGCCATGGGAGATTATTGGTGATATTCTATGACAGACTTCATTGCGGCAATGGATCTTATGATCCTCCTTTCCTCTAGAGCCAAGAATTCCGCCAACTCCATATGTCATTTCCTCGAGGATTTCGGACCCAGTGACTATTGGGGCAAATTGGGTAGACTACGATATAATGCTTTTGCTACGAAGGATCTTCCTTTAGTCAGTTGTCTTGCCGGGTACTGCACTATAGTTTTGTCGCTCCACCACGGACCGCACAGATTCTAGGGGTGTGGTGAACGCCCGCGATGTCTTTTAGTTATGGAGCAAAGAACTTTCACACTAGGGGGAATGTAGGAGTATTTGTTGTATTTTGCATACTCCACCAATCTGAGTCTGGGAAATCTAGGTGTCTTCATAGGAGCATGGATAACGTGCATTTTGAGGAACTTAGAGTTATTTATCGTTTGAGAACTCGGTTGACTGTGTGGGACAGTTAGTGCGCTTGACGGATAGGCCTATTATCAGCTGGGGGCATAGGGTTCCACTGTGGGGGGAAGCTAGGATGAGTTTGCTGAATTAGAAGGAGATCCTATTCCTGAGGGGCAAGAGGAGGCGAGGGTTCAAGAGGATGAGCCACAAGAACCAAAAGCAAAGAGGTCATTAGTTGAGCTTCTTTAGGAATTATCTACTAAGGTTCAGTCTATGCAGGAGGAGTAACAGGATGATGAAGAAGCAGAACAGGTTAAAACAGTTCCTTTGGAACGGTTTTAACAAGCTGGGTGGACGCTTGGGATAGACTTCGCATCTTGCAGTTGTTTTTAGCGATGAGGACGTCCGGGCGATCCACATACATGAGTCCTAATTTTTTCTCTTTGATTTGGAAGAAGGCAGACATCGAGATGATTCGGACAATGGGGATGAGGATTGAAAGATAATTGTTGGGACTTTAAATTTTTTGAATCCCCTTTTATAGGATTTCCCTTTATATTTTGTTTCTGCCAAAACTTTGTATTTAAATAGGAATGGATTTATATTTTTGGATGCTTTTTTTGTTCTTTCTTTATGCTTTTATCTTTTTCTTTTGGTTTTTGGGTTTTTCATTTCAGAGATTTTTTTTAGATTGGTGGAGTACATGACTTTAGTTTCATGAGAAGGTTGGGGATGCTACATGTTTGGTGAACTTTTCAAGGATTCATGGTCATGCATATGAAGTTAATGATTTGAGTCACTTCTGAAAAGTGGATGCTGTAAGCGCAATTCTGATTTTGATCCAGGGAGTCCTGTTCTCTTTCACCTTTATTTCCATTTTCCTTCTTTGTTGTGTAGTTCAATGTTAGACATTGGGGACAATGTCTAACTCTAAGTGTGGAGGAGGGATCTGAGGTAAAGGAAGTTATATGAAATATAAAGTGTTAAAGAATCAAAAATTCAAAAGTTTCCTCACTAAGATGTATTTTAATGAATTACTCATAATCAAGAATTGCTGAGATTTAGTTATATGATTTACTAAGATGAAAAGTCTTGGGAATTTTGAAATTTTTACTCTCTTATCTTGTTTTAAAATACTTTGCTAGAAATTACAAGTTGAAATCCAAGGAAGAGTAATTACTTGTTATTTAAGCATTTATTCAAGATATTGGGAGTGGATTAAGGTCACTAGTAAGTTTAGTATTGCTTTTTCTTTTGCATTAATGTGAGTTTTGTAATTCTAAGTAAAGGAGAGATGATACTTGTAGCTTAGTGATCCCTTTCGAAATTTATTGGAACTGAGAACTTTGGGAGTAATGAAAAAAGTTTAGAAGTGGACCTCATAGACTCGAGTAATTAAGCCTGGGGGTGCCCTTTTGAGGGGAAAAACATTATTGACTTGGGTGACGAACTCGAGATCAATGGCTGAAAGCTCGCTACAAAAGGGGTCGTGAGAAAAGTCAGAGAAAATGAACTTAATTAAGCTGAATTGGAAATTAATGGAAAATTAATTTAATTGAGATGGTAGAGGTTCAAAGGGTATCTTAAAACCTAGTAGCCTAAGATCGTCTGGTTTGGGATTTACTGACTAAGGAAAACCCTTTTGTAAAAAAAATAAAAATAAATAAATAAATAAATAGTTGATTTGACTCCCAACAAGTAATTCCGAGGGCACCCTCTCGCTGAGGGATAAAATCTATTAACTTGAGTGATGAGCTCGGGGTTATCAATTGAAAGTTCGCTACAAAAGTCGGTTAACTAAGTAAGTACTTAATGGAAAAAACTCCAATCTTGTTTAAAAGGATTAAAGAAAAGAGAAATCCAGGGATAAGTAGATACAATTTGCCTTTGCTCTTTATTGGCATTACTATAGGAGTGGTTAAGAGGGAGTATACTCTACTTTTTCTAGTATTGATCTTTGTTAGGTTTCACTTTTGGGGAATTTATGCTTAAAAGATGAGAGTACTAATTTAAGTCACTTGGATTAGTCTTGAGAATTCTGGGATTTGTTTTTTTGTAAACAACTAATGGTAAGGGTTGAATAGAGATTGCATAGTATGGAGGTAGATCATGAGAATAATAATGTGAAAAGAAGTTCTTGATTGTTGAGTTAATGAAAATCTTGTCCTTGGTTTTTCTTTGGGTTTATTCTGCTTGAAGACAAGCAAACCCTTAAGTGTGGGGGATTTTGGGTAAGTACAAATTAACATTTGATTTCTGGGGGAAATTCTAGTGGAAAAAGTAAAAATTGATGTTTTTTCTAAAGAGTTTGAATTTAAAAGAAAAGTTTTAGGATGGGGACCACTATTTTGAGAGAAGAATAAAACTTCGTTTGAGATGGATAAGAAAACACGAAAAAAATGTTTTTGGGAAAGGGAACAGGGGAAGAGCAGGGTCGTGTGTCAAGGAAACATCCCATAAAATCACATAGGGTTAAGGCACGCCATGCGTTGAGCTTGGAAAATCCATTTAAACACACACATTTTAAGGCAGGCCGTGTGTTGACTTTGGGAAAAACACAAAAACACACACGATTGGTACCGGTCTTAGACACGGCCGTGGTTATTTGGTGGGGTTTTTTGAATTATCTAAAGGCATAAGTGTATAAAACCTGGGTCGAGACCGTGTATATGGAAAGTTTGGGGTTTCAGGGATTCTTCGTTTCCATATATATCCTTTATTTTTTCCAGGGGAGGGGTGTTCCTAACCTGGAAGAAAAAAAAACAAAAAGGGGAAAAAAAGGGGGAGACTGAGAAGATTATCTAAGGGGAAAGCAACATCAAGGGGATTCATCTTTCCTTTCCGAAGGGGGTTTATCACACGGGGTTTTTCACTTCATTGGTTTAAACTTGAAAACCATGAGTGGTTAATTTTTTTTCATACCCCAAACCTTGAAACCCTAATTGTCATGTAACTTGGATTGATTGCATAGTTAATGAATAGTGGAATTCTTTGAATTTATTCAGTTGTTCATTTAGTGTTCCCAAATTTGATGATGGCCAGCTTTGAGTTTGCATTGTTTTTTTAAATTGTTGGAAAATCTCTTTTTTTGAATGACGTACTAAAAAAAGGAAATTTCGTAGTAATCTAGGGTGAGAACATAAATTTTTCCCCGTTTTAAATTGAATAGAAAATTCACCAAATTGAGGGTTCAAGAGTGTTAATGAAATTCTAATCAATTTTGAAAAAAGGGGAAATATTTTCAATGCGATTGGGGTTTAGGAGTAATGAACTGGAAGAAAAATGGTTTTAGTGTTAGTATCTTTTTTCAAAATAACCATTGCTCGTACAAATTTTAAAAAAGGGGTAAGTTAAATGATAATTAAGGAGAAGTAAGGGTAGGGTTTTTCTTAAGGTTTAGATTTAGTTTTTTAAATTTATCTGTTTTTTTAATTACTTTGATTTTTAAGTGTTTTTAATTTAAACAAAACTCTTGAATTTGTGCGGTTAGATATTGGTTTGGGATTTTTTATTGGTACTTGTTGCCTTTGGGGAAACGATACTTTTAATAAAAAATTTTATACATTACAATCGATAGGTGCACTTACCTTATGATCATAACAAAGAGTCGTAAAAAAGGAAAAATTTTAAAAATTTTTTGTGAATTAAAGGGCAACACCAAATTTGTAAGGGCCTTTTTAAAATTATTTTTTTTAAAAATTTAAAACCTGATAATGTGCCTAAAAACCCCGATTAAGCACTGCAAAATAATTTGAAAGACAAACAAAACAATGTCAAACAAACTAGCTTCCAATCACATGAAAAATGGCGTCAATTTCCCCAAAACTATAAAACCCAAATTTACAACCCCGTGATCAAAATTGAAATAAACCCAAATATGTGCAACTTTGAACTAAAGTGATGTGCCTAAAAACCAAAAACACAATTCACATTCCCCAAATTGTTTTTTCAACTAAAACTCACAAAAATGGGACAACAATTTTAAAAAATTCTCCAAAATGCGTGTCCCAAATTAATAAAGACCAATCCAATAACAAAAAATTTTATTCCAAGTTTACAATTAACAAATGGGGATGACCAACAAATTGAATAAGGAACCTAAATTGGTGTAAAAGGACAAACAAAATTAACTAATTTCTTTCCAAATTTAAAACACTATTTTGAATTGATCAACTTGTAAATTTTTGATATTACCCAACAAATCCAAGTCCCCCTGCCCAATTTCACACTGAAATTGATAAAGCAAAATGCTTGTAAAGGGTGTCCCTCACGGCAAAAATGTATATTTTAAATTATCAAAATGTTTCCTAAAACCCAAATTTAAGAAGTATTTTATTTGCTCCCTTTTAGAGTTAAAATGACTAGAAAATTAAAATTTTATCCTTATAGGATGGCCCGTCCTAAAACATAAATTATAACCAAATAAAAAGCCCCCAAAATTTTCAAAAAAAATAGTTTAAAAAAAAAATTACAAACACAAAAATAATCTTCAAAAAAGTTAGCTCTGCAATGGAATTTGTTGGTTCATCTATCTTCGGTTTTTAGGTCAGTCCATAGATAACCCACAAGCTGAGGCTTAGTGAGTTTTGTCCATCGCCCTATGAAACTAAATAATGTGTGCCTGTTGGAAAACAAAATTACAAGAATAATAGAAAAAAGTTAATTTATAAATAATTCCGGGGTCGATTTGCTCAAAATGGGCCCTCATTGCCAAGTTTTTGAAATCCTTTAGCTTTTACCCTAATGATAGGTCTTGACAGATTTGATTCCATCATGTGAGGGTCTCCTCCATTTTCACGTGAACTCTTATCATTTCTTCAAAGAAGTGTGGCGAGTGAGATTTGATCTTTGTTGTATGTGATACAACAACATAAAATCCATTCTAATTCCCAACTAGTGAGTAATATCGGGTGGGGAATTAGTTCATCCTTTTTGCTATCTCTTTTCATCAATTTTTAGGGTTACAATTCAATTTTGATTTCATACCCTTTTGGGTTGTGTATTGTGTAATTAAATTCTCAATTGCAAATGTGTAGTTAAAATTGGATCCTTGGCATATCATCTTTTGCGTGGAAAAAATTTTTGATATTTAGGGGTTTTTGGAGTTGTTGAATTCACACCTTTTGTGATTTGTTGAAATGATTCTTCATTTTTTTTTGTTAATTGCAATCAACAATTTGAAGCAAATCAATTGGATATGTGTTTGATTAAGTGGCTGCCATGATTAGGTGAATTGCATATTGTGCTTTCCCTATACCTATTACTTAATATAAAAGGGATGAGCTGCATAATATTTGGTTATTTTACCTAAAAGTAAACTGACTTAATGATATTTGATTAAGTTAAAACTGGACATGCATTGCAAGGAGTCTTGCATAGTTTCAAGGCCATCACTACTACATGACCCCCCAGGAAGTAATCATTTCACAATTCTGCTCTGCCATTATGAATTGGTGACTTGGAGTTGTGTATTTGATGGAGCCCATTTAAGCAAACTCATTTATCATTTTAGGGGTTTTTATGTCTATAAGAGTGCATTTGAGGGTCTCTAAGCTACTTAAGTGAATTATATTAAAGTTTAGACATCCCAAACATTGATGAAGTATGCAAATCCCCCAAACCTAAGGCCAAGGTGGGCTTTATAGCCTAGACTCTGCACTAGTTAACAAAAGATCATATGCCATGTCTTCATTACACACTATTACTCATTCATAGCATATGGTTGATAACTTACTTGTAATTGTTTGTACTGTATAGTAATGAGAATGTTGTGCACCAAGCTGCGATGTGTGCTTGCCTTTTAACAGATTTGCTTTTACAAGTAAAAACTCTAGAAGCATGGGACAAAATATGATTAGGTGTGATTAAGAGTTACTTGTCATTTCAGTTGTAAAATTATAGACTTTACTTATACTAACCTAGATAAAATAATTCTCTTTTTATTTCTTTGAAACCTAGGATTAAATTACTGAATATCCATTTCATTACTTAATAGGGGATTATAATTTTTGGTGTTTTAGTTGATTGTGGAATATTGGATTCAGTAATTATTTCATATTATGTGACTATATATAACATGATTACATTTAATTATTCAATAAGCAAGTAGAGTCTTACAATATCTAATTTTGTAAGGTAGTTATCATGTAACAGTTACATATGTGATATGACAGTTTTTAGTCAATTTTACCAAGCTCCATTTAGGGTTGTTACATTATTCATTAATAATTTGCCTAAATAATATGTTTGGAATTCTTTTAACTCCTTAAAGATGGCTCAAAACAATTAGTAAATAATTATTGAGTGAAATTAGACTTAATCTTGGAATTATCTAGATCTCTTTTTGGCTAAGCCAATTTAATACTTTTTTTACATTATTTAAAGGCTTACAGTTAATAAATAATTGATGGCTTTACCAGTTCATGTATAGGTTTAGTTCGGAGTTGGTTTGAGTTTGATCATGCCCTTTACATTCTTTTCATTTTTTTGAAACAAGCCCATTGGCTTAGGCTTGTATTTTTCTCTACTTGTTATTAACATAACACATGACTTAGTTAAGGTTGTGTTTTGAGGAAGTTTAGATTTCAATGAACAAGAAGCACAACCCTTTTGATAAGAATTAGAACTTGAATTGAAATTCAAGTTATAGATTCAAAAGGAAAGGAATGAAAAGTTGCTAAAATGAGGAAGAACAAGACCAAATTCACTAGTAAAACAAGATTTCGAGCTTCTATTATTGAGAAATGTGAATTAGAAGCAAGGAAGTTTACTCATAAGGGGACTCTATGCTTTAAGGATCATGTTATAGAATTTAGTTAAAAGTGAGTTAAAGGATCCTTTTAGAGGATTGGCCATCAAATGAATGGTCTTCAAAGTACAAATGACTCACGTAGTGTTGATGGAACCAAGAGCTTTTAATTTATCTAGCTAATTAATTGTAAATTATTTTTTATTATGATCGTGTTATAGTTTTATGTGAAGGAAATAGCTTTTGAACAAATCTTCAAAGATTTTGGTAACCAAGCCTTTAAAGATTCCACTCATAGAAGATAGTGCAAGGATATCTCTATGCAAAATTTAAGTAATATTCAATATTATTTGCATATGGCAAGAAAGAGATACATAATCTACAAAGTTAAGAATAGTTACTAGATAGCTATTTTATTTCCTCTAAACAAATATTTGATTTCCCTTTATTGTAAATTCGTTTTGAGATGGTTGCTTTATGTTTATAACTGTTCTTGTATAAATATGTAACCTTATGGTGAAAATGACATAAGATGATATCCCTTGAATGGGAAATTTTTTCTTATTTAAGTCTTCTCAAATTAAGTCTTGTTCTTATCAATCACTTTTTTGACTATAGTGAACCTTGTCTCATTTGAGATTATGATGCCACTCATATTGTGATTTGTGT
>JBBMOL010000479.1:0-244301 GCA_037954665.1 Laguncularia racemosa | reverse complement strand
AATTACCCTGTACGATCACTTACTGTGATCAATGCAGGAGGATTGTTGAATTATATTGGTTTATTGATGGCTGGTTGTATGTCATGATATGATTGGATTATGAGAAAAAAAGGGAACATTCTAGAAAATCCTAGAATGAGAGTTGGGTGCGGGATTTGATTATACTATTTCTAATTGTATGTGATGTAATGCTGGGTTATTTTTAGCTTATTAAATGGGGTTTATATGACTGGTTGAGTTCATACTATTGTTGTCTTGGTAACGATGAAATATCTAAATGGATAATAAAATGGGAGTTAGGCTATAAGTACCTACTAACCTAAAACACTTAATGTAAGAAAAGTCCTGTTCCCTGCCTAGTAAGTTTGTGGTACGACCTTTGAGTCGACCCGGATGGGTTTGAGGCATGGTCGACGGACCGGCCCGGTTTAGTGACCTATGGGGATCTGGTCACCCCTTTTGTTTGAGGCAGGTGAAAGGCGAGCTGAATATTTCTAACTAAAAAGAGTATATAAGGATGTCTTAATTGGTTGAGAAAACATTAAGTTTTGAAAAGTACATGAGGGTAGTTTATCTACCAGTTGACAGGCTTTGCCTGGATTAATTGAAAAATATTTGTGACCTGTGAGTAAACAGGAGTGATTGAAATGGTCTCCAATGAAAAGGTTGTGAGTATAACTTAAGTTGAAAACTTGCTTGCTTGAGTAATCACTTCGAGGTATTTGATAATATTGTTGATTACTATTATGTGATTTTGTTGTTTGTTTTTATTGAGTTGCTTGATTTTATACTCACTTTGCTTCTTAAGAAGCTGAGGGGTTAGTGTTTTTGCTAACCTCAGGTACAGGTACTGAAGAATAAGTTGTTGGAGACTCGGGTTTTTAGAGAGCGTCAATAGAGACAAAGAAGCCCTTAGTTTCATTTTGGAACCTCTGTTATTTGTAATAAGATCTATAGGTGTTAATCTTCAGATTGTAATGTAAATATTTGTGTGTATAAGGTTGGATTTGTAATCTTTTGAGCCACTTAAGGCTACAGGATCAATCTAGGCTATGCCTACTTACCGGGAATGCAGATCCCGATGATATATATATGTGATGTATGATGTGACAGGAGATTTTAAGTACATGTGTTTAGATATGATGTGGATATGAAATGATAGCGCTGTTAGCGCCATTTTACAGGACGTTTATAAAATTTCATACAGGTTGGAGTTACAAGTTCAATATTAGCAGAATTTGCCTTATATCTAATTCAGAGACGGCATAGCAACCTATCTACAGGTACCAAGGATAGTTACAGGAATTTTGGAACAGGTTCAAGAATCAGACCTAGTAGGTGGGTCGCTACAGTAAGTTAGACAATTACTTAAACCGTTTACCAGAGGGTACTGCTGAACCTACATAGACTAAAGTTGAATATTCTAAACATTGGAGATTTAAGGTATATAATCCACCAAAACAAGTACTTGGGAAAATAGATTTATGAGTTAAAACTAGATCAAAGCTGCAAGATTTAGAAAATCAATTTGGTTTATTATTTGAAATTGAACCTAACAATCTGAATGAAGCTTTAATAGACAATAATTAGATCAATGCCATACAAGAGGAATTAGCACAATTCCAAAAGAATTAGGTGTGGATACTAGTTCCTAAACCTAAGGACAAATCTATTATTGGAACAAAATGGGTTTTAAAAAATAAGCTTGATGAATAAAGTAAGATAGTTAGAAATAAAGCAAGGCTTGTGGTAAAAGGATATTCACGAGAAGAAGATATTGATTTTGATGAAACTTTTGCTCCTATAGCTAGATTAGAAGCTATTAGATTATTGTTAGTATATGCTTGTTACAAAGATTTTAGATTGTTTCAAATGAATGTAAAAAGTACTTTTTTAAATAGATATATTAAAAAAGAAGTATTTGTAGAACAATCCCCAGGATTTGAAGATCCATTAAAAGGAGAATATGTTTTTAAACTACAAAAGGCTTTTATGGTTTAAAACAAACTCCTAGAGCTTAGTATGAAAGGTTAAGTGATTTTCTAATAAAAAATAACTTTTCAAGAGGAAAAGTTGACACAACTATTTTTATAAAACATTTCAATAAAGATATTTTAGTAGTACAAATTTATGTAGACAATATTATTTTTTGTTCTATTAATGAAATATATTGCAAGGAATTTTCAAAGTTGATATAGGTTGAGTTTGAGATGACTTTGATGGGAAAACTAAACTTTTTTCTTAGAATGCAAATCAAGCAAACTTCTCAAGCAATATTTATTGACCAAGAAAAGTATTCAAAGCAAATGCTGAAAAAATTTGGATTTGAAAATATTAAGGGAGTAGCTACTTCTATGTCAACTTCAATAAGGTTAGATCAAGACATTATAGGTAAAAAAGTACATGAAAAACTTTACAGAAGTTTAATTGGATCCTTGTTATATTTAACTGCTTCTAGAATAGACATTTTGTTTGCTACTAAATTTCCAGTAAATCCAATTGAAACACATTTAACAATTGTAAAAAGAACTTTCAAATATATATATTGCACAACATAATTAGGAATTTGGTATCCTAAAAGTCAAAATATTGATTTAATAGGATATTTGGATTTATGTAGGCTGCAAGATTGATAGAAAAAGTACTTTAGGAACTTGTCAATTCTTAAGGGACAAACTTATATTATCAACAGCTAAGGCAGAATATGTTTCAATAGGAAATTGTTATGCTCAAGTATTATGGATTAAACAATAATTGTGTGATTATGGATTTATGTGTAAAAATATTCTAATAAAATGTGATAACACAAGTGTTATTAATCTCACAAAAATCTAATTCATCATTCTAGGTCCAAACATATTGAAGTAAGGCATCACTTTATAAGAGATCACATTAATAATGGAAATATTAATCTTGATTTTGTTAGTATTGAATTTCAATTGGCTGATGTATTTATGAAATCATTAGATAAGAATAAATTTGAGTTTATTAGAGATGAAATAGGCTTGCATTTTTTTATATAATATTTATTGAAATAAAATTTTTGGTTAATTTGGATAAACTGCAATAGAAGAAAAAGGAGTCATATCATCTTAGTTGTTACCATTGCTCTCCCGTGCAGGTAACACTTCCCTAGAAATTACTTTTTAAGAAAATTGAAGATTTAAAACTCCCTCATCTCATTTACTTTGATCACTTTAAACACTCTAATAAATCTTAACACTCTCGCTCTCTCAACATTGAACACTTTCACTCTCTTTCTTTTACTCTCTCTTGTACCTTATTCGCTACTTATGACATTGGTACCAAGAAAATCAACTAAAACAACCACAATGCTTTCAAAGGCAAAGAAGAAAGACAAAAACCCTATTGACATTCAAGATAAGGAGTCTTCTTTGTCAAGAAACCCCAATGAAAAGAAATCCTAAGAAATAGACCACAACAACAAACAAGAAAAACCCAAAGTTAACAACAGTTTGGAAGAGGCTGTTGTAGATAGTAGTACAAAAAGTGAACCAAATGTTCCACTAAGCACTTTGAAATAGAACAAAAAGGTACATTCTAGAAATCAATTTATTTGGAAATTTGTTCCATTATAAGGAAAGATAATGGATTGTATGTCTATGCATTCCAAATATCTAATCAAGAACGGATTTTACATAGATGAAATGTTGAATAGAATAAGTTGTAGGAAGCTGTGTAATCTAAGACACACAGTATTTGGAGAAATAGTTGCTGAATTTTATGAGAACTTAGATATAAGGAGAAAGGATAGGCTGAAATCAAATGTTTGTGGACAAAATATTAAGATCACTAAGAACAATATAATTCAGAGTTCAAAACTCAAAAATGAGAATGGTGATGAGGACATTCTAAACATAAATCGATTAGAATTATTTCAATATCTCAATAATGTCTTTGAGATTGAATCACAACCAAATATACTTGTCATTCAACTCACTACTGGTTAGGATGTTTCATAAAATAGTGAGTTCATGTGCTCTACTTAGGATAAAAAGCAAAATATACATATCAGTTGATGAGGCAAAAATAATAAAGGGAAAAGTATGAATATAGTTGATAAAATTTTGAAGAATCTGTTTGAGAATAAGGGAAAGAAACCTTATGGAAACCTAATCATGTTCCTTTTAAAAGAGAAATGGATAAGGTTCCCTAAAGAGGATTATACAAAAAATTTTGTCAAGAAAATAATTGAGAGAATTCTTCATCACATTAACATACATGTTTGGAGAAAAGTATGGTTTTCAGGAGATTGTGCTGTCTACTTGGATCATAGGCATTCACGAAGGGATATTCCTAAATGGATGTCTAATGTAGAAAGATGAACAATCTTTAAGGAGCAAAAGAGAGTTGATGAAGAAGAACTTCTGAAGAAGGGGAGAAAAAGGAAAGGAAAGGAAAAGATGGTTGAAAAAGAAAAGATGAGATGAGAAGACAGGATGGTAAAGGTAACTTAGAGATTAAGGACAAACCTTTAGTGGAAACAAACACTTATGGATAGTTTAATAAAAGGTATACCAAAATCCCCTACTTCAAAGAAGAATGATGCTAAAGTTGGAACTATCAACAAAGTTAAGATTTAAAAAGTAGGATTTCAAATCTAGAAAATTTTGTGAAGAAAAGCTTTTTGGAGATGAAGTTCTTAATGGAGTTAGTCACCACTAAATCTAGTGAAGAGAAATTTGAGGAACAACTTCCACCGACTCCTATTAGGACTGAGGATGGTTCTCCGAAAACACCTATTCAAGAACGTCGGCAAGATCTTAATGAAGAGGCTAGAGAAAGTGTTCCAATGCATGAATAGAAATTGGAAACTCCACACACACAGCAAGGGATTCACCAAAGTAGCAAGATAGAGATCTCAAGTCACACTAAGTAAGAAGCTACTAAAATCAATTCTAAAGAAACTAAGGAAAAGAGTTAAAACAACTACCATGAAGGTTACCAAGCCACTTGAGAAGAAGAAGAATTGATTTTTTTTTTTCATTTAAACACTATCGATACATTATTAGTTGTTTGTTAACTATTTTACTTTCAAGACACATGTTGATCGTATTTTCTAATTGTTGAATGATGCTTTCTGCTTTCTAATTGCTGATTATTGATTTACACTTAAAATTTATATTATATGTTAAAGGGGAGCATTATATTTTATTTGTCTAATAACAAGAGGGGGGAGAAGAACTAAGTAGTTAGTGATAAACCTATTTTACAAGTATTTGATATAATATATGAAGTTTATCACTTAAGATAGAATTTGTTATCATCAAAATGGGAGAGAATGTTGAGTTCTCTGAATTCTAAAATAAGTTTTAATGATAACGAAAACGGTTATTACTATATAGAATATGTTTTTAAGTGCAAAGAACAAAAGTATTCATTTTTACAGATACTAAGTTAGACAATAGTTTATAAACACTAAGTTTATAGACACTTAGTTAGATTATAAATTACAGACACTTAAGTAGACAATAGATGATAGATACTTAACTAGACAGTCTGTTAAATGTTTTACTAGACATTTAAACAAACACTAGACTTTTAAACTAACAGTCTGATACTTTGGTTTGTGAACCTTGGTATGAAGAATGTATGCTTATATATGTTCTTATAAAAGTTTAAGTTTACAAGTTTGAATTATTTATAACTTCAGTTTGCAAAGTTTTTTATAATGGATCAAGTTAAGGTTTATTTTAACTAAAGAACAAGATGAGGATAAGAACAACTAATATGATTATCAATTGAAGACCATCTGGATAAAGAGGTATCTTTTTTTTTTTCAACTAAGACTTATCCATCCGAAGTTGTTGAAGAGCCAAACAAAGATAAAGATTGACAAATCAAAGCTAAATCTGTTACACGGTTAATCAATTGGAATTTGAATTAAAGATTTACTTTTTCAAATTCCCAAAAATGCAAGGATATGAACATTAGACTACTCAATGAATGTTGGAAACCTTCTATCAATAGGAAAAGCAACTATATAAACAAAAAAATTCAAGTTGAAGACAAGATAGAAAACTATGAGTAAAGAGACAAATTCTAGAATTATAGAGACAACAAATGCCAAATTTTTAGAGAATGGTGAGGTCAGTGAGAGTACAAAAAAAAGAGTTGTGGGTATTAATGAAATAAGGGTAAATGTTTCATTACCCTTGAATGTTCCTAAATTCACAACCATCCCAAATGTTATTCCTGTAATAAAAGAACAAAATAATCAAGAACAACATTCGAATAATAACGAAGTACGCCATGAAGAACCTAACTTACCATCAACTATTGTAAATGAAACAATTGGAATAGCTTTAAATAAACTTGTAAGGGTTAGAAGTTCAGCTATCTTTGATGATTATGTGGTTTATTTATAAGAGTCTGAATTTGATTATGGCATTGATAATGATCTTGTTTCATTTTCATAAGCCATAGAAACTGATGAGTCTAAAATATAGATTAATGCTTTGAAAGAGGAGTTGAAATCAATGGTTCAAAAAAATGCCTACAATCTTTTAGACTTGCTAGAAGGTTCTAAACAAATTGAGTGTAAATGGGTCTTCAAGACCAAGCACGACTCAAAAGGCAATGTTGAACGATATAAGGCTAGACTTGTTGTCAAAGGTTATACTAAAAAAGATTTCAGCTATCTCAAAGAAAGATTCATTGATAATAATTTTGGTTGTGGGGGTTCATTTTGATTTTAAGTTACACCAAATGGATGTAAAAACAATCTTTCTAAATAGGGATCTCTAAGAGAAAGTTCATATAGATCTACTTGAAGGTTTTCCACGGAAGAAAAATAAAGTATGGTGTGTAAATTAAAGAAATCAATATATGGACCTAAACAAGCTTCCAAGCAATGGTATGTTAAGCTTAATAATACCATCACATCTTTCAGTTTTGAAAAAATCATTATTGGAATTTTGTTGATGATATTTTGCTTGCTACTAATGATTTAGGTTTGTTGCAAAAGACTAAAGAATTTCTTTCTAAGAATTTTGAAATAAAAGATATGGGAGAAGCATCTTATGTGATTAGAATTTCAATATTCCATAACAAGTCTAAAGGGTTGGTAAGATTGTCTCAGAAAACTTATATCAAGAAAATTCTTAAGAAATTCAATATAAGTAAGTGCTCAGTAGGAATAGTCCCCATTCAAAAGGGAGATAAGTTTAGTCTAATGCAATGTCCAAAGAATGATGTGGAATGTAAGGAAATGGAATTAATTCCATATGCATCTGTTGTGAGTAGTTTGATCTACTTACAGACTTGTACCAAACCTAACATCAATTTTGTAGTAGGAATGCTAGGTAGATACCTAAGTAATCCCGGTATTGATCATTGGAAAGTTGAAAAGAAAATATTGAGATATTTATAAGGAACAAAAGACTACATGCTCACTTATAAGAAGTTTGATCATTTAGAAGTTATTGGATATTCAAATTGATATTTTGCTGAATGTGTTGACGGTAAGAAGTCAACACTTGGCTATTTAATCTTGTCAGTTGGAGGAGCAATCTCTTGGAAAAGTACCAAACAATCCATCATTGCTTCATCCACCATGGAAGCAGAATTTATAGCATGTTATGATGTTACAATTCACGCATTATGGCTATAGAATTTTATTTCAAGACATGAGGTTGCTGGCACCATAAACAAGCCGCTAAAAATTTATCATGAATAGTTTTCTTCTCTAAAAATGAAAAATATTACAAAGGAGCAAAACACATGGAATTAAAGGACTTTGTTGTTAAAGAGGAAATTCAAAAACAAGTAGTGTGTATTAAATATATTAGAACAGATCTCATGATTGTAGATCCTTTAACTAAGGGTTTATAGTCAAAGACATTTAAAGAACATGCATATAGAATGGGTCTTGGTTGTATTGATGTTTGATGATGATGTATAACACTTTAGAGCTCAATAATGATATGTTTATGATTTTTTTTTTATGTAGCCTATATGTTGTTTATATACAACTTATGAACCTAATATGATAAATCCTTAATGCAGTGATATACGGAAGGGAGTATGCGACTATATAGCTTATAACTGCCATAATCTTCATTATGTGGATTGTTGTGTAAAGGTGCTTATGACAATTGATGGTTTTAAATATTTGACTTTTTCTAGTCATATGTTATACTATTAAATGTAATGATGGAACACCCGGCCAAGTGGGAGAATGTAAGAAATATAGCCCAATGTCCTGACCAATATTTAAATTAGCCCATATTAAATTTGGTTTAGGGTTTCTTGTATTTAATAGTATGTTAAATCTTAAACATTAATATAAGTACTTAATGGACCTACTAAATTTAACTTTGTTATGTAAGTATATAAATTGATCATCTCTTTACTCATTAGGGTTAGCAATTATGAGAAAATTGAAAGAAATGTATTTTAGCTATCCACTACAATAAGAGGGTTAAAAGAGAGAAATTAGTTTTATCAAATATTAAAAATAAGAAAGCTTTCCATCATATTGAATTCTGCTTAAGGTAAATAATTTATTTTTCTATATTTAAGTGATTATTATTATAGTTAAAATCCGTATGGGTATAAGAGTTTAATATTAATGGTGTTTAATCCTTAAGAGAATTAATTAATTTTTTAACAATTTGAAATGTAGAAACCACTTTAAGGTTATTAAAAATAATATCAAACTATGCAAATTGTTAGGCATTACCCATCCATTTTTCCTTTATAAAATGACTAAAGAAAAGTCATCACTCGTGTTATCACCAATTATTAACATCCAAAAGAAAAATCAATTATATCCAAATATTAGACATGTATTAATCAAATACTCAAAGTGCAACAGAAAAAAAAAATAACAATTAAAGTAGCTAGAAGTATACGAGGGAATAAATTGAACTTGAACAAAGTAAGTGTAAATGGATTGAGCCGAACAAATAGAAGAATGGTAGTCCTAATTGAGTGAAGTGAGTGAATAATCCATCATCAAGCAAAAGCCTAACAGTTAGTTATAAGAACAACATTGTTACTAGATGGATAGATGATAAATAATGCAATCTAAAGTAGTGCCATTCTCTTCAGATTTAATTAAATTTAGCATAAACCTGGAAAATTTAAACGACTCGATTAAAGGTTTAATTAAATTTTAACATTAAGATAAAATGCGATTCTTAATCCAAACATTATTAGAAGGGGAAAGGATGGTATTTCAATAAAGGCTGAAATTTCAAAAATCAAAATAAATAAATAAATAAAGGTTGAAATAACTGGAGATGCGACAATTGTTCACAGATAGATGCTTTAGGAATATACCTAGTGAGGTTAAGAACGCTTTTTCTTCCTCCATTCCTATTAATAGCGACTGAAATAATGGAAATGACTGATCTAAAATAAGAGTAATGAAATGTTTCAATAAAAAAATCAATATTATAAAGAGTTATTTTTAGTTATTTATGCATCAACTTCAGAAGAGTACCTATTGGTTCATTTAAGAACAAATATTAAAGAAACATGGAAAATAAGTTAAACATGAAAGTAATTGAAACAAAAATATTGACAATATAAAACTACAACAGAAGAAACAATGACGAAAGAAGAAGATTCATTTAAGAGGGCGATACCTTTATGTTGATTGCCATAAAGGAAGTATGAAAATATGAGTAAAATTATTTTATTCTATCGACATTGCAACCTTTCTTTTATGCCATATCTTAAATTATCTCATTAGAATCTTGAAATGCAATATAATTACATTAATTAACCATTACTTTTTGTTTGGTGATCGGTGAAATATACAATAAAAAAACCTCGTGATAGGAAAGCCAATATTCTATAATTTCTTCTTTCTCAAATATAAAAATTTGTTGAGCAATTTATTCTTTTTAGTTTCAATACACTCTTTTTTTCTTTTTCTTTTTCTTTTTTTGTCAACGTTTCAATGCATTCTCTAGTTTACCGGTCAGTTAGAGAGAGGATGTGAAAATGAATGTGAGAGTAAAAAGGGAAATAAAATAAGCTAATGGAGATTCACAATGGTTGTGGGCGGATTTTATAATAATAACCCTTGGTTTAACTAAAATTGTCATTAAAAAAAGTTATTTAATGAGAGTATAAAAGTAAGTTTTATAAATTCAATGGTTAATGTCGTATTTTTTATTTGAATTTTTTTATTTTGTAATTAATTATCTAAATATTAAAAATATTAATTTATTATCTATAAACTTTTCGAAGTCATTTATAATATCTAAATAGAGCAGTTAATTATAAAAATGAATAAAGTTTAGATAAATAAGTGTATAAATAAAAAAATTTTAAGTAACAAATTAATACTTTAAAATTTTATATGATTAATTATAAAAATAAGCAAAATTGAAATACTAAAAGTTATATTTACCCTAAATTCAATATAGAAAAATTATAAAATATACTGTGGACACCAGAGTGAGTTTATTTGCTTTAATATTATCTATTGTTCCTTTATTTTTAGCACATTTATCGCAGTCGCAGGTACACAATCTGCTAATATAATTCTATAAACTATTGTCATTTATATATTTCCGTTAATAATGTTTTCTACTCACTGCCACTTTATATATATATATAAACAAAGTTAAAAATCCGAGTGCATTTCAAGGTAGCATAATTATCTATTGTCCAAAACGCTCATTTTTAATATCCATTAAATCATGCTATGAAATAGCTTTTAATATAATAATTGATTTTATTTTACGAAAAAAAAATGTCCCAAGTGAAAACCTGAAACGTCGCCTGAGAGATTCGAACATTCGCGGGGAAACCCCATGTACTTAGCAGGCACACGCCTTAACCACTCGGCCAAAGCGACTTTCACACTGCAAGGCCGGTGTTTTATTTTAAGTTTCTTTTTAAAGTTTTCGATCTTTGCGAGGTCTTTACACATCGCTTTGCCTTAAATTATAATTGAATCCAATATTAGCAGAATGTGGCGTATAACTTATCTTGAAGTCAGCTTTATACTCTTGAGCCATTTTTATCTTTAAATTTATAATTTCAAACGTTTTTATTCAAGGGATATATCCTTTCATACAATTTATAGAATTTTGATAATAATTCTAATATATAATTTGATCGCATAACTATTTGCATTCATAATGTTCTACACTTATATTTTGAAAAGTTGTAATTTTTTTTTATTGACGCATTATTTCGTAAAAAATCATTCAATAATTATATGAAATTGTAATATGTTAATTTTTACAAAAATTAAGTAATAGTATTTTCACAATCTATAAATACATATTGTTAACATGTTAATTTTAATAATCTTTTAAATAAATTTATTATTTTTATCAAATATATTCTAAACCAACATCGTAATTCTAGTGCAAAGTTTACCTATATTATTGTAATATATAATTTTGAAAACCTTTTTTTTTTTGTTATTGTATCTCTTTGGTTTTTTTCCTTTTTTTTTTTTTTTAAATACCTTTTCAATACTGATTTGATTAATTTTTTTTAATTTCTATTTAAATCTTTAACATTTTTTTCCTTTTATTAAAATCTTCAACATTTTTTAAATTTTACAAAAATAGGACTTGCATTAAATAAGTTAAATTTTTTATTCATCTTGAACATGGATTAGCTTTCAATCGACTTTAGACTAGATGGCCAAAGTAACTAGGTTACACACAAATTTCTCCAACCCCCTTTCTTACTTTTAATTATTATTTTTTACTTTATTATTTTTCATTGTATTTATTATTATATATAATTAATATTACTTTGATTATATTATGTAAATAAATATATTTAACATTCTCGTTTTTTAAATTTAATTATTATATACTAATTTGAAACTGATATATTTCATAGATAGATGGAAAACTCAATAAATTTAATGAAAGTCCCTTTTTTTTGTAAGGTTTTGAAACGTTAAGAATTTAAATAGGAAAAAAATATTGAGAATTTAAATAGAAATATACATATTTTTAACATGTTAATTTTGATAATCTTTTAAATAAATTTAGTATTTTTATCAAATATATTCTAAACCAACATTATAATTCTAGTGCAAAGTTTACTTATATTATTGTCATATATAATTTTTAAAACCTTTTGTTTTTTGTTATTGTATCTCTTTGGTTTTTTTTTTTTTTTTACAATACCTTTTCAATACTAATTTGAGTAACTAGTTTTTTTTTTTAATTTCTATTTAAATTTTTAACATTTCTTCCTTCTATTAAAATCTTCAAAATTTTTAAAATTTATAAAAATAGGACTTCCATTAAATAAGTTAAATTTTCTATTCATCTTGAGCATGTATTAGTTTTCGATTGACTTTGGACTAATTGGCCAAAGTAACTAGGTTACACACAAATTTCTCCAACCCCTATCTTATTTTTAATTATTATTTTTTTACTTTATTATTTTTCATTGTATTATATTATTATATATAATTAATATTATTTTATTGTATTATGTAAATAAATATATTTAACATTCTCATTTTTTAAATTTAATTATTATGAACTAATTTGAAGTTGATATATTTCATAGATGGATGGAAAACTCAATAAATTTAATGAAAGTCCCTTTTGTTTTTGTAAGGTTTTGAAACGTTGAGAATTTAAATAGAAAAATAGATAAATATTGAAGACTAAAAGTGTACTTTTCTTTTAATCTTTTAAATATATTTTGGCTAAAGCACAATGAGTTTATTCTTAAATTTACTTTAAAAAGGTGAATGGAAAGAGTGGGTTGTTCAAAGAAAGTTATAATTGGTTTTAATTGATTCATGAAAATAACCACATGTCATTTGCATTAAAATTACAAGATCATTCCCTTCTAACATTTTACTTAACCTATTGGATCAAATTTTCTTATGCATTAATATTATAGAACCATCCCTTACTTCATTTGTTACCTTTTAGATTCTTTTTTGAAAATAAATTCCTTTTATATTAAACAAGTATTGACTTCTGCCACTCTCTAACCATTCAATCTTACCCATTAATGACAATAAGTTCATTCCTATCTTTAAAAAATCTATAAAATCATTGATTCAATTTCTATATTATTATACATTGTAGCATATTTGGAATAAAATGAATATATATAATGATATTTTTTAAAAATGCTATTAATTCATAAATTCATTTAATAACATTTATGAGGTTAAAACAATTGTTTAAATATCATTAACGAAATTCCCCTTTAAAGCCCAAGTAATCGATGCTAAGTAATCAGGATTTCAGCTTCTAAAAAGGCTTCTAAGCATGGGAAAGTGAATATAATTTAGAACCATGATTCCATTTTGGATTTATTCCAATGCCATAATAAGTATTTACTTTTATGTCTCTCTCCCATTATAGTGGCTTTGCAACTATTAATTTCATTAGGATTTGGATTTGCTCCATAGGCATTTGGTGGTAGATTTGCTTCTATTGGTGCTACTCCTACTTTGGGAAAAAGGGTAAGGGATTCATAGTTACCACTTTAGCTTATGGAGGGTTTGCTAGAGCTACCTTTAGCGGCAAATTTCCAATTACTTGACAAATTTATGATAGTTTTGGTTCTCAATTTTAGAGATTTCCTATGTAAGAAAAACTGGTTCTTTGGATAGGTGAAGTAGTTTTGTAGGTGAAGATGACAAACAGTGTTTTTGTTTTTAATTTTAAAGGAATGCAGTGGCCCTATTTCTAAATTTTTTAGTCTTTTATGTAAAAATAGGGAAAAAAAGTTGTAGTTAACACTACACGAAAGAAAGGAAGGAGAAAATGAAGAAGATAAAGAGGGAAGGTGTTTGTCTTGTCAAAAGTACTATCTCAATCTTTCACGTGGTGCTAATGTGGAGCTCGATCTATCATCTTATTGGCATTTTATGACATTCTAGATACACCTTCACATGGTGATTAAATAAAAGCGCTAAC
This sequence comes from Laguncularia racemosa, assembly GCA_037954665.1. Taxonomy (NCBI): domain Eukaryota; kingdom Viridiplantae; phylum Streptophyta; class Magnoliopsida; order Myrtales; family Combretaceae; genus Laguncularia; species Laguncularia racemosa. The sequence continues at coordinate 230,400 of JBBMOL010000479.1, read as the reverse complement.
TAAGCAAACATCAATGATGGAAATCAATTACCTACCAACCTATTACATGAGCTTGAGTTAAGGGTCTTCAGAGTTTAGTTATAAGGATTTTGTATGGGGAGCCACTCAAAGAAGAAGTTATTTTGATTAATTTGTTTCAATTGCACTTTTCGACCATTAGAGGACATATGTCATTAATTTGGACTAAAAGAGACGATCAAACACAAGACAATGGGCTCAAGGCGGAAGTTAGCAAAGAATAGAAGTTAGGTCTAGAAGCACAAGGGCATGATTTAGTCTATGATTCTCTCAAAGGTTTGAAGACTAGAAGTTCACAATCTCAGCATAAGCATGAAGTTATCCCTAAACCTCTCATCTATGAAAACACTCACTAAGTGAACATGGGCATGAACTACTAGATTTGTAGCTATGATTCATTATTAACTGAGGAATATGGTCATGATCATGGCTATGATTCTGACTATAAACTACCTTATTTTGTCATTTTGTTATGAACTTTTGTAATTTTCTCTAGTTTTCATATTTATTCATTATGTTACCCTAGCTATCATACAAATAGGTTCACAAAACTTTTGTTTGGCACTTTTTAGACAATTTTATGGTTATTTTCTCTAGAGTTTTCTCTCAAACTATTCTTATTGATTCATCTTCTTGAATTGTAGTGAACAACTCATTTAATCTCTTCATGCATCATATCGATTAAGTTAAATGCTAGTTTAATCCTTCTTAGTGTGTAATATCATAAAGAGATTGTCCATATCCTTTTTAATTACATTTAAAACACATTAAGATATCAACCTATATCATCTTGGTATTAAAGTAGAGGTTGCGATGAAGGTAGAGGTGATTTGTGGCAAGCCAATATGAGTCAAGGAGACCAAGGTGACCAAAGTGCAATTATAGATATGTGAAACCGTGTTAAGAGAGGTGATGATGATGTGGTGGAAAAGACCATCGAACCAACAATGCAAGACTTAATAGTGATGATGCATATGTTCATGGGTAAGATAGAAGATTTAATGCATGACAACAATAGAAATAATCCCTAGGATGATGCTAGGGGTTGACCATAAGAGCCTATAGAAGGTTAGGGAAGAGGAGGTTATGGAGGATGTGCTAATAGGGGTGGTGGTCATGTTGGTGTAGATAGGTATGTTGGCAGGGTTCTTAAGTTTAATGATGATGATGGGGAGGATACGGGCTATAGACCAAAACAGCAACAAAAACCTACTCACACCCTTGATACCGTCAAACTCAAAATGCCATCTTTTGATGGAAAGGGGAGTCCTAATTGCTATTTTAGAGTCGTGATTGTTATTTTGATTGGAAGGCTCAAATTGAGAAACTATTTAAATATTATGAATACAAAGAGGAGTAGCAAGTGAAATTAGCCACTTTGGAACTCCAAGGGTATGTCTTGTTGTAGTGGTAGAATGTAGTTGAAAATAGGTAAAGAATTGAAGAGGGTAATGTTATAACATAGAGAGATATAGAGGCCATGTTGCATAGACGATTTGTCCCCAAATATTACAAGCTTAAATTATTGAAGAGGTTACATTTACTAAAGCGGGGAGTTATGATTGTCAATGAGTATATCCATGAGTTTGAGATGTTAACAACTCATTGTCAAATTGTTAAATCCCTTAAACAAATGATTGCATGATTTGTTTCTGGACTACACTGATATTTCAAATGCTGTTGATTTGCAAAAAATTGACACCATAGAGGAAGCAATGCTAGTAGGCAGTAAGGTTGAAAAATAGAGGAAGCAAAATCCAGTCAAAGTACAGACTCTTGATTCTAAACTAAGTGTACATTGTGGAGGTAGTGATAGTATTGAGGATAGGAAGGAAAGGAGTAGTGTACCTCAAATCAATGAAAGAGAAACTAAAAGTGAAGGTAAAATGATGACTTGTTTAAAGTCAGAACTACACCAAATGCGAATATTAATAGTTGTACCCTAGTTACTTATATGGTAAGTAGGAGGAGTCGATATATTAAGTTTTAAACGTTTGGAATTTGGGCATATCATTACTCAATTCCCTAATAGGCAAGCGATGACCAACTTGAGTGGAGATGTAGAGAGTGAAGATGAGGAGTATAGGGAAGATGAGGAGTATGAGGTGGAAGATGCGAACTAGCGTATAGAAGACACTACTCATTACGTTGGGGCCATTTTAGCCCTCAATGGTATTTTGAGCTATAATCTTAATATTTCACCACCCACTAACCAAGAGCAGCATGAGAATATCTTTCACATTAGGTACTTAGTTATTGGAGTTATTTGCACTGTGATAGTTGATCCAGGCAGCTATGCAAATGTAGTGGCTTCCGCCATGGTTAACAAGTTAAATTTGCCCATTATGCCACACCCTCAACCCTATTGTTTACATTGGCTTAATGACAACAATTTAGTACATTTGACTCATAGAGTGTCAACATTGGTGTCTATTTTAGGTAAATATGTTGATAAGATTGAATGCGACATGGTATCAATGAGCGCATCACATATCCTATTAGGACCTCCCTAGCTCTGACAATGAATCTCTGAAGTACCTTAAAGGTTAGATTAAGTTATCTAAATGACACATAAGGTGCATAGAATTTTTGGGGAATCCTGTTTGTATACTATTGGGTACAAGTAAGGTAACTCCAATGTTCTGGCTAATGCACTGTCTAGGCAAAAGGTGTCGGTGAGTACTATGTAGGCTAGATTGTTGGGGTTTAAGCATATTGTTAGTCAATAAGGTGGTAATAGAGACTTTGCTCTAGTAGTTGAAGCATGTTCTAAAGGTATTGCCATGGAAGGATTTCATTTTTCAGGTGGATATTTATTTCAGTATAGAAAATTTTGCATTTCACAAGGCTCATTGAGGGAGTTGTTGATCAAAGAGGCACATTTAGATGGTTTAAAAAGGCATTTTGGTAAACATCGAACTTTAGAAGTTTTGTAGGAGCATTTTTATTAGCCTAAAATGGCACAAGATGTAGGTAAAGTTCTAGCATCTTGTGTAATATGCAAGGTGATACGAGAACCCATGAGAACATGCTTGAGAATCCATTTGTGTATTACAAACCCTCATAGCAGTGATGCAAAAACCCTCATATTCAATTGGATTTAATCCCTAAGACGGACTAGAAATAGGTTTCTCTTAGTTGTCAACCAAGAAATCAGGACAAAGGACTTACCTTAATTCAGAACACTCCACAAGGAAGGCAATCAATTCTATCTTGAATGTTCTAAAACATGTATTCAAGCAAGAACACAAGGAATACCAAAGTTATCTTTTGGATTTCAAAAAACACATTTTAAAACTGCTCTTAATTGCAACTAAGAGGGTATTTATATGACCTTCTCAAAAACCTAATCGATAAAAGAAATTACAAACACTTATTAAAATAAAGCTAACGGCATTTATTTTTACACCGGTGGCCTTCATTCCTTCAACGTTGGCGACCTTCATTTCTCCAAGCCAGCGACTTATAGCTTCAATGCTGACGGCTTAAGCCAGCGGCCTTCAATCTTTAATCTCTAATTTAATTTGTAACAAATTGTATTGAACATGAGTTGTCATGGTTCCCAAGCTTTGATATCCTTGAAGTTCTGCACTAATCATCTTTACTAAGCCTTGTAGATGAATGCTCAAAGCTTGTTGTATCTTCTTAGCTTGTGATCTTGTGATAGGTGCTTGAGGCATGCTAATCGGACTTGAAATCTCTTGGCTCACATCCTTACCTCCTTGATCCTCCTGACTTAACATCCTTTGAGCTTAGTTCTCCATAACACAAGGGGTCTTAAGGTAGAGTGGAACTATAAAGATGTATATGCCACTTCCAATTCCTACCAAGCTAAGGGTTGATTTGACGATGGATTTTATGGCAAGACTTCCTAACACCCAAAGAGATTGAGATTCAATTTTGGCTATAGTTGATCGATTTAGCAAAATGGTGCATTTCATAGCATGTTGTAAGATGGATGATGCCATCTATGTTGCTAACCTGTTTTTATAGGAAGTGGTGCAACTACATAGAGTTCCTCAATCTATCATGTCAGACAAAGATGTTAAATTCCTTAACTATTTCTAGAAAACACTCTAGCAAATGTTAGGAACAAAATTTCTGTTTAGCACATCATGTCATCTTCCGACTAAAGTGAAGTTGTTAAGTCAATTCCAAGAGCTATGGTGGGTAGGAACTTGAAAGAATGGAATTAGTGTTTACTTATAGTGGAGTTTGCTTATAATTGATCTATTCACAATACAACAAGGTAAAACACCATTTAAAGTTGTTTACGAATTTAATCCCAATACTCTATTGGATTTATTGCCATTTCATCTAACTATTGAGAATGGTCATAATGGAATTAACAAGGTAGTTTAAGTGTAAAAGCTACATCAATAGGTGTATGATAAATTACGGAAGCAAGCTGAAAAGAATAAGCAGCTGGGAGATAGAGGTAGAAAGCAAATGATTTTTAAACCAAGAGATCCTATGTGGATCCATCTTAGGAAAAATACTTTTCCAAGTAAAAAGGCTCATAAATTAACACAACGAGTCAATGGATTGTTCAAAGTATTAGAGTAAACAAAATGACAACACTTATAAAATTGAGCTTCCAGGTGATTATGGTGTGTTGGCAACCTTCAATGTAACTAATATTTCCCCTTACGTATTGAATGACTTAGAGCAAAATTTAAGGGCAAATCTTCATGAGCTCGAGGAAAATAATGGGAATCAATCACCTTCTGGTCCTATTACATGAGCTCGAGTTAAGGGACTTTAGGGTTTAGTTACAAGGATTTTGTATGGGGAGCCATTCAAGCAAGAGGTTATGTTGATTAACTTGTTTTAGTTGCACTTTTCAACCATTGAAGGATATATGCCAATGATTTAGACCAAAGGAGGGAGTTAATAAGGAACAAGGCTTGGTCTAGAAGTATACCAGCATGATTCAATCCATGATGCTCTTGAAGATTTGAAGACTAGAAGTTCACAGTCTTAACATGGGCATGAAGCTTGTCATGCCCTAAAACCACTATGATATTGACAGTTCGTCATGTATCCTACTTAAGTAGAATTCGTAAGGCTGCAATTAGTAAGTGAGTTCTTAAACCAGTTTTAGGACCTTAAAATCATTGATTAAATTTTAAAAATATTTTGGAAAAACATTGAATTTTCGAAAACATTTGATATTCATTTGTTATGAAAATGTATGGTGAAGTAGGAAAAGATAGTCTAAGTCTTAAGGCTTACAAGGCCCATAAAATACAAATAAATTGGGGCACATCATAGAGCCACAAGTGGCTTCTAAAACAATTTAAGTACAAAACTAAAACACAAAATTATAGTTTGGAAAACAAAGTAGAAGTCAATCATAATCGTAAGCAACGTAATCTAAATCCACGATCTCATCCCAATACTCCTCCCTGGAGACATATCTTATCAAAACATAAATCGGATTAGAAATGTCTTCATTTGAAAAAAAAAAGGGAGTAAGCCACAAGGGCCCGATACATAGTAACATAAACACATACATGTCAAGCAAGCCTACAACTAATGTAACAAACAATCATTTAATTCAATTAATTATCATATTTAAATATTCAACACAAGAATACTCATGATTTTAGACATCACAATGGGAGATATGGGGTCTGACTCTACTATAGTAGACATCAATGGTTGATGGGAGCAACCATACTCTACATTGCCAAAAATCGTATACCTAAGTAACCTCGTTTAAGTGAACCCACTATTATGTAGCTCCACTAATCATCGTCTAGCAATATTGTATACTCCATCAAGACCCATTTCCTTGAACTACTCCCAATCTACCTTCTCTTTGCTTACAATACCCATTATCTAATGTGTTTTCACTTATTAGTTACTTGTAAAGCCATCCTTAGAGCTCTAAGCACCTAACTACTATGTCATTCGAGATATATGACCATAGCCATAATCCCAATTTAAGGTTTGTCACTTACTGGTTTAAGTAACCACACATAAGTAGCAAGTAGTTACTTATTCAGGTTAATTGTTAGTCTAGCTAATTTTTCTAACCTAGCACACAAAACGCAAGTTACTACATACCCAAAAAGTTGGCAATTCTCTGATCGCAATCTAAGTTCTAATTGAGTTGATGAATTGATTTTATGAAACAAAAGAGAACACTTGAGTCAATTAATTATTCTAAGTGATTGAATTTTATTCTAAGGTTGGTTTAGGTTACTCAAGGTCCATACTACTTATAAGCTTAATTAGGATTACCTAGACCCGAATAGCTTTAGCTAATTATGGCCCGAATCATTTAGAGTTTAGTCATTTAAACCTAATAAGTTATTTAAATTTAAAGTTTAATTTTGTTTAAGGCCTAATTAAGATGTTTAGGCCCCTTTAAGAATAGTGATCCAATTATTTTTGAAATTAAGCCCACTAATCCTAATTAATTTAGTTAAGTTCAGCTATAATTATTAATTTCATATTAAGTCCAATTAGGTTAACTTCGTCTATTTTAATTAACCTAAGCTCATTGTGCTTAATTAGTCACCTTTATTATATTTTAGACTCAACTAATTATTAGGTCTAATTTCAATTCCATTTTAAGTCCTTAGTTAATTTAAGGCCATATAGGGTTGAAAACCCAATTATATTCGATTTATTTACTAAGGCCCATTTAGAGTATAGGCTCTAAAGATTAATGGGTCTAAGTATATTTTGGATCTTGTGCCCATTTGGGTTTTATTATAGTTATATAAGTTTATTTTATTTTATTTTATTAGGTTTATATCCAATTCATTTTAATTAGTTAAATCAATTCGGGCCTTAAATTGGTTTGAATCTTGATTGAGTTATTTATCACGCTAAGGCCCATTTAAGGTATGAGACTTAAGAAGAAATGGGCCCAATTATGCTTTAGATTTTGGATTTTAGGCTCATAAGTTACTAGGTTCATATTATCATGTTAAATCCTATTTTGGTCCAATTATGATAGTTAAGTTAATTAATCACATGTAATCAAATTATGTTTAATTACATCGGCCACCTAAGGGAAGAGTAAGAGGGTGGTCTTTGAGCCTGTTTGGTGGGGCTAACTTGTGAATAGGCCAACTTTGACCTGGTTTAATTAAACAGATCATCAACTAAATTTTTAATTTATCACAATTAAATAACTTAATTTTAAAAAGCTATAACTTACTCAATTTAAGTCCAAATTAAGTGAAACAAAAGCTATTTGCTTTGTTATCACTTCTACTACCCATTTTAACATAAAAAAAAAAACCTATTTTATTTCATTTAGAGCCCTTGAACTATCAAACTAAACTTAATTATGATTTTCAACTTTAAGAGCCCATAACTCATTCAATTTAAGTTTAAATCACTTCAAACCAAAGCCTACTTGTTCCTACTCCTTCGTAATGTCTAATACATCATTTATTTTCCATTTTCAAGCCATAAATATTGCCAAAACAAAGCAATCAAAACAAAGCATGCCCTAATTTATTTTCATCCATTCAACTTGTCAAATCTCTACACATCTTTACTTCTAGACCTTATTTTACATCTAATCCAACTTCTATTTATAATTAAAAGATAATTTCATCAAACTTACTCAAAATAAACATAATACATCAAAAATTTCTAGAATTGACCACATTAATAAATCCTGCAAGAAAATTATAAATTCAAATCCATTCAATTCTCCAATTTAACCCAATCAACTCCTAAACTCCACCAAACTTAATATTTATTAAGCAACTTCAATTTTCATCAAATTTATCACTCTAAGAACATAGCAACCATACTACCCAATTTCATAAATTAACAATTAAATCAACTTATTCATCCACTAATTCAATCATATTGCCCAATTTCAGCCATCTACATGTCATATCTACTAATTAATCTACTCCAATTAAATCAACTTGTTCATCATGTTCCATCATTTATAAGTATTCTAATTCATCAATTTAAATAAGATTTTGAACTTACCTTGTTGGAGACCCAAGTAATACCCAAAACTTCTCCAAACTATGCCTACCTAACTTCAAGATGATGTTTTTCTAAACTGTCAATTGATTTTCCTTTGCAATAAATATCATACATTACTTGGATCTACAATCTACAAGCTAACATTCATTTGAATTAACTCATTTTACTTACCTTAGTAATCAAAATCACATTTGTAGTGTGCCTCCCTCTTGGCTTGAAATCCACTTGATTCTTGACCTAAAGCTTACAAGAAAAGGAACTAGAATTAATAGTTAGATAAGATGGAATTGAACTAAAAGAATGTTTAGGGTTTAAGCTTGATTTGTGGGTTTTTTTCTTACCCTTATGTTTTTCAAAAATGTAGGAGATGGGGGCTGCAATTTTCTATCCTAACATGGATTTTTATAGTAGGGTTTAGTGAAAGTTTAAGAATAAGGGCAAATGGGACCACAAAAGTTAGTAGGTTGTAACATAATATGACATATGTTCCTTTATTTAGCCTAATTTAGTATTATATTTCTCTTAATTTTTTCCACTTACTCCAATTGCAAGATGATGTTTTCTTTTCCCAAAAATGCCCTTGGAAATTAAATTAATTAGCCACTCATCTACAAAATAAGCTTAGGGGCATTTTGGCTATTTTATTCAATTAACTTCTAAATTAAAATTTTTCTTTTCCAATTAACTCAAAATATTTTGTACTAGATTTTATTCGCCTAATTAAGGTATTGGAGCTTAAATTTCTAGTTCCTCGATTAATAATGAATCACTTAATTAAGGTTTTATAATGAATCACAAACACAACCATTAACTATCAAATTTATAGTTGTGATTCATTATTAACTAAGAAACACAATCATGATCATGGCCATGATCTTAATTGGGAACTGCTTTTATTTCATTGTGTTGTATTGAACTTTTGTAATTTCCTCTAGTTTTCGAATCATTTCGTTAAGTTACCCTAGATATCATATAAATAAGTTTACAAGACTTCTGTTTGAAACTTTCTAGACAATTTTATGGTTATTTTCTCGAGAGCTTTTCTCTTAAAATATTCTTATCAATTCATCTTCTTGAGTTGTGGAGAACAACTCATTTAATCTCTTCGTGCTTCATATCGATTAGGTTAAATACTAGTTCAATCTTTCTTGGTGCGTAATATTTTGGAGAGGACTAACTATATCCATTTTAATTACACTCAAAACACATTAAGATATCGACCTATATCACATCTCTTACATAATTTGTCTTAGGTAGTGAGTTAGCACACAAACTTCCAATTGAGTTCCACGTTTTAACATGTTGAAAATTTATGTTTTAAACTAATTTTTCAAGCAAAAATTGGATAGTATTTTCAAGATTGCCCATATATTCCTCATTACTCACCTTTTTGAAACTAAGTTTGTCCTTAAGCTCAAGCAATTGCTTCATCAAAATGAAACACTTGCTTTTTGGAAACCATGGTGGTTACCTAATGGGATGCTAACATCTAGAATTTTCATTGATGGTCTAAAAAAATCAGGTTTGGTATAGTAGGAAACATAATACTATTCAAATCATCCAATAAAATTGAGCTTCAATCATAATTCATGCCAAAAATGATGGCATAGCTTACATGAGTCAAGGAATTTGCATACGCTTATGTAAGTGTACAGCAATTGGAGATACTACAAGTCTATTCATGTTTGGTTATCCCACATTAGGTTCACAAAAAGAGTCCAAAATTGTGGTAAAATGTTCATTTAGATGATATGCACTACTTATTTAAGTTGGCCACTAGTGTCAATTGTTTAATATGATAAAATGTCTCATTTGATACTATTCTCTCAAATGCCTAGATGGCATCATTAGAGAAACCCCTTTTATCTCATAAAGTACTTTTAAGCTATCCATAAACTACTAACACTAATGTTCAAATAACCTTCTTACTTATTTATTGTATTGTAGAACTACTTACATACATACCATCTTTTACTTTCCTTAAATAGTAGATAGCTATTGCTAAATAAAGGATAAGATAGATATGTTGATATATCATGAATGAGTAAAAGAGAAAATAACGAATTTATACATTTATTTATTTAAAGATAGCTATTGCTAAATAAAGGATAAGATAAATATATCAATACCTCCTAAATAAGTAAAATAGAACATAACAAATGTATTTATTTATTTATTTATTAGCCTATTCTAAAGGGACTTCTAAACTATTATAAAGAATACCTAAAATATTCCTAATATATTATGCACATAAATGAATCTAACTACTTAGATCAACAATGTTGAGCAAACACTACAAAAACAATGTCTTCTTCCTTTACTCCATCACCTCTCGAATCTTTCCCTCAAGCCTTTCCTCTCTTGCATCCAACTCTACCAAATCGTAAGAGAAAACACCATATTTTCTAATAGCACTAATGTTGTGACTAAAGCTTCATCCCCTTTATTGTTAAACCCTTCAAACAATGATCAACAGCTTGCTTTAGCTGTAATCTCTCCACTAGATAACTTTCTGCATGACACACTCACCCTAATTAAAGCTCCTACAACAACTACATATATCACATACAAAGACAAGTTATGCCCCACCTTAATAGATACTTATGCTAAATCTTTCTTCCTAATAGATTTATCAGACGTAGATGATGACTTTGATGAAACAAACCACTTCCTCCTCCATGCATACACAAATTTTAGATGATCAACTAGGAATCACATTATCAAATTCACAAAATAAGGAGAAAAATGAGCTTTATAATCCTTAGAATAGAGCCCTCATTGTCAAATTATATGAACTTTCTTTAAAAAACAAAGTTCTCTACTCCAAATTAAAAGGCCATCTAGAATTTTGCATCCAATTTTACCATGACTGGTTTAAGATTTGGATATTATACGATTCTTTTCTTAGATCAAGAAGATTACAAAATAGATATTCGAGATAAACCCTAGTTTATCAATAGCAAATTCTTAACCATATGTAAATGGGAGCCAAATTTCAAACCCTCTTGCTCGGAATTCAATTTTGTGGTTGTTTAGATTCGAATTGAGGAGTTCCCCTTGGAATTTTATGCTCTTATGGTGCTTCATAGAATTGGAGAATTAATTGGTTTGCTACTCAGAATTGGCACATATGATGTCACTGTTGAGAGGGTTATATTTGCTAGCATATGTGTGCAAGTCAATTTGCAAGAACCCTTAATTCACACTCTTTGTGTAGATAATTAGTTTTTCCATATAAAATATGAGGGCATCAAAACTTTATGCTATAAATGTGGATGTATAGGGCATGAATCCCAAACGTGCACCTCATTATTAACTTCCTAAGCTTCAATGGAACAACTAGTTCAAGAAACTACACTTTCACGCAGTAGTTTCGAGATGCCAATTGAACCTCACAATTTATAGATTACTTCCAAATTAGATAAGAAGAGTTAGAGAAACTCCCACTCGCCCCATGCAAAACAATCGCATGCTATACCATCCAATGTTGCTAATAGAAGTGTAAGTAATGAAACCATGCAACACCCAACTGTAGTAGTAAATACCCCCTTGTGCAAAATCAGAACCCTGCTCAAAACACTAATGGCAATGGTGAATGGATATTGAATAAGCCAAAACGTTAAGCTTCTCCACGTGTATGCCCTTCAATAAACATTATAGCACCTACTTCAACTTTAGAAACCAATAACTTAGAGCTCATGATTTTCTCCGCCACCAAAATGAGCCATAATACACTTAAATCTTCTCTTCACAGTGTAGAAGTCCAAGTGACAGCTAAAAATGATGATACTCATACATCAAAGCTTGATACCTCTTCAAACATTCCTTCAAAGGATGTATCTATCCCTATCCCATTTGATCCCCCTCCATCCAAAATAAAATTCCTTGTTGTCGTAACATCTTCTAAAATAGCTACAAAAAAGCTTTCTATAAACACTTCAATTTTGCCTTCTTTGATTAGTTTTTAGGTTTACAAATAATAAAAAAAGAAAAAATAAATAAATATGGAAAAGTGATAAAAATACAAAAAAAAAGAAAGAAAATTTATAAGAAAATAAAAATAATAATTAAAAAATTGAAAAAAAAGAGAGTAAAATGTTGGTTTTGGGTAAGAAATAAAATTAGGAAATGTGAGTTAGGTGATTTGAGTTAAATCCAAGTTTGGCCTATTTGAATAAAATTGGGCTCAATTTTAGTTTAAGTAAATATTTTGTGCAATAGTGGTTAAGAAAATTCCCAGCTCAGTCAACTGAGGCTTGGTCATGCGCGCGGGGGATCCAATCGGTCATGGGTTTGATTCTTACAACAAGTGCATTATGTGCGTTTTTCCATTTTTGGCCTTTGGTTTAGGGGTCACATGCGCGGCACGCGACCTTCTTCTTCATTGTTCAGACGACACAGAGAGAGAAAGAACAAATGAGATACAGTAAAGTGCAAGAAAGAAACTGTCAAATCTAATACGATTGATCCAAATTTTTTATGAAAATTAAGAGATTATAACATATAGATTCGTTTCGTACCAAAGATTACTATCAATAATTAATAAAAATGAATCAAATCAGAGAAATAAAGGTTAAGGTTGATCTCATTTGCGAATTAGTTTTGATTCGGATTAATTCAAGGGTGTTAATCTCAATCCAATTACATTTTTCTATAAAATCGAGGTCGCAGAACAAGATTAGCCACTGAGATTCAATCAACTATCCTTAGAAATCAATCAACTGAAGCTTTCTCTCTCTAGGATAGAACACCTGTGAACCTAAACTTCTCTTTAGGATTATGAACTCTAAACGCAATCTCGAAGCTAAATCTAAGTTTCGTTAGATTCTAGGTCATCTCCAAATTAGGAAAAGACCCATCTTTACTTTCGATTTGTTGTGCAAGGATCACATCGAGTATTGAAATATTGGTCACGTAAGAGCTTCTTCAACTGTCAGTCTTTGCTCCTTCTGGAAGTCAATGACCACCAATCCGGTGTTGACCGACGCTCTCTCGTCCTCAACAATCGTCAGATAATGCTTGACAAAGCCAGAAGCCCACTACTCTCATCCCGCCATTCAACACAGTGATGCCACCCGCTAGAGCCATCCAAACCAACCGAACCCAACCTTGTACCCGCTGATTTTGACCCGCGAGCCCACAGTGGAGTCTAGTCTCTCCTTAGTTTTAGGTATATTTTATTTGTATTCAGTTTATTCATTTACTAATTCTAGAAAAATAAAATAAAATAAAGTAAAGAAAAAGGAAAGAAAGAAAAATCAATCGCTGACTGTCAAGTGCTATGCTTTCTTTTTAGCATGTTTTATTTAGTTCATCGGTTTCATAGTCGTATTTTACAGTTATTTGCATGTTTCATTGGTTTGCATGTCTAATGGTACTTCATAATTGATTAATGTCTTCTATATTAGTATGTGAATTTGATTAGCATGCTGAGTTGTTCCACTTATTTTGGCTATTAATCACATTCGCTGGCATCACACAATTAATAAGCATATCAGATATAGTTGATATATTTGGTTAATTAGAAATTATATTCTTGAACAAAAATTGCATTTATTGTCAAAATTGCATTATCTTTATATGAGTTGCATGTTTTCATCATAAAGATCACATTTTCATAACACGTATATTTTTTTACAAAAATTACATCTTTTGCAAGACTAGCCCTTTTAGGTTTCTTTATAAAAATCACATTTTTGGAACACTGAAATGTTTTTTCCAAAATAAAATTTTAAAAAAATATTAATCTGATGTTTTAGATTTTTTTAGAGTTTTGGAAAGTCACGATTTACAGACTTAGGTTTTTTAAGATTCTCTTTATAAAAAAAAATAAAAATTGATAAAAAATATAAACATAGCCTTTTTATAAATAACATTAACTTACAAACTAAAATTTTGTTAAAAAAAAAAAAAGAGCTAGGCAATTTGATTTCGAATAATGGATATGCAAGCACCTATAAGGTGACCGATAAAAAAAATTTTCAAAAATTCATTAAAATAATAAATAAATAATAAAAGAAAATCTTTTTTGTTAGTTTAGTTTGCTTTTCTACTTTTGAATGTTTATATTAAAATAAAAGGAAAGGGAACTTAGTGAAATCTTTTAATTTTTATTTTTTTTAAATAATAAGTGATAACCATTTAAATTTTAATAAGTTAGCACCTTAACTCAAATTCTCTTTTTTTTTGTTTATTTTAAATCAATTTTTAGAAAAATTCATGGATTAGTAGTTAATTAAGATTAATATACCTAATTAACCTTAACTCATTTTATTTTTTCAACTTAAGTTGGTGATGACTCCAATTTTAAAATGATAAAAATAGAGTTTTTTTCTTAATTTTACTATTGAATAACTTATATTAAGTAGGTTGGGCTTAATATAGGTAAAATTAAGAAAAAAATAAAAAATCGGGCTTGACACTCTCTATCAAATTTTAGCTCCCTTGAAACATAAATCTTTAGATGAATAAAAAAATCTCTTTGACTTTTCGAGTGAGGATTCTTGCATCTAGCTCCTATCTTCCTTGGATGACCAAGGATCACAAGCTGTTTTATATCTACACTTTAAAAGGATGGTTGAGAGTAGTGGTACACCTACATGATCAAAGATTTCACTCATCCAATCTACCAAGTCCTAAGAATTTAGATTTTCATCTTCAAACCTAACGAAGTTACCGAAGTGACAGTAGTAGGCCACAAAATCCAAAAACTTATGGACTTTCACATAGTGTTCAACATAACAATTTGGGACCACACTTTAACTTGCCACACTCATTGATCATTGGGTCCTAACCTATCTTACAATAACTTAGTTGATTGCTTGCCAACAAGATATGGCAGTTTTGACGTGTACACTAGCAGTGGGAATGCTATAATTCCATAACATTCCAAGATTGAAGATATTTCTTAATAGTAGGGAGGAGACCATGGTGTTTCTGCATATGACTATTACCCCTGCAACAATCTCTTTAGAACGTCAAGAGTATTTTCATCTTAGAACTCCACCATTATTCCATTGTGCATAAATTGTAGCTCTGCAAGCACACTAACCACCTATTTTTGCCCGGCCTTTGAAAATAATACTATAGAATATCAGAGCCACTAACTCATTGCAAAAACAAAATGCCATGAATGAAGTCATCAATGTTACTTGGCCAGACATTATTAATCTAATGGAGTCTAAAATGGAAATGGATGAAGCTTACGCGTATTTCCTTCATTCTGCTTTCAATGGACACCTCTATTAACTAGCAAATGATAAGCATGGAGGGATACTCCTGCTTTACAACGCCAACATTATGGAGCTTACTATGGTTCAATAAACTAATCAATATATTCACACTCTCATCTAGGTCCACAATCTTAACCTTGCATGGATTTTAAATTAATTTATGCCAATTGATCTTACCCATTGTGTTGGTTAGTATGGGAATAATTAAAAGTCATAAATCACTCCATTAGGTCTTCTCCCTAGTGATTGGAGGGGATTTTAATAAAATTATTAGTATAAATGACAAACAAGGTAATAATCTTATAATTATAATTGCATGCAACTATAAATGTGGCATGCAAGATCTTGGGTATATTGGTTCTTATTTCACTTAGTCAAATAGAAGACAAATTTTTCCTTTAATTCATTCTCATTTAGATTGATTTTAGGTAAATTCACTCTAGAAAAATTGATTCCTAGAAGCTTTAGTTAAGCATCTTTTACATTGGCCATTGGATCATTGTCCCATCTTCTTTAGTACCACACACTCTACTCAACATCTAAGCTTAACCAAACCTTTTTGTTTTCAACCAATTTGGTTTACTCATTTAGGCTTTAAAGATCTTGCCTAATCTATATGGAGGCATTATTCTGCTAATTACCTTCAGACAATTGAGAACTTTAAAGAGAAAGGCTTTTGAATGGAATCATAAATTTTTTGGTAATATTTTCAAATAGAAAAAAAAAAAAAAGAAAGAAAAAAAGGCTTCTAGCTCCCCTAGGAGGGATAGAAAAATAGCACTTTATACATCCTACTCCTTTCCTTACTAAACTTGAAAACTCCTTGTGATTGGAATTAGATAAACTTTTACATTGAGAAGAACTTTAGAAATCTAAATCGAGAGCACAATGGATAAAGGATGGCGAGTGTAAGACTAAATATTACCATGGCCTTGTCTTCGCTAAAAGAACTAATAATAGAATCAATGCTCTTCTAAACTTTGTAGGTAATTGGCTATATGAGCCTTTAGACCTTCAAAGACATGTTCAAAATCACTTTAAACTTGCTTTCATGTCTACAAAGGTTTCCTATCCTCTCAAAAACCCAATTCCTCTAGAGATACAAGATGGCTTCTTTGGAATAGCCTAACAACATCTTAGTCTACCTTTACAAACAACATAAATTACTATAGCATTACATCAGCTATACCTATGGAAAGCTCTAGGGAAAGATAGACTCCATGCCCATTTCTTTAAGGAATTTTGGAATGAAATGAAAGACTCCCTTATTTCATTAGTCTCACATATCATCACTATAGGTTCCATCCCATCACAACTCAATAAGACTCTTATGGTTCTCATTCCCAAGAGTGTTGGAGCAAATAAGATCACTTATTGTTTTCCTATCAACCTTTACAACATAAGTTATGAGCTTGTTATCAAACTTTTAGCCAATAAGTTAAGACCTCATTTGGACACCGTGATATGTCTAATGCAAATTAGCTTTATTTTGGGTCGAAAGCTCAAGATAATACTCTCACCATGCATGGGGTCTTACATCATTTTAGATGCAAAAAGGGCAATCAAGGTTAGATGGTACTAAAAATTGACCTTGAAAATGCTTTTGATGGTTTAGAATGCGATTTCATCTATTGGAGTCTTCAAAGCTTACATTTCCCTCCAACATGGATGAAACTAGCAATGGCTTGTATCTCAAATATCTTAATTGAAGTCCTTTTAAATGGTGGCACTCTACCACCCTTTATGTCGTCTAGGGGTATAGGGCAAGGTGACACCCTCTCTCACCATACATATCCATCTTAACTTAGAATTTCTTAGTAGATTAATCACCCAATGGGTTCAAAACAAGGAATGGAAGCCTATCCAACTGCAAAGTACAAAAACTATACTATCTCATCTTCCTTTTGTTAATGACTTGATGTTGCTTAGCAATAGAAGTAGACACTATAATGCTTATCAAAGACACTTTAGAACAATTTACCAGTTGGTCTGGTCTTCAAATCAATAGCATGAAATCATCCATTCTCTTCTCCTTGCATGTTAGTCTTAAAAAAAGAGCCACTCTTGTGGAAATTTTGGGGATTAAGGAATCTAATTTGTTAGGGACGTATTTAGGATTTCCTCTCAATACTGGCTCTTCATCAAAACCTAAGGATTTTGGCTTTCTCATTAACAAAATGCAAGCAAGACTTGTTAGATGGAAGGGTCGTATTCTTAGTATAGTTGGCAAGATGGTATTAATCAACTGGGTCCTTAGTGCTTTACCTACTTACTTTATGTAGTCTACACTCATTCCAAAACTTGTTATTGAAGACATGGAGAAAATCACTTGAAATTTCTCATTAACAAAATGCAAGCAAAACTTGCTAGATGGAAGCGTCGTATTCTTAATATAGTTGACAAGATGGTATTAACCAACTTGGTCCTTAATGCTTTACCTACTTATTTTATGTAGTCTACACTCATTCCAAAACTTGTCATTGAAGACATGGAGGAAATCACTTGAAATTTCTCATTAACAAAATGCAAGCAAAACTTGCTAGATGGAAGCGTCATATTCTTAGTATAGTTAGCAAGATGATATTAATCAACTCGGTCCTTAATGCTTTACCTACTTACTTTATGTAGTCCACACTCTTTCCAAAACTTGTCATTGAAGACATGGAGGAAATCACTTGAAATTTCCTTTGGTCGGATCAATAACAAAAAAGGAAAATGCACTGGATTAATTAGTCTATCATTACCAAACCCAAAACCTTAGGTAGGCTTGGCATTCACAATTTGATGCTAAGAAACCGAGCCTATGTGCTTCAAAGAGCCTTTGATTTAGAAACATCTACTGCTATTTTAGGCTAAAGTTTGTCAAGAAAAATATCTAAACAATTGTGATGCACAAGAGAATACTATCTCATCATGTTCATCTTCTCTATGGAAAGATTCAGCTAAACATAGAACTTGGATTCAATCTAAGGGGATCAAGCAACTTGGAAATGGATGTAACACAAGCTTTTGGTTTGATGTCTGGGCTGTTACATAAATAGTGCATTCTTTGATCATGGATCCTCTTCATCATACTTATGAGAAACTCACTATTAAGGAGGCTCACTTAAATGAAGTACAATGGGATGGTGACAAGTCAGGATTTGAAATCTCCAAAATTCTAGTTAATTAAGTTGCATTAATTGCTTTATCAAAAATAATGGTTGATCAAAGCATTTGTTCTTTTTAGACTTGCACAAAACCATTACTTAATGACTTCTATCATCTATTACAGTATGATGATTTCCACTAGACGCATTAGCAAAGTATTCTCACCCTTTAAATGGATATGGTGTGCTGTCTTACCACTAAAAATCAAAGTTTTTCTATGGCGAGTGTTGTAGAATGCCTTGCCCATAAGTGATAAACTTTCCAAAATTTTCAAATAGGATTTATCTCTATGCTTGATGCAATTTGAAGATGCACTACATGCTCTAAGAGATTGTGTAGAATTATGACAAATTGGGATCGATATTGGATTGGAACACATTTTAACTCATGACTCTCACTTGGGTGTCTTTGATTGGATACATTGGCATTTAAAATATCACAAAAGTGATCTATTTGCACCCCCTATAAGCAGTCATGTTTACATTCACTCTTTGAAGTACATGGATATCGCATGACTCCCACATCTCTAGATGGTCCCAATCTTCACTACCCACACATTAACATATAAAACAAAAAGCTTATGAATTTTGGTGTTACCATAGAAAGCAGTACACGTAATTCCAATCAAATGGACATATACACAAGACGGTTATCACAAAAATTAAATATAGGGCAAACCACAATGGGCGATGTCTTTGGCTTATGCTTGTGATTGCTTTTGTTAAAGAAACCAATATGGAAAATCAGCTGATGGATGGAAAAGACACGTCACCATAACACCATAGTCCAAAAATAACATTAAAGACACCTCAACTTTGATACATACCAATCTAAACGAAACGGTTTTAGTTTCCACATGCGTCACGTCTCCTCCTCCTTTTGTTGGTCTCTCTTCAACACTATTAGTACTTCCCTCTCTTTTTTCTCCACTCGAACTCCTTCCTTTCACACTCTCTCTCACTCTCCCTCTCCCTCTCTCCGCTTTAATCACTCCTCTGACCCAGTAACTCGGCCCGTGCTAAGCAATCTTCCAAACTCAGTAGCTTGGAAATGAGTTTCGGGTGGCAAGAGTACCATTTCTTGAGTGAGATCGGCTTAAGTGGTCGTAACTTGGGTTGTTATATCAATGGCACGTGGAAAGCGCATGGTCCTCTTGTTTCTTCTTTGAATCCTGCCAACAATCAGGTCCAGATTCATATTCTCTTCTTTTTGCTGAATATTCCTCTACAGATTGTTGATTTTTTTTTCCTGATGAATCTGTGATTTATTTTCGTAATGACGTGGCAATTCGTGGGCATATTAGGGTTGTTGCATGTGTGATCAGCAAATCATAGTCGGTACTTGTTAGTGGTTAGAAAAAAAATGGAAATTCAAATTGAAATTTATGGTGTGTTTGTTCTGCGGAAAAGGTTTGGAATTTTTTTTTATAGTAATAATCATTAATAGTGCCTTTTAATGATGAGTGCCTGTAGAAGAGGACGACAGCAGCCAAATACCAGTTTTTCATGGTTATTTTCATCGATGGTTATCCACCATGATCGCTGCGACCTTTGCATCACAACCTCGTTGACCGCTAATAGTAACCAGTGTCTGTAGATTACAGTACTTTTTTACAATTATAACGCTTTAGTTGCAACGAATTCTGAAAACAATTAGGAAGTGGTTTTCCTTGAGATAGACACACCCTGAACAGTTGTTTTAACAAGTACTCGTAAGGATGAGCGTAAAATTTGTGACTTCATGTCTTCCAATTTCTTTGAATTCTAATACCTAGTGGGAGAATTAAAAATAAAAAAAAATAAAAATAAAAGAGAGAGAGAGAAAGGGAGAGTCAAATTTTGAGAAAAATTGAGGACCATGAATCTGATTTTTTTTCCCCTTTAATCATCTCGACATTTTTTTTAAATCTAAATTCTCAGTACAAACAAGGATTGCATGTTATTTTGCTCAATAAAATTAACAAAACGATGCTACACTATCAATGGGAAATGGATAAATGATCCATCCAACCGTTGCATCCTGCTGCCACCACTTATGACTAAAAGCAGATAACAAAATAGTTTGAAGCATGTCTTTGTCAAACAAATGCACCCTTTGTAAAATGTTGTTCTAGGAGCTCTAAATGTGTGGAAATACATAATGGTTGAAGAGCATAACAACCCCCTTAGGGATGAGGGGTAAAGGAATAAATTGCTTTATGACGTAATTTTGATTTACCATCTATTATTTGTGCATTGTTGATTCAATGCTTTTAGGACATTAACTTGTGATGAATGTCATACTCATTTAAAGTGCCCCATCAATGGCCACTTAAAGCAGACAGAGTATAAGCTCCACATCTTCACTTTGTTGATGGAGATACTAATGTTGATGAATTTAAACAATGTCGATTGCTACAGAGAAGGAGCTACCTCTAATGCGGGATCTGTGCATCTTTGTTCTACTTGAAACTCATCTTAGTGGCTCCAGCATGAAGAACTTACAAAGATTGGATGAGAAAAAAGAAACAATTGACCCCTTGAGGCTCTTATTCTAACTAACCTTGAAAACAAATATTTTAACATTTTTACTCTGATAGTCAACAAAAACATACGAGTCAACAAAAACATACGGGAGCTTTATATTACTGCATGTTTGATTCATAAAAAACAAATTCCTGCTTATTGCCCTGTTTATTGGTATATGCCGATTGATAACACACCACGATTCTTATAGTCTTAATGTTTTATGGCATTGATATACTTTGATAATTGGTTGTAAAATTCAAGGGAATATCTTCATTAAAAGGAAAAAAAAGAAAGAATTCCTGCTTATTGCCCTGTTTATTTGGTATATGCTGATTGATAATGCACAGCCATTCTTAGTCTCAATGTTTTACGACATTGATATACTCTGATAATTGGTTGTAAAATTCAAGAGAATATCTTCATTCAAATGAGAGTTGTTTTCGATTCACCAATATATTCATTATTATCAAGATGTGAAAAAAGTTTCCATGAAAAAAATGCAACTTTTCATTGGAGAAGAATGCTTTATTCTTTAGTTGGGTATGTGTGAAGTGCTCTATCATGGGTTCTCAAGTTAAGGCCAGCATTGAATTGGAGGAGAAAGTAAGGACAATGAATTTAAATTAGATGATAAATAATGATTCAGTGTTGTTTTGGAAGAAATAAATGTAACTATTCTTTTTGTTTCACTTATTTACACCCATCGTTGTCATTCCAATTTTGTTTACATGTTCCAAATCCAATGAGGTTCCTTTAAAGATTCAACTAGATTTACCTTTCCATTTTTTATCATGTTGGTTTCATGGAAAAGATCAAATATTTGCTTTTTGGATCATATATTGTGGCTCACAAGACTTTTATAGGGTTTGCTTGGTCGAGCTTTTTTGTTTCTATCTTAAGCATATCTTTTTTGCATGAACTCAAATGTCTAGGTAAGTTGTCTTATATGTTCATTATTTGCTAATGTGATAGAAGTATTAAGGAATGATTCTAATAGTGATAAATATAAAGATTGTGACTGTGGAAGATTATTGGGATGCATAAATATGCTTGTTTTGTGATATGGCTAATATTACAAATATCTAGTTTAGAACCTTAAGCTTGTAGATATGGTGTGAACTTTATATTTATTATTTGACACATCCTCTCACTTGTCGGCTGAAACTTTAATTAAAGCTCATTATATGGACAACTTAATTAAATGGGGTGAAATGACTGCTTAGGGGTTCAAACCCAAGAATTCTTGCTTTGATATTTACAATCTTACATTTGTAGATATGGTGTGAGTTTTATATTTATTACTAGTTAGTCTTGGAAAAATAGTGTGCATTAGAAAATAGGGTTTTGTCTTCACCTATATAGGATTGCCCAGGTATTTCATTTTATGATGGTTTATACATGTAATCTTAATTTCATCTATTTGTTGTCTTTTCCTAACCTCCCAAAGCAGGACAAAATTAAAAAAAAAAAAAGGAGTAGAAAATAAAACCATAAAAAAGCCGAGCCAAGCAAACCCTAATAATTGACTAAGGTAAAGCTTAGTCATCATCTTTGGATTTAGAAAGGCTGTTGGTCAATTGGCCTTAGTGTTTCTTAGGTTCTTCAGTTCCCTATCTTATAGATAATATTGCTTGTGTGCTTGAAAAAGAGCCACAATTTGTAACTATGAGAGTTATTTCAGGCTATTGCTGCAGTTGTGGAGGGATCTATTGACGATTACAATGAAGGTATGCAAGCTTGTGCTGATGCTGCAAAAATATGGATGCAAGTAAGATTGCTGTTTTTTCCGTGTTTAGTTCAGATCATCTGTGCTCTTCTCTAAAATAATTGTCATACTGCATTCGAAACTATTTGGGATTTCTACACTCTCTTCTCTATGCAAAGAGTATCTTGTTTTTTTTTTTTGGCTGAATGCAAGGAGATTGACTACATTGTATCCGCTAATCTCTTCCTTTCAGATTCCTGCACCAAAGAGAGGTGAGATTGTCAGACAGATAGGTGATGCATTAAGAGGTAAGCTGCAGCAACTTGGTCGCCTTGTCTCCCTTGAAATGGGAAAAATTCTCCCCGAGGGAATAGGGGAAGTTCAGGTAAGTTATCTTACTTCAGATTTTTCTCCATTGACGTTTTTACAAATTTAACATGTTTTCTATTTATAGGAATCTGGCCTTTCAATTTGACATGTAAGATTATAGAGACCATATAATCTTGTTAGGTGATATCAATATTTGCTATTGACCGTATGCATAATTCTACACCTAAAAATGTTTGCTCGTTATTATTCTTCATGTGTGTGTGCTCAAGGACGCTGTTTTGAACATGTTTTCCCTTTGCCTCATCCAAAGCACTCTGATTTTTTTTTTTTTTTTTTGGCAGGAAATAATTGATATGTGCGACTTTGCTGTGGGGCTCAGTAGGCAGCTGAATGGATCGATAATACCCTCTGAACGTGAGTGCAAACTTTATTATTTGTGTTATTTTATATTCTTCAAGTGGTACATTTTGTTCTCACTATTCATGGATAGTCAGGTTATTTAATTGGGGCAGCTATTGCCTATGTTCTTTAGTTGAGATGGATTTTCTGTTGGCTTCAGGCATTACCTCATACTCTTGACCATCCTTGAAATATGCAATCCTTATTTCTTTTCTTCTCCAAGACTAATTCTGTCCATTTGCATGCAGGACTGAATCATATGATGTTTGAGGTGAGCTTGTTATTGCAACTTTGTACATATTTTCAAGTGGAGGATGCCAGCATCTTAACATTATAAAACATATTTTGATACCATCTTAAAACTTTATTATTTGTGTTTTTTTTTATTACACAGATGTGGAATCCTCTTGGAATAGTGGGAGTGATTACAGCTTTTAACTTCCCATGTGCAGTGCTAGGTGAGCTTTCTAGTTTGATTCTCTTGATTGGTCTAGGTGTAATGATAAGTTTCCTTGGAACTTCTTTTTTGATCTAATGTCTAAAGCAATTGTAATTCTCTATTGCTGTGAAACATCAATAAAAAATTCACCCTTATTCACAACTCATGCTTCTAGAGGAGTTGCTTGTGATATCAGTATTAAGATGGTATCAAAATGAGGTTTTGAGCCTACTCTATTAACATATTATTTAACAGCTAGCTTAGTATTATAATGTACTATTTCTTATGTTTACCACGGGGTTGAGGGGCAAGAAATAGTCTTTTAGAAATATCTGAAAGTATGGCTGCATACAATGCTACCTTGCTTTCCCAAAGCTTACCTGGCTCCGGAAGCACTTCATCCCACTGGCCAGCAGGATATGCCATTTTGCATTGTCAATTAACCCCAGTAAGGTCTCTAGTGTATTGGCCCAAAAAGAAAAGGTCTCTTACTTGTGTCATCTGTATATAGAATCAAAAGATTTCTGTTCATTAATATGATGCTAAATATTTCTGTATCTTCTATTATCCAAAAGAGTAAACTAGTGTCAGCACTGAATGTCCACTGTTTGCTGGGGTTATTTGACTTTGACCTTACAAAGACTTGCATTGCAGAAAAATGTTCAGTTTTGTTTGATCACAACATTTGCTAGGAGAAACTTTTCTCTGGTCTTGGCTAATTATCTCTTAACGTTTTGCTGTTTATTGTAAAGTTTTTTACCCTTGATATCATGCCTTAACCTTTTTTCATCAATATGCTCCTTTAGGATGGAATGCCTGCATTGCATTAGTCTGTGGCAACTGCGTTGTCTGGTAAGTTCAGTACTCCAATTTTGTGAGCATTGTGAAACATTAAGCATGAATAAAAGGTTTCATGGCATATCTTTGGGCTTCTATGTTATAAATAAAACAAGCACCTAGCCATTCTTAATTTAACACTGATCAAGCACATATTAATCTGTTGCATAAATACAAGTTCATCTTTTCTTTTTCCCTATCAAATACATGCTCCATTGTACACTGTTCCGATTATATGTGCCATGCTGCCATTTAACATATCTTGTGAAGTTTGTCTCAGACCAAAGTGAATTTCTATCACACTTTGGTTTACAATTTTTGATGCTATTTATTGCTATGAATTTTCATTAGGATAAGAACATACTTTCAATTGGATAAAAAGGATTAAAGGACTTATACTGAGAGTAAATTTCTTTATTTATTAATTACCCAGAAAAGTTTCCTTATGTTTTTAAACACATGGTCATTACATATAATAGTTTATTGTTCAGATTTCCTGTTGGATATCATTAGTTTCTGCACATCTGATCTATTATATTTTCTGTCAACAATGACAGGAAAGGTGCTCCAACAACACCTCTGATCACTATTGCAATGACAAAGATTGTAGCTAGTGTTCTAGAGAGGAACAACCTGCCAGGTGCCATTTTTACCTCTTTTTGTGGTGGTGCCGAGATTGGCCAGGCAATAGCAAAAGATACACGCATTCCTTTGGTTTCATTCACTGGGAGTTCTAAGGTACTCCTTTTTTTTTTTAACCTCCCCAGTAGGTGGGAGTTAGATATTTATCGGTCCAATATCCTATCCGCTTTGCAATTCTCACTGCATTGAGTGTGAATTGCATTAGATTGCTGTCAGCTTAATATTCATTGAACTTTTATCACTGTAGGTGGACAGGTTTTCCTGATGCATGTTTGCTGTATATTGTATTGTGGACCTACATGGAACCATTTTTTTTGGGTTGGGCTTACCCCTTCATATTCCCAGTTTCAATAGGAAACAGGACTGTCATCTTTGCTTATTAGAATCTGTTCTTGTGGCATGTGTTCCTTTCCTTGCTCCCCAAGTGCACAGTTGATGCAAATAGGAGTTGAAACAATAAGGTGTTTTCAAATTCGGTGTTTAGTGGGACAGCATAGACCAATAGTCTTGGTTGAAGAAATGACAAGCTAGCCTAAAATTGATGTGAGGACTGGAATGGCCATTCAGGATCCAGGCTTTAGATCAGACATACTTTGCCTGTCTGTTCAGATTTGTACCCATGTGAAAGAAAACCCTAATTTGTTCGTACAGAAGTATGTGATTGTGTGTAATTAAGTTGTAGCTTATAATTTGATTGGTATCTTTTCCTTTTCTTGATATCACTTTATTTTGAGAAACTCCTGACTTGAAGGTAATGCGGAAATCAGGTAGGCTTGATGGTCCAGAAGGCAGTTAATGAGAGATATGGTAAATGCTTGCTTGAACTAAGTGGAAACAATGCAATAATAGTTATGGATGATGCTGACATCCAGCTAGCTGTTCGCTCTATTCTATTTGCTGCTGTGGGAACAGCTGGTCAGCGCTGTACAACATGCCGTAGACTGGTATTTGAAAGCATTCTATATTTCTCCCACGAGATAGTGATTGAGCCTCTGTTATAGTACTAACTTTGACTTTTTATTGAAGATCCTGCATGAGAGTATATATCAGAAGGCCCTTGATCAGCTTCTTGATGTATACAAGCAAGTCAAGATAGGAGATCCTCTAGAAAAAGTTACGCTGCTTGGACCATTGCATACTTCTGACTCAAGGAAGAACTTTGAGAAAGGGATAGAGATTATCAAGTCTCAGGCATGTTTAACATATTAATCCTTTGCTTCTTATTACATTTATTCAACTGATTTAGATGCATTATCTTATACTCTTTTGGTCTTTATACATTTTATCAAATGGTTGGGATTCACCATCTTACTATGCCTTGATCTTAGCTTTTGTAAGATTTCCATGCTATCATGAATGGGATATGTTGAATACTTTGCTTGTTTTGTCTATATATACATTGGTCTTAAGTTGGCGTAAGTCTCCAATTTCCCTTAAAAGATGGTGATACAAAGACATAAACATAAGCTTTCAGACAGTAGGATAGTGCTTGCCATTTTGGTCTGAACCTAAATCTTCAGCAAGTTAAATACTGGGTCTTAGGTTGTTGAATTCTTGAATAGCAACTAGTAGGAGACAGCAAGAGCTTATGGATGTGTATCTTAAATTTATTTTTCAGATACACTACACTTCAACAATTTTCCTTCTATAATGTAACATTAGACCTAGAAGCACTGCATCATCAGAGTTTTCTTTTTCCGATTCTGTACATATTTAGGGGAATATGGGGGAGGAGGAATCAAGCCTGTCCCATCACAGTAGGAGAAGATTGTTCATGCTGTGTGAGCCATGAGGGCTTTAGTACTTGTATCGTGAGAATTGGAGCTATTATCTTTTAATAAGTCTGCATATGTGGTTAGGGGTGGCACCTTGTTGGCAGATTGGGTTCTTGTCTTATTCAGTTTCAAACTTGTGTCAATGCCAAAAGTACATAAAATTAAATAGAAACCATAGATAATTAGGTATATTTTAGTCGTGTTTTTGTATAGTTTATTGTGCTAGTGTCATGTTTTGTCTCATCATGTTCCAAATTGTGTAGTTTTCGTGTTCGTGTTGTTGTAATATCAGAAATTGCTGGCAATATCTGTGGTGGACAAGAGTTTGCAGATGCCCTAATTGTTTCCAATATGTTGCAGGGTGGAAAGATCCTTACAGGTGGCTCAGTAGTAGAGTCAGCAGGGAACTTTGTGCAGCCCACGATAGTTGAGATATCGCCTAATGCAGACGTTGTTAAAGAAGAGTTGTTTGCACCTGTTTTATATGTGATGAAATTTCGGGTAGCTTTCTTACGATACATGGGTTGCTTAACAATTTTAAGCTTGCGTACTAGTTTTTCATATTATCAAACTTATCTCCTGTTCAGACCCTGAAAGAAGCAATTGAAATAAACAACTCGGTACCACAAGGATTAAGTAGTTCAATCTTCACCCGCCGGCCAGATATCATATTCAAATGGCTTGGGTATGTATTTCTACTTTGTTGTTGAGACGAGTAATAGTATATTGGAGTCTTTTTTCCCACCAAGTTCCATTAGTGAAAGAGATTGCAATGCTATGGAATCTGTTGACATCTAGCTATGAGAAATAAATGCATTTATATGAGCGTCTGCTGAGTAGCTTTTGTTCTACTCTAACAGGCTCTATTTCATGTAAAACTTGTTTGATTATTGAGGTATCTGTTGTACACGCAGCCCTCTTGGAAGTGATTGTGGTATTGTAAATGTCAACATACCAACTAATGGTGCTGAGATAGGAGGAGCTTTTGGAGGTGAAAAGGCTACAGGAGGAGGTCGTGAAGCTGGCAGTGACTCATGGAAGCAGTACATGCGCCGCTCGACCTGGTAAATAAGCTGCTTCCATTTAATTTGCAGGCTTCAGTTACCTTCAATACTTTAATTTCCTGAAAATTTCATTGACTCTGACCGGCCTATGTTTTCTTTCACAGCACTGTTAATTACGGGAGCGAGTTGCCCTTGGCGCAAGGAATCAACTTCGGCTAGTGACTACAATCCGACAGTCAAGTATATACATCCTCATATTGCCTCGGTGGTTTCTCATGTACTGTTTTGCTTATATTTTGTTATGCGACATCATGTAGGATGGTCTTCCTCAACTACGCAAGACCATTACCATGCTTCATTCGTTTGCGGTCCCCACAATAAGGTTTGCTGCAGAATGATCTTGAGATTAATAATGAGCTATAGCTCTACTGGGAAGACTCTAGGAAAACATGAGCAAACAAGTGAACGAAGAAATTAATTATCAATTGGTGTACTGGGGAATTGTCCATTCCATTAGCTCTCTTTGAAATATTAATCAGATCATTGATTGTGGGTTGCATAGAGCCGTTAAAATGGATGTTGGATAAGTAAATTGTTTTTTATTAAAAAAAAAAAAGAGTTTTTCTCTATAAAATAGGGTATCAGTCTTTAAGAATAGATCCATGGTTCTGTAATACCGTCCCAAATAAATCTTCTATACCTACTTGTAATTTTCATTTCATATCTCCAAGTAGTTCTTAAAACGACGTAATAATATAGATAATAGAATAGGATATCAAATGGATAATGAAAGGTTATCCAAATTAAGACTTTTTCACAACGGGAAATTAATTAATAAGAAAATCATATTGTTAAGTTAAAGACCATTTCAACGTAAATTGTAATAATGTTTATTAATTATTACAGTGGCATGCATCATCATTTAAGCTTGTTTGGACAGTAGTGTATAAATAAGAAAATGTTGCCTCCATAGAAATTATGAAAACTATAAAGTTGGTACTCACTAATGTGAAGCAAGAAAATCCGCAGATACAGCAACAAAAGAAATTTCCAAATTTGGCCTGAATTGGTATTCATTTAGTGTCCATAAGGCATGAATACTGACCGAAATTATTGTTTGCTGCAAGATAAGACTTGATCAAATCAAATAATGAATTAGGTTGAACCAAACTATATATATATATATATATATATATTATGGTTCTATATTAGAAAGATCTAAACATTACAGTTAAAGGTTGAATTGTCGAATTGAACCAACTCCTTCTCAATACCTGGAAAAGAAAAGAAACCTAACCTTCAGAGTTAATTCACATTACTATCAAACTCTCAACCTCAACATCTTCTCTCCTTAATCAAAATTCCATTCTCATACCAACATTTTGCATTCATTCTTGTCTCTTAGTCTCAAATCCTCCCATTCTCATCGTCCCACTCTCGTCTATGAGTCTCCTTAATCCCCGTGCCCCACCATTTACCACTAACAGCAAGTAGAATGATTTTATTTTTCATTTTTCAACAAACTATAGCAAGCAGCTAAAGTAATTTTATAGTTCAATTATCATTATTATTATTATTTACTTGAAATGTTATATCGATTTTCATAAGTAAAATTTGCAAATTTATGATTCTTTTGTGATTATCCTAATCCTCTCTTATGTAACCATTAAATTGTTAAAAATAATTCAATTTACTAAATGTGCTCTCTTTTGATCTCAACTTAATCAAGTTAACCCTTATGATTCCTGCTCACATGAATAATGATATTTGCAACTTATTAATGCTCAACTTGCTAAACACTGTCCCTAGAAATTGATGGGAAGACCTAAAAGGGCATATCATCATGAGATGCGATTTTAAATATTCAGACTTAAACAGAGTAGAGATTGGAACTGTTAAGTTCACCGAAGAAATGAAAACAAGGATGACATATATGCGGCCTTGTAATATTATTTTAAAATACTAAGACTTTACAATGTATATACCCAACATTTGTCACGTCTCATGTCGCCGAACATCTATAAAATCCAACATAAAAAGCTTTACCTCGTGATGACACCCGACACACAGTCGCTATAAACATCTGTTTTCTTTTTCTTTTTCTTTTTCCCCAGAAAAGTGACATTGGTTTTTACATCTAAAGATAGCTCTTTTCTTTTCTTTTTCTTTTTTTTTTTGGGGGGCGCCTAAAGTAGCTTATGGTAGATGAATTTTAATATTTTTTCTAGAAAAAAGAAACGAACAACACTAAACAAAGAAATATACTATGAATCAAGAGTTCCATGTAGAAATCTCTAAATAATTATGGGATCTATCGAAAGTTATATACAAGGTGGTCATATGATAGGTGGGGTTGAATCAATGCAATGTTGTCAAATCGCTCTGCGGCAACAAAATCTACTATTGCAGTCACTATCCCATGATTGCAGTGCTCCACCAGGGTAAAATCAATATATCCTACAAAAGAAAATTGTAAACTTTATTTTTAATTTTTAATATTTATCTATTTTTAGTTTTTTTTTTATTTAAATTATTAATATTTTTAAAATTTTATAAAAAAATATTTCTATTTAATCTATTAAGTTTCCATAAATCCGTAATACATATTGTGTCTTCGAAATATGATTGCAAACCAAAAAATAAAGATACAATTTCAATTTAAAATTAAATAATATTTAGAGTAAAATGAAATTACATCTTGAAAGATATGATTTTAGGCTAAAGTGAAATTGTGTTTATTGTGGTAAATTTGGAATTATTTTGAAAAATGTAATTTTTTTTTGTAATTTTATTAAAAGCAATATTTTTTTTCATTTCCCCAAGGGTGGGATGGTTCAGTTGCCATTACGAACGTTGTTCTTACCATATTACCTTATCTGGAGCGCTATGAAAATCCCATTTTCCCTATCCCATGACTATTCTTTCCATGTTAGGACAATGAGATGATTCATCTATCTAGTAAGAAAGTACACATCAAAATTTAACTTACACATCATATTTCAATCTTATTATTATTTTTTCTAAACATTATGCTTTGATTTAACGGTAAGTGAGAAATTTATTTTTATTGGAAAAAAATTATAAGTCTATATCACCTTTAAGACAAAATAGAACAAATGCAAAATGAAACAGATTTGACAAAAACACAAATAAATTACAACGAATATAAAAGCACAAAAATGATTTAATTGAAAATGTTTGATAAATTTGACTGTCTAAACAAGTATTAACCTAAAATAATTGCTTAAACTTAAGTCAATTTGGTCATATATTTGTTAAATATAATTATATTCATTAGTGATGTCATTTAGATGGATACATTGTATCTTGTTTATATTAACAAATTACAAGATACCTTAGATTTTGGTGTTTGTAATATAAATGGTATTGGATATTGGTTTGCGATATTGAAAGGTCATCTCCTACATCTTATAATGTATATACAAATTCCAAAATTTTGAAATCAAATCATTTTTCTCCCATACATCTATTACCTACATTGAATCTTCATCCATGTAGGGTCCAATAGTTTTCAAGGTTTGGCTGTTTTTTATGCTCGTCCCTAGCTTTGTTGGTATTCCAATCCTATTCTTCTACAAGCATCATGACTCGTTTCGCAATTATATGCTGATATTTATAATATTTATCAGCCAAATGTGTCATATTGTCATGTTGGTATAGAATTCTTATTTTATAAAAATTCATAATGGAAAAGTAAAACTTATAACATCGTAGCGCTTATCAAGTTTGCGCATGAAAAATTCACAAAATCGATTCTAGTTGGTTTGGATCTTACTCATATTATAATGGATCAATCACACGGTGTGTGTATATTTCGAACTTTATCCTATAAAATGTTTTTCCAAAGCATCATTTCACTTAGTTCCACACCACCCCCACCAAAAAAAAAGAAAGAAAAGAAGCCAAATCGATTTAGAATGTACATGTATATATATATATATATATACATATATATTCGGCTATATGTATACGTGTGTACGTACATGTGTGTCTTATATTATTGTAACGAGATAGAATAATAATTGTTATGGTAAAATGCATGTCTTTTTCAAGTTAGTTGTTAAATGGGATTGGCTCATGTGATTTTCAACCCCTTTGAAACCAATCCTTAGACACCGTTCATAATAAACAGGCAAAGAAAAAGTTGCGTTTCTTTTATCATCATTCTCTTGAGAATGGATCTTTCCTCACCAAACGGACACATCTTGTCTCTTGCAACACCAAGTTGCACTGCGATGTAAGTTGTAACCACTTTTGTTTACTATAATTCTTCATTGCGATAAAGAAGATCGGAATGGCTTCTTGCTACCCCCACTTGGATTACTTCGATCATCACTATTTGGGCTGAATTGCTACTTGCCACGTTCATCTACCATATTGTTATGTGCTGCATTGTAACATCAGTAATTATAAGTTCATAGTAGGGAGGATGTATAATTATTGCAAGTACAAAAAGAGGCCATGCACGTTTTAAGTTGAGAAAAGTGAGGATCCAATACAACATGTAATGCATGCTGATTGCTAAGTACGTTATTAACTCTGTCTTATAACATTTACAAAGCGCGTAAGTTTGCCCTAATACATAGTATGCTTACTTTTATGTGTAAGTGTAAACAAAGAATGTACATTATATAGAATTAACAAAATTATCACTAAGGAGTCACGACGTTTTCTTTATACATCACATATCATTATGTTTATTTTTATTTTACACTACTTAAAAATGTACTTCCTCTTCGTTGTAATTATCCTGATGGGAATTACTACTAGATATTACCTTTTGATAAGTTACAATTATTAGCTATAAAGACACTGTGAATGGTTAATGATTGTTGAAATAGGGAAGGCATCAAAATATCACCCCCATTACCTTCAAAATACCTTCTTGATTGCTCTCTAACCGTGTTCTTTGACACCAACCACACCAAATTGAATCATTATCAATCTTTAAACCTCCCTAATATTGAAATAAAATTAAAATTCCTAGTTGCTAATTTCACGCCTCAACACAAAAGAAAAGTGCAATTACATTTCATTTGACTTGAAAAATGGCAATAAAAATGAACGGAGGGAGCGTTTTTGGAGTGATATAGACAGCAAGATGGGAGTGGAAGGGACTCATTGCAAACCTCAAGCCCAATTAGGAGGAATATATGATCTTAGCCAAAGAAAGATAATAGAAAATTGAAATGTGCACTAAATACTTTTCGAGAAATCTCCTCAAAATTTACTATATATTAAATATGTAGAGAAAAAAAGGGTTATGAGAGATATTGGTCACAATATTTTTATGACATGATATTGTTGATGATAAAATATTTACTAATTCCAGAGCTTCATACACATAAAAATGAAAGTCAAACATGTTTTCACCTATTATAACTCGTCTTATCATATTCCATCATATCCTATCTCATCACTTGTTCATTCTATCTTACACTATATTAATACTATATCTTATTACGTGTCCATCCGAATAGCGGTTTTCCTATAGAAGAGGAGAAAATGAACGCAGCTAGTAGATATACTTTTGGAAGCAAATTAAAGGACAGCAGTATCTATTCACTATTTCAATTATCTACCTAAAAGCACCCCTAAAGGATGCCTATTACATGGATTACATATTGGAATACATAAGATACAAAATCTATAAACCAACTAACATATATAAATTATTGAAAATATGAAAACTATTGTTTTAAATAAATAACGACTTGTTAAAATATTCAAATCTCGACATGCAATAAAAAAGAGCGTACAGTTTTGACTTCTTAATTTAATCGACCATCAGAACCAACTGATGCCACTTTCTCATTTTAAGTGACAATGCCCTAAGTTGTGGGCAAAAGCTATGGTAATATAAATATGTTTAAAAATACAAGGATGGCTGACTTTCACGTTGACTTTTGGGGGAACACTAGTCTATTTTCCTTATTATTATTATTATTTCTTTTGGAATGATTATATTATTATTATGTTCACTTAATAGCCATTCCATAAAGAATTTCTATTACTGAAAATATGGAATATGGATTCATGAACACACCTTGTGGATAGCATTTATTGGAGCACAATTCGTATTAGTGGATAGCATCTCATGTTTTATCTAAAAATATTTGTGTAAAAAAATCTCAATTCTTAACATGGCTCATTGTGAAATCATGCATAATACTACTAATAAAACTCTTAGCATAGAAAACCGCCTTTACATGACATAATAATATGAGATACTAAAAGCAAAATCAAAATGAACATCTTGTCATAATCAAAGCTACTAAAAGAACTCTTAGTTTTCCACTTTGAAATATCATTTCTCAAAGTATAAAAATAGTAAGACATCAATAAGACAAATAATTATCAGTTACACATAAGATAACTAATTCTTAGTTACGTAATCTTTAATAGAGTTAGGTTAGAACTTAAGCTTATAATATAGAATAAATGTTTAAAACCCTAATCTTAAACAGATTTAACGTTTGTAAACATGTCAGATTGCTAAGCCAAACTTGGAAACATTTATGAATGGTCTAGCCTGTTTATAGGTTGTGTTGAATTTCGCCAACCTGAACCCATTTATAATCATGTTAAGCAATGTGAAGGTCATCTACTCAATAAAGTTAAATTGCCAACCTTAGCTGTTAGTTGTTTATTCTTGAGCTCTTTCCTTGATTGCCTTAGAAAGTTTAACCATATTACTACTAAGCTATTATCACTATCTAACTCACTGTTGTCATCAAACCCATAAGCAATCTTGGGTAAACTAGATCCAGCATCTCTTTGGTAAACCTCAGTCACTAGACCTTAAATCTAGGGTCATACCATACCAATGCTTGGTTAGATTCACTCAAGCCAACCTCTAATAACCTAATCTCTCCCTCTCTCTCACACACAAACCATAGGGGTGTTATTTGTGTCCCACTTAGGTTTGGTAATGCTGGCATTTTTCTTGCTAGAGAACTTGTTTGGGTTTGGTTAAACTAGCATCTAGTCATCCTCACAACATTGCACAATAACAGTGGATTTTCTAGAGTAAGAAGAAGATAAACGAGTATTAGTTTTGTAGGGATTTGGATGCATTGTTTAGTATAATAGATATTTTACTTTCATGCCAATTTATTCCTCATGTTGTTTTAATGGCAAATGAACAATGTAATGAAAGTACATCTAATTATATCTCTATTTCATTGTCATTAAATAGCTACTCTATTGTCTTATTTCATATGGCAAAGAGAATACAATCCTAGTGTAGTATACATATATAATATGCTTATCATCCACTCATATTATTCACGCGAATCAAAATTCAAGTCTATATTAGAATTTTTTTTTTTTTTTTACTATATGAGGCCGTCAAAGAATTTATCTTTTAGTTAATCAAGCTACGTGTGGTTCTAACTTTTCCATGTGAAATATTCTTGCAGTTGGAGAGAGAGAGAGAGAAAGTGTAGGGAAGATAGCTTATAGAATATGCTACCGCATATCAAGCCAATGATTTTGCAGGTACAAGCCTCATGCATAGTAAACATTTTTTTAAATACAACAACTTGACTACAGTTGTTATTATATCAAAGATATTACACTTTGCCTAACCAGCATTATAATTAATAAATTGGGTCGCGTAGAAGCTTCATCCAATAATTGCTTACCCAACTTGTCCTTAATCATTTGCATCGAGACTTGTAATGGCGTCGAGGCTTCCATAGTCATGTCTAGTAGAATACCAATCTCATGAGATATGACAAATTGTAACCTAAAAAAAAAAAAAAGGAAAAAGAGATTCGAGTAAGTCTCTGACAAACCACAAAACTACATGTAGAGTCAATTATTGCTTAGTCCAGACAAATGTGTACAACATTTGTTGTTCTGAGTTAGGTGAACTTCTCCAGGAAAGTATATTGAGAAAATGCATATTGTGATTGGTAGGAGAGTTTGGATAAAGTTGATTGCTTGGGGCAGCTTAGATTCCCAACTTTTTCATTGAAAAACTTATTTTAATTTTGAACAAATTTTATTAGTAAATGCTATCATATATCCATTTGGCTTGTAAATCGCATAATCACCTTTTCTTTTTCCCTTTTTTTTTTCCTTAATCAAACAACGAATAAAATGAATAAAAGTTACCAATGGCAGAATACCATTATAATCAGTGTTGTAATAATTGGATGGTGAAAAGATCTCTGCATGTATCCTTATTCGGTAAATTCAATATGCGTCTACAAAATACTTATGAATAAAACTGATTTCAAATGAAAATAGCAAGTGAAACTGGCAAAAGCATAAGCTTTTTATAAACTAAAAAGCTGCGGACGCATACTTTACTTGGTCTTACTATATTCCCAGCATTTCCATTACAAATCAAGCCACTTTTGGCTCAATTCAACAAAATATTTGTTAAAATTATAAGTTGATTTTTTTTTTTTTATAATGAAAACCATTATGCAAAATGATCAAAATTTCTTTCCATTTGGCCAGCACAAATTTGACTCGATAACAGTGTGATGATTTGTTATGATAGTTTCAGGCATACTCAGCTATTTAAACGGATCTTAGTACCCTTTGCACATGATATGTTGATGGAAGAAAAGGACTTCACAACTTCATGTACTGATCAAGATAAGGCAGTGACGTCATTTGAAGCAGCCATAGTGAAATTAACATTCATGTGGTTGATCTGAGCACCATTCTCTTGCTCTGTTACAAAATCGTGATGCAACAATAATAGACTCAAAACCTTATTATAAAAATATATTTATAAGCTAAAACTCTATCTAATAACAAGATAAGAAATTATACAGTTTTATCTTCAAGAGTTCATTCATTTTAGTATATTTCTTACCGTACATAATGTTTTAACATAACTTGACCCGAAACTTATCTTTGGCCAAAACAATAATTCACATTAAATGAAAGTTTCTAGATATCTCTATCAAAAGATTATTAACAAAAAGATTAAAACCTTTAAACAAGGTTGTTTATATTAATCTAAAACGGAGACATTCCTAGTTATTAGTTATAATAAGGGCTAAAATCAACTTGTGAGGATCTGTTCTTTGGTTGAAAAAAGAAGGATCAAAAGGACTTAAACGGGGAATGGAAATTGTAATAAATGGTGGTGTAATATTGCAAACCCTAATTTGGTTCTACTTCTACATTCCCAGAAGAACGGATAGTGCCAAAGTAAATCAGAAAATGAAGTCTTCCCAAGTGAAAATGATGCACAGACAATGGCCCACCTATGTTGTCTTTTTCAACCTAATCATGCACAAGAGCTTCCTTCTACAGTCCACACATTTTTGTCTGAATTAGCCGAAGAAGCCATAAAACAGCTGTACCATGTCTGTTGCATGCTTATGCCAGATTCAGACAGCCCAGACATTCGTGCTTCAACCTGGTATTTCTGCTAGCATATCCATATAAATGAATTTGCTACCTTGTTCGTCAGTAATTCTAGCATATGATGTCCACATGATAATACAGACATCAAGTATATTGTGGAATCATGTAAATTAACATGCATTTGTTACAGTAATTTACTAAATATAGATTACGCCAGCCCCACCTTGGATCCGTAGGATCACACCAGATATATCTTTGTTTTGTGTTAGAGCATGTCCGATACGAGCTTTTAGATTATAGAATTAGCATTTCTGCAACGGCTTTTTTAATCAACTATAAATTTTATAAGAGATGCGGGAGATGAGGATTGAACCAACTTTATCCATAAAAGAATAGCATCTATGCTATTTAAATTACAAGACCTTCTTACGTTTTCGCCGTTTAGTGTTTCTATTTTTCTAAATATTTTTATTGGGTGTTTATGGTATAATAGATGCTATTAAACTCATTGAGGAACACACAGAAAAATTTGCAAAAATAAAAAACTAAATTGAAAAACCTACTAATTCAAACACTTGAAATGTATCTGTCACTCTCCGAATTTCATTCTTCAAAATGCTGATTGAAGTTATTTAAGACTTAAGAAGACTAGTTTAGAGTTCTATGTAATTGGATAGTTTTAAGGAGTCCACTTATAATGTAATTTTTAAAAATTAATCACAAAATGAGATATCCGAAAAAGATATTATAAAACTAGGTGGTGAAGGTGCATATCTGAAATGTACTTTCAATTGATTAAAATTTAAAAAAAATTAAGAAAATTTTTCTTATTTTTAAATTGATACTTTAAAATTTTAAATTTAGTAAATTTTTTAATAAATTATTTTTCTATTCTTCTTATCTAAACTATTAAATTTATTTTAAAAAAATTAAAAAAAAAGTAATTTGAAAAAAAATATTTTTGATGAAATTTTTTAAAAGTATTTTATGAATTTTTTTTTACAATTTTTTTTAAATTTAAAAGTTTAGATATAAAAATAGAAAAAATAATTTATTAAAAATTTTAAAAATTGTAATAAATTAAAAATTTTAAATATTTATTTACAAATAATGAATTTTTTTATTTTTAAAAAATTGAAAAAAAATTAAAATTGAATTTTTTTTTGAAAAATTAAATCTAAATTAAAAAATTAAGAAAATTTAAATTAATTATTTAAAAAATTAATTTAATTTAAATTTTTCCATAGATTTTTTTTATTTAATTGAAAAATTTAGTAATAAAAATTTAAATTGAAGAAAAGTTAACTTTTTTCAAAGAAAATTTCTAAAACAAAATTCAGCTTTTATAGCATTTTTTTGGGAAAAAATTAAAGGTCCTACCCCTCTAATTATGACTAAGCAAAAATTACTCATAATAGGATAGATACAGATAAAAATAAAGACGTTAAGTATAATAAAATATTTTCTATCTTTGAGATAATTGTACTTTGATTAAATTATTTAAATATTATTGATAATTGAAATGTGGTAAAAATTATAGAAAGAAGGTAAATAAGAAAAAAATACTCATTTCAACTTACCTCTCGATGGAACTATAATGTAATTAGATTGTGATGGTGGAATTTTAAAATGAGTTTGGCATCGAGAAGTTAGCAATTAAATTAAGGAAAAAAATATAACAATATAATATATGTTTTGGCTTTTTTTGTAAATAAGTGACTTATATATTTTGATTTTTAATAAATACATAACCCGTGATGTATGTCAATCCACTGGTGAATAGAAAGAATCACATAGGAGAAAAAAGTTCACACACAATAAGTATGCCAATCCATCGATAAAGATAAAGGCGCATCCTGAGAAAGAAACTAAAAAATGCTCAACTAAAGGCCATATAATAGAAGTGATTAAAGTGGGCTATGAAGTGAAGGTCATAAGGGCTATTCGATTAAGTATAGGAATTACTCCTAGAAGCCCTAGTAGTAAGCAAAAAGTCAAAAGTAGCCCAAAGCTTATTCATAAGCTCAAGATGATCAAGATGGATGGAGTAGAGTTAGTAATTTTGTAATGAGTTTATGGCATTGTTGAAAATTGCCAAATACCCTTGTTCAAGGTTAGGTAAAGAGTTCATGGAGTTTTGCAATGAAGAATCCTTATATTAGGAATTGAAACAAAAAAAGAAATATTCATGATAAGATTGAAAACTCCAAACTCGAGTTGCATACTGTAGTAATGTAAAAATTTGTGATCCCAAACTCCATATAAATCACAATTTTAAATGTGAACTGGAAACTCTATCAAAAAGTGTATGATTCAAAAAAAGCTAATTAAAGAAAAAAACATTTGAGAAATGGTGAGAGTAATAAGAAAAAGTACCTAACAATGAATGGAAGAAAAATTAGAAAAACTTGCAAAACTTATATATACATGAATTGCTAATATTGATGAAAAATTTAAATGTCAAACAATATAAAATAATATGCTATCATCTATAGTTGCTTCTCTTACTAAACTGTTGTGCAAGTTGCAAAAATTCTTTTGTGTGCTCTATAACCGACCTTGAATGTGAAGCAGCATGAGCCTATGAATCTTGTGTTGGATAGTGCTGGGGTGCATTGCCAAAGTCATGAGAAGGCATTGGACTCTAATCTATAGAAGGTTGTGAATATTTACCATGATACATTGTTTACTTACCTGAGCGTCTCTTGTGTGGAGTAAGTGGTGTAGGGAAGGAATCACTGATGGAATGATGATAGAGTGTCACATAAGTGCTAGGTAGTGGAGCTAAGTTGTCGACCATCTCAGTGGCATCGAATGAGAGATGTTGGGCTTGTGCCGCATATTCTTGCGGTTAAGCCTAGTGATAAGGTTGTCTAAGTCCCCCAATTTAAAACGTGTAGGAAGCAACTGTTACTATTGCTAAATGTTAACATGTTGAGCTTCTGCTTAAACCTTTAAGCCTTGATCCTAATGAGCTTGCGGGTATAGCATAACCCTTCGTGGTCATGTAAAAATTGAAGACCATGATTAGCTAGAGTAATAGTTGTAAACACCCCATTTTTGCCCTAAGGATCAATAATAATCAATAATAAGTAATTTCCAATTTTTCCATATTTTCCCCTAATTTAGCAAAAAAAGGAAAAATGTTCAAAAAAATAAAAATAAATAGGAAAATACATCAATTTTGGAAAATAATTTCAGAAATGGCAATAATAAGGGTTAAATGATTTTTACAAATTTTTGAAATTTCAAAAAATACAAAAAAATAAAAAAATCGCATTGCATAAATGCAATTTGTGAAATAAATAAAATCGTGAAAGTGGGCTAGCTCAGCTGGTCTGAACCATGGTCAGGTGTGCGCGGATGGGTGCGAGGTCAGGGGTTTGAAATGCGGGGGAAGTAGAATCCGCATTTTGCGAATTTTTCTTTACTTGGGACAGTGGCAGCATCTGATTGGCTGGAGAGAACACACGCGCCGGGTGCGTAATTGTCTTCAACCTCTGTCCGAGATCGCCGGCAAGGAGAAAAATTCGAATTTCGGCCGTGTTGATTCGATTTTTTGCACAAATCCAATAGATATTCAATAGAATTAAGATAAACATCATCCAATTGGAATCAAATCTCAACAAATTGATGGATTTACACGAATTGGAGTTGGTTTGTTTAACCGCAAATCCGATTTACTTCGATCGGTGGAAATTCGAGCTTATCCAGCTCGATTTTGAATGCCTATAAATAGAGGATGAAGTGGAGAAGCAGAATCACGGATCAAAATTGAGAAAAAAGAGAGAATCGAAGCCTCGCCGGAGTTGTTCAAAACCGCGACCATCGATCAAGTGTTGGGAAGCCACCAGGAGGCGTTTCTGAAGCAAACCACCGCCACAGTTGAGTTCCTCACCCCCGAAAACCTAGGAATCGACACCTCAACCGCTTCGAAAGGCCGTCGGAACGCCGTCAGCGAGCACTCCCAGCCGCCGCATCCGATCGACCCGACCCGCTTCGACCCGATTCGACCCGACCCGCGCACCGACCTGGATCCAGGTAAGTCGGATTTTTCGATTTTTTTTTATATTTTATTTATTTAGTTATGTTATTTATTTCGAATTTATTTATTTATTTGTTAATTCAATAAATAGAAAAATGTTAGAAATTAGATTTTTTTTTAGGATTTAATGATAAAAAAATAAAAATTATAATTATAATAATAAATAATAAATAATAAAAATGTAGAAAATTTACAAAGAAAATAATAAAAATATTAGAAAAGTAATAATAAAAATTAAGATTTTAAAATAGGATAGAAAAAATCTAGGAGAAAATTTTTCAATAAAAATAAAAATTATAAAAATTATGAAAAATTAATAAAAACTAATAAAAAATAAAAATTATAAAAAATTAATAAAAATTTATAATATTAGAAATGGGTCGAAATATAGAAAAATGAATTTTTTATCACTTAGAAAAATCATTTTCTTAAATAAATCCAAAATTGGTTTTTTTCTTAAAATAATTATTATTTTCAAAAAATCAAATTATCAAGCTTAGGCTTAGATTTTTTTAGAAAAATCCTAAAATGGTAAAAACATAAATCAAAAGAAATTTCATAATTAAAATTCACAAACACACTAAAATTTTTCAAGAAAAGCGAACTACGACTTGTTTAATCCTGAATAGCAGGTACGTAGGCACCCATTTGGGGCAACCCTAAAAAAGAATAAAAATCATTTTTCTAACATAATCCACTCAAAAACACAATAAAAGACAACAAAAATAAAATAAAAGACATTTCGAAATAGAGTAAATTTTAGGAAATTAGGTGGTAACCTTAGGGTTTTAATAGGTTAACCTTCGAACTTAAAAACTTCGGTTTTCTCTTTTCCTCTCTTCACAAAAACGAGAAGAGGAAATTACGACGACTAGTTGTCTAAATTAGGACTAATCCGCTCCATTAGTCTTAATTCGATCTTTCCCAACAACAGTTGGGTGGCGACTCTAAAACTAAACGAAATTCCTAATTCAAGTCGAGGATCTACATTAAGTGAGCATAGGGTCTAGTATAGATCGAATTAGGAATGAGAAATCAAAAATTAGAATCGAAAATAGTCATAGCATGATCAAAGGATAAGCAGATTTATTAAAACGTATCAATCTGCACATAAAAATACCGTAAAATGAATTAATATCGACTATATAATGCATCACCCAATTAGTGTTGACATTTTGCTTACTAGATGTCCAAGAACTGCTCCTATACATCTTACATACCAACGGCTAGTTGATCTATACCATCTTATATACCCCTATTTGATCCTAAGAGGTCTCTCTATATGAACCACCTAAGCTAGCCGCTCATCCCATAAAGCAATATAAGGTGCATGTTGTACCGCCCAATCTATGTCAACCCTCCTACGCAAGTTGATCTAATGGAACCTAGACTATATGTTAATATATTGTGAGATATGCTAGAAACCCTCAAACTACCAAACAACACAGTTTGGAAAATGTCACTTAACTATGTGAAAACATATAAGCGATACTCAAGCAATCTAAATGTATCTATTTGCTTCACAGAATGAAGATAGGATGTGAATCAAATTTTCTATGTACGACTTCCACTCCACCTAAAGGGTGATAAGTAAGAATTTGACGTAATGATACATATAATCAAATAGAAAACTAAAAAAGGTTGAAGAAAAAGTTGATCAACAATCTACTTATCGAGTGCATCTCGATAAGTGGTAACAACATATATCGGGTGATACCTAGTGTCTTGACTAAGATTGTCAAAATCGTGAGTTAACTCGTATGTTTATATGATTTTACGATTTTGTTAGCACATTCCTTACTAACTCACAAACAAAATCTTTTTTGAGATAAAATCGCAATGGAATCATGATTCAACACAGTAGAATAAGTAAAATCGCAATTTCGCATGTATTTGGAGCAATTCTATTTGAGTGATTTTTTTTTTTCGTCCGTTTCCTCTACAGCATGTAGCCCAACCTAAGTGATGACCGTAGTGGTTTTCAAATGGTGGAAGTGGCTGGAATGGTGGTGAAATGGATGATCAGAGATAGTGTGGATGATGGGTTATAAAGCGTAAAGCTATAAATTTAAGGTGGGTTTTTTTGTTGTACCTATGGTTGTTGCTGACGCAGCGCGGAAGCTAAAACGAAACGAATCCGAAATTGGATTGGTTTCACACAACAAAGACACACGCTTTGATGCAAACTAGGTTGCGCACAACCCGGGAATTAGAGAAAACTCTCTCTCAAAGTGTATTCAAATGTATATTAAAACATAACCCTAATCTATCTGACAAAAGAGTATTTATATGGCCCCGTAAAATATCTAAAAGGGGAAAATCTAAGCGTACACGTGGAAATAAATAATAAAATACACGTCTATAAATTGTCGCATACACGGCCGTGCCTCCAGGCCGTGTATGCTTCTGGGCAAGCGATAAGCCTAGTACACGGTCTCATACACGGCCGTGCCTCGAAGCCGTGTATGATTCTGTGAAAGTTCCGTAAGCCGTGTCCTAAGCCGTGCCCGGAACCGTGTCAGCCTCTGTGGGATTCTCGATCTTTATACACGGTCACGATACACGGCCGTGTGTGAGGCCGTGTGTACTTCTGTGGAAATCTGTC
The DNA here is from genome assembly GCA_037954665.1 of Laguncularia racemosa. Taxonomy (NCBI): domain Eukaryota; kingdom Viridiplantae; phylum Streptophyta; class Magnoliopsida; order Myrtales; family Combretaceae; genus Laguncularia; species Laguncularia racemosa. The sequence goes on along the minus strand of JBBMOL010000479.1, from coordinate 186,384 downwards.
TGAGGGCACGGTCGCGAAGCACGGTTGTCTCCTAGCCGTGTGAGGAAGCCGTGTAGACGTCTGTGGCTCTGAATTGGATACACGGTCTATAGCACGGCCGTGTGTCCAGGCCGTGTGTCCCCTGGCTCCATCATAGCACGGCCGTGTGTTCAGGCCGTGTGTCCCCTATCTCCATCATTCTCCCCCACTAATGGAGAACTCGACCCCGAGTTCTCATCCGGATATAGAGGAGTGTCATCGGCATGAAAAGGTGACAAGTCCGCTACATTGAAAGTGCAAGATATATTCATATCTTTCGGGAGTTGTACAACATATGCGTTGTCATTGATCTTGCGTACAACTTCATAGGGACCGTACTTCCTGGGTTGAAGTTTCCCATACTTCCCTACAGGGAATCGCTCCTTCCGAAGGTAAACCATTACCTGATCGCCAACTGTAAAGAGCTTCTGCCACCTATGCCTATCGGCATCCCCTTTGTACCGTGTGTTGGATTCCTCTATCTTTCGCTTAACTTCTTCAGTAGTGGCTTAGTGTTGCTCCGCCATGTGTTTAGCTGCTACATCGCCCACCATGTCCTTGGGTAATTTGAGCAAGTCTAGCGCATGTTGTGGTGTTTTTGTGTATACCACCGAGAATGGAGACCTTCCAATAGTTCGGTGGACAGAACTGTTGTAAGCGAATTCGGCTTGAGCCAATGCTTGATCCCACTGTCCCGGTTTCTCTCCGCAGATGCTTCTGATGAGGTTTCCGAGGGTTCTGTTAGTCACCTCGGTCTGCCCGTTGGTTTGAGGATGAGCGGTGCTGCTGTAATTTAAGGAAGAGGTAAACATAAACCAGAGGGTCTTCCAAAAGTGACTAAGGAATTTGCTATCCCTATCTGATGTGATAGACTTTGGGACTCCATGCAGCCGCACCACTTCCTTGAAGAACAACCGTGCAATAGCCCGTGCGTCGGCAGTCTTCCTGCATGGGATGAAATGAGCCATCTTGGAGAACCTGTCAACTACAACAAACACAGAGTTAGCACCTCGTTGGGTACGAGGCAAACCCAGTATGAAGTCCATCGACAAATCCTCCCAAATGTTAGAAGGCACGGGGAGAGGAGTGTATAAACCAGTGTTTTGGGATTGCCCCTTAGACACTTGACAAATGTAGCACCTTTCCACAATCCGGTACACATCCCTCCTCAACCGAGGCCAAAAGTATCTGGCGGTAACTGCAGCTAATGTCTTATCTCTACCCATATGTCCCGCCAATCCTCCACCATGCAAGTCCCTGATAAGCTTTTCCCGCAAGAAGATTCGGGAATGCACAACTGGTTCCCTTTCATCAAATATCCCTCATGTATATGGTAATCGTCACACGGTTCCCTGTTGGCACACTTAATCCAAGTGTCCTTAAAGTCGCCATCGTTCTCGTACAGTTCCTTTAGCTTTTCAAAGCCGACAATGTCTGTACTCAAAGTAAGCAGGACATTCGCTCTTCTACTCAGGGCGTCTGCGACTTTGTTTTGCACACCTGACTTGTGCATCAACCTGAAAGGAAACCTCTGCAAAAACTCAATCCACCTGGCGTGCATATCCTTACTAATTCGGGTCTGACCACTCAAATGTTTAAGAGCCCCACAATCCGAATACAAAACAAACTCTTTCCCAACCAGGTAGTGTTCCCATACTTTAAGGGCCCTTACCACGGCGTAGAACTCCTTATCATAGGTAGACCAAGTCCTCCTTGCTTCGCACAGCTTCTCACTGTAAAAGGCTATCGGTCTCTTCTCCTGTGATAGTACTGCACCTACTCCGACCCCACTAGCATCGCAATCCACTTCGAACAATTTTTCAAAGTCTGGTAGAGCTAGTACAGGCGCGCTACACAATCTCTGCTTCAGGTTCATGAAGCTCAAATTAGATTCTTCGCCCCATTGGAACTTTCCCTTCTTTAGGCATTTGGTCAAGGGTGCAGCAACAGTACTAAAATGCCTAATGAACCTTCTGTAGAAACTGGCTAAGCCGAGGAAGCTTCTCAATTCCGTTACAGTTCTTGGAACAGGCCATTCCCTAATTGCTTTTACCTTCTCGTCATCTACCATCACTCCCTCACTACTAACAACAAACCCCAGGAACAACAGTCGTCTTGACATAAAGGTGCACTTTTTTAGATTGGCGAACAAATTATTCGCCTTTAATGTAGATAACACACACCTTAGATGTTCTAAGTGTTCTTCTTCGGATTTACTGTATATCAAAATATCGTCAAAGTACACTACAAGAAAACGACCATTGAAAGGTTTCAATACCCGGTTCATTACTCTCATGAAGGTGCTCGGTGCGTTACTCAGCCCAAATGGCATCACTAGCCACTTATATAGCCCCTCCTTGGTCTTAAATGCCGTTTTCCACTCGTCTCCAGGACGGATTCAAATATGGTGATACCCACTCCGCAAGTCTATCTTGGAGAAAATAGTAGCGCCACTCAAACGGTCTAACATATCCTTAATGCGAGGTATAGGGAATTTATACCCTATGGTAATCTTGTTGATAGCTCGGCTATCAACACACATCCTCCAACTCCCATCTTTCTTGGGAGTTAACAGTGCCGGAACCGCACATAGACTTAGGCTATCCCGGATGAAACCTTTGTCCAAAAGCTCTTGGACCTTCTCTTGGAGAATCCCGGCTTCCTTGGGACTCATTCTGTAATGCGGGAGGATTGGGAGACTAGCCCCGGGCACCAGGTCAATCTGGTGTTGAATATCCCTCAAAGGAGGTAGTCCCTCGGGTAGGTCGTCTGGGATCACTTCCTTGAACTCTTCAAGAAGATCCTTCACCGCCCCTGGCACTTCTCTCTCAAGTTCCTCCCCTCCTTCAGTCACTCCTTTCACAATGAGGGCGTGTACTACTCGCGATTCCCTCAAGTCGTCCATCACTTCCTTCTCGGATTGAGTGACGGTTAAGAATGAGCGACTCTCAACCTTCTTCCCTTTAGCACGTCCTTCCCTCTTCAGTGGTAATAAGGTGTACTTCACACCCTCCTTCTCCAACCGGTAGACATTTTCTTTGCCCGCATGTTGCGCGTCCACGTCAAACTGCCATGGCCTCCCAAACAAGATGTGGCAAGCATCCATGTCTACAATGTCGCAGAAGGCTTCATCCCGGTACTTCCCTATTGAGAAAGGTACCCTGCATCTCTCCTTAACTTCAATTTTCTCGACGGCTTTGATCCAACCAATAGTATAAGGATTCGAGTGCTTCTCAACGAGTAGCTGCAGTTGTGTTACAACCTCCCTTCCTATGATGTTCTCGCAACTGCCGCTGTCTACAATCAACTCAAATAGCTTCCCCATGATCGTACACCGTGTACGAAACAATTGGTGCCTCTGCGTGAACTCTTCCTGTTTTGGAGTGAGCATCAAACGCCGAATTACATATGATGGCTCCGCTGCTTCTTCTTCTTCCTCATAGTACTCTCCCTCTCCATCGGGCTCACAGCAAATTTCCTCATCATCTTCCCTATCGAGGATGTTGACGCTCTTCCTCGCTGGGCATTCGTTTGATCGATGACCCGGTTGGTTGCATCGGAAACACTTGCCCAATATGGGTTTGGCGTAGGGATTGTTCTGTCTTTGAACTCCTTTCGGCTCCATCGGCTTCTTCCCCTCACTTTTCTCCTCCCTCCTAGACATGTCCTCCGTTGGTTTATATGGTGTAACTCGACTTTTCTCAAGTATCGGTCGGCTACCACCACCTGTAGCTTCGCCTACATACCCTTTCCGTCCTCCCCCGTATCTACTCCCTTGCTCTTGCAACACAAGCTCGGCTCGGAGAGCCAAGTTCTTTGCTTCAACGAGGGTTCTCACCATCGTCACCCCAATCTTATCTTTGATTTGTAATTTTAGTCCTTCCACATACCCCGCAACTTGCTGACCCTCGCTCTCCCTCAAATCATTCCGTTCAGCCAGCCTCATGAACTCCGCCGTATACTCATGCACGGAACGTTGTCCTTGGCGGCACCGCTGATATTGTTGGAACAATATCTGCTCGTAATCCGGCGGGAGGAAGTCATGTTGTAGCAGCTGCTTCATGCGATACCATGACCTTACCAGATGCCTTCCTTCCCGCTGCCTCCTACTTTGCAATCTCTCCCACCATGCCGAAGCACCACTCTTCAACCTACACGCCACCAGCCTTACCCGACGATCCTCGGGAATCTCCATGTAGTCGAAGAACCGGTCCACTTCCGCCAACCAATCTAGGACGCCTTCGATGTTGAGGCTACCATCGAACCAAGGAATATCAACCTTCAACCGGTAGTCTCCGCCATCCCCGTGATCATAACCCTCACGGTTCCTCCTATGATCAACTTCTCTAGGATAGTTTCCATGAGGAGCCATCCGATGACCACCGCCTCTTCCACCACGTCCTCGCCGCGGTCTACTTCCGTACGTATCATCACTCTCTTCGCTGGACTCTTCACTCTCCATACGTCCCCACCTGTTCTCAACGACAGGTCGGATCACGCGTCCCCCGAATTCCTCCACCGCACGTGGTGGATTTCTGCCAGCACCTCCAACCCTATTGGGGTCAACCATTAGAGCATCGAAACGCTCGATCAGTTCATCAAGGCGCCGTTCCATACGCCCGACCTTCTGATGCATTGCGTCGAACTCTGCCCTAGGAACCCATTGATGGTTCCCTTAAAACCTCGCATCTTGAACACCGTCAAGAACACGACCGCCATCAACACCGTCGTTAGCCGACATCTCCGCAGGAAATAACCTTGCTCTGATACCAAACTGACGCAGCGCGGAAGCTAAAACGAAACGAATCCGAAATTGGATTGGTTTCACACAACAAAGACACACGCTTTGATGCAAACTAGGTTGCGCACAACCCGGGAATTAGAGAAAACTCTCTCTCAAAGTGTATTCAAATGTATATTAAAACGTAACCCTAATCTATCTGACAAAAGAGTATTTATATGGCCCCGTAAAATATCTAAAAGGGGAAAATCTAAGCGTACACGTGGAAATAAATAATAAAATACACGTCTATAAATTGTCGCATACACGGCCGTGTATGCTTCTGGGCAAGCGATAAGCCTAGTACACGGTCTCATACACGGCCGTGCCTCGAAGCCGTGTATGATTCTGTGAAAGTTCCGCAAGCCGTGTCCCAAGCCGTGCCCGGAACCGTGTCAGCCTCTGTGGGATTCTCGATCTTTATACACGGTCACGATACACGGCCGTGTGTGAGGCCGTGTGTACTTCTGTGGAAATCTGTCTGAGGGCACGGTCGCGAAGCACGGTTGTCTCCTAGCCGTGTGAGGAAGCCGTGTAGACGTCTGTGGCTCTGAATTGGATACACGGTCTATAGCACGGCCGTGTGTCCCCTGGCTCTATCATAGCACGGCCGTGTGTTCAGGCCGTGTGTCCCCTATCTCCATCAGTTGCCTATTGGCTGTGTAAAGATAGTTGAAAGCAGTGAGTAAGAAGCTTAAACGTGATGGCTATGGGTTACAATTCACTAGAAATTTCCAAACATTGAGTTAGTTGTGGGTTTTTGTGTTAGTTGCTAGTGGCTATTTGTTGCTATATGTTAGACTTTGAATGGTGGTTGTGATTGGGCTCGGTTTAAAACTGGTGGTGGAAGTGGTAGGTGTTGAATCGAAAAGGAAAGTGGAAATGATGGCTGATAGGTGTTTGTTGAGTTAAAGCTTGAAGCTTTGAATTGATATCAAGTGGGTTTCTAGTGTTATTGGCTGCTAATAAGGGTGGTAGACGTTGAAGATGAAGGCTTAAGGTGGTGGTGGATGGGGCGGTCAAAGGGTGTTCCATAGGTATTGAAAATGTGTCTAGTTTCAAAGTTACAATTTTGCACCCATATGAAAGATTTCGAAAGGAGTTGTTGTCTGAGCTCTAGGAGTGTTCAGCTATTTATAGTCAAAGTGTCTCAAAAGATGACTGAAAGCATGTCAAGTAGACTCTCCCCTCAATCCTTCCCTTCGCTCTTCGCCCTTAGAGAAGGATGAGCTTCAATAAGCAAGGGATAACCTCGCTGGGTTTCATGGAGTCTAAATTCAAACTTGATTTGTGGCTTAACTTCAATTTGAAGGTCATCTACATTCATTAGTGGATTAAGATTAATTTTAGGCCCTTGAATTTGATTCAAAAATTAATTTGTGTCAAATTTAGAATTACATATGGATTAAAAAACTAAGAGATAAGCTCGTTAGAGTTTCAAATTCTAAACTTCGATGATCTATGTGAAGTCTTGATTCGATGGCTTAGAGGCGATAATCCTTGTCAGCACATGTTCTAGCCGTCGATTCATGTCAATTACAATCAATATGATAAAAAAAAGTATATAAGAATTAGAGTAAGAATTGTTCGGATATGACCAACCTTTCTTCTCCATTGAAGCTAAAAAAAGTGGCAAGTGCTCGATGCACATCTTGAATGTAAGTCCTTCATGTACACTTGAAATAGAAAGGGATAACATGTTTTACTTGTGGGTGACTACTGTAAGTAAATTTATAATATTTAGAAGTTATTGTACAAAGGTTATAAAAATTTACGTTTCTACATCCCATTCCTATATTCCGATTCTACAGACCTCCTAGCAATTCTACATAAAATCGCGATTTTGACAACTTTGGTCTCAACTTGTCCTCTATAATGTAGCCAAGGGAGCTTGAGCATTTATAACAAGCCTGTGGTGGCTAAAGGGCATTATATATGAGAATCTGTCCTATGCCCACACCTGAAGTAGTATCGCTACCCCTCCTATATCTTAAGCTGACAAAGCAGATCTAACATAGAGTTGGTGATACAACTAAGCTAAATATGCAAACCCCAACTGTATGTGCCTTATGACATCGAAGTGTTGGTAAAAACATACTATGGACAAGGGAGCTTGATTTGTCAGCAAAAATGAATCCTCCCAAGAACTTTTGTCATAATTGGAACTTCCTCATCAACACTCATTCCCATTTTTATGTTCATTACAGTTTCCACCCACATATGCATCATTTAAGGATCAAGTGTGGCTGGTCGTTGCAACACTAGAGTAATTGCTTTGTCTACTTTAGTTTCATCATTGCATAGTACCTTTTCCATAGGGGTTAGATCATATGCTTTAAACACCGACAACTTAGTCATCATCTCTTCCCTGTTTGGTAGTGAATGCGTATTCGAATGCCTGTTGTTGAGAAGGACCCCCCCAATTCTTTAGATATCCTAACGTACAACTGTTGTATGCCATGCTCTCTAAAGGATTTAGCTATTTTAATTAGATTTTTCACATCATCATTATCTATAATTACCATCAACATATAAGATGCATTGCCCTCATGAAAAAAGGATACCTATGTATTAGTTCCACCCTCACTATAGTTGAATCAACTCAAATACTCCAACATATTTTATATAAGAATTTGATGTAATTCACATTTTTTTTCATTTTCAATTTCTTAATCATATTTTTATCATATTCTGGCCTCCAATTGCTACTTACAATGTTTCCAAATGTTTAAATAAAAAAATTCACATAGTCACCAATTCTTATCATATTTGTAATATAGATAAATAATCAGCTATTTTACAATAACAATTAATAATGGTTGCTTAACATTCATATTGCATCACAATATCCATCTTCTTTCCATGTGAACAAAGTATATATATATATACATATTTTTTAGTTTTTTATTTTCTTAAAATCTTTTTTAAAAATTTTGAAAATTTACATAAGAAGAATAGAAATTTTTTTTTGTTAAATTCTTTTTATAAATTAAAAAATTTAAAATATTAATTTAAAAATAATAAAAAGTTTCTTAATTTTTTTTAAATAATCAACAAATTGAAAATTGAAAAAATTTAAATTATTTAATTTATATTTAAAAATATTTTAAAAAATAAATTAAATTTACATTTTTTCATAAACATATATTTTTAATTTTTAAAAATTTATTTAATTAATTTTTTTTACAGAAATTGAAACAATAAACAAAATTTAAAATTTAAAAAAAAATTAACTTTTATTTAAAAGTATCTTCACACAACACCCATTTCACAAATAGTTTTGTTCGTAAACGTTAAACAGAATGAATTAATACACTACAAACTAATAATAAGTACCAATATTTAAAGAAAAACTTACTACAAACTATCACAATATTAATATTTTAAGGTTTTCTAAAAAGATAAAATTAATACAAATTTTGAGTTACCATAATATTCATCTTCTTCCCATGTAAACAAAACTTTGAACCATTTTCTTAAATACGTATTGTGTGCAAACATTTCACATAATAATAGAAAAAATAATTACCTCATGTTATGTACTACAAAATTCATATAAATAATGTTTAACATACTACAAACTAACGACAAGCACCAATATTTGCATAATAGCAAAACATTACAAACAATCACAACTTAAATATTTTAAGGTTTTCTAGCATGATGAAAACTAACACAATAAGAAAAAAACTTCACTTACTGATGAAAATATGTACCAAAATGTGGCTTAATCGAGCTTTTTGTTGAATAAATGGAAAGATCCCAGTGATTTCAATGAATTGAGTTGATAATCCTTATAGATTTATAAGTTTTTCTTCTTCTAACTTGTGTAACAATGTCTACTGCTATGTGTAAAGGAAAATGAAAGTGTTCTGTGAAGTAGTGGTGTTCTTCTATGGTGTGAAAATAAAAAAAGGCTTAAAGCCTAAAGGAGTGTATTATGCGCCATGTGTGGACAAACTATTTCATAGGGTAGGGGTCCTAGTTTTGTGTGTGTAGGTAAAGTTATTAGGTCCTTCTATGTGTGCATGTGATAAAATTATTAAATGGTGAGGTAAGTTTGAAGAAATTTTTTATAATAAATTATTTGAGTCGTGTACTGAAGGTGCGTACCTTGTGTGCACCTTCAGTCAATCCAATTTTAGTTCAACTGAAGGTGCATTTTGGGTATACACCTTCATCAACTATTTTTGTAATATTTTCCCTGGATATCCCATTTCACAACTAACTTTTAAAAATTACGTCATTTAAGTAGATTCTTCTAGTTTTGAGACCATCTAATTATATCAATCTATTATATTATAAACTTTTTCTTATCATACCTCTTCGATATAACTTTCTTTTTTATGTCTTTTCCCTTAAAGTCACCACTCATTATATGCATCAACCACCATAAATGCTCATTTTATATATTATTATATGACCTTTCACTCCTCATCTTTCTTTTTTCCCCTCATGTTGTTTCATAGGAACTAATTCCATTCCTCGATTCCTTGGTACTTTTTATATTTTCTCAAACCATCACTAATTATATAAAGTAATTGTTATAAATTCGCTTCTTCTCTCCTCCCTTCCCCCCAAATCCACATCCCCATCCACCCCCCCCCCCCCCCCCCCCCCTTTTTCTTTTTTTTTTCCCCTTTTCACTCTTTTTAATACTGATTTTCTTCCTTCTTCTTCCATACTTATGTTTAATTTTAGCAATTAAAGGTTTGTCTCATTTTCATGACATGCTTATTAAGAAGTTTATAACTATATTTGCCATTTGGATTTTGCTAATAACAATTTTGTGATCTTACATGAGAACTTTTACTTACACAAATTATCAAATACTTTTACTAACACATATGTTGACCATAATACTTTCATCCATCAATACTTACAAGTTTTTTTATTACATTTTATATAAAATGTGCATGAAGAGTCCTTTACTACTAGAAAGTCTTTTATAAGGATTAGATTTATTCAAAGAGTCTTTTTTTTCTGGATTTTCTTGATCTTATATTTTTCTAATGGTTTTAAATGAAAGCCAAAACAGATACTTGTGCTCTTTACATTCAATGAAAACTTGAAAAAGAGACAATATTTTGATGTTTTATAGTTTTAAATGAAAGCATGGAAGAGAAAAAAAAAATTCATTGCATTTTGTTTACATTCAATGAAAAGGAAAATTAATCAAAACATACATTTATCAAAATATTGAAAGTATGCACAACAAGTTTAACTATTATTATTATATATTGTAAAAAATAGTAGTTTGTGTAAGAGAAATAGGCATGTATATTGGATAATAGAAAAAAAAATGAAATCTAGAAAAATTATAGAAGATGAATCGTTATGACAATTGCACTACCATTGATAGGGGATCAATAATTTTATTAATTCCCTAAAAATATAAAAAAGAAAAGAGAAAAAGGAGGAAAATATGGATTGATAAAATGCAATTCAATTATATACACAAATGATAAAATTTATGTAGTCAATCATATTCAATAACATATTTATGGATCATTTATCTTTTGATGATTTTGATTAGCTATTTAGATTCAACAATTTTCACAAACGTTTCCATTCAACTATACATTGTCTATGATCTCCCAAGTGAATACTTATAGTCATGAATATACAATTGTTTGTAAAAATTTCTTAAACACAACCTATGTAATTTGTTATTTTCATATATTAGTATTTTTATCACTTTTTAAGATTCTTTTGTAATTTATTACGTGATAAGAATACATAATCTTGATTATAGAACTGTAAAGAGTCTGGGGGATTACAGAACTATATAATATGTCACATTGGATCTTTTATGTAAATTGTTATTACAATTAGATGCTATTTATTAAGGTATTATTTGTATATGATGTGCTTAAAATCAAGATTAAGCACATACAAAACCAATTTGAAAGACGATCAAACAATATCAATCAAACTAGTTCAACAATTATGCAATTCCTCAATATTTATGAACCAATCATCCAAATAATGGCATGATTAATATTAATTCCAAATATGTTATAGCTCCGATACCAAAAGATGACGTGCCTAAATTAAGGGTTAATCATATGCAATTGGAGCAAGTTATAAACCTCAAGACACTTGTTCAATCTCGGCTCAACACTACTAGGTTTAGCGTGAACCCTAATGGAATGCAATGAAATCCGAATGCTCTAAATTGCAAGTAACAATTTCACAATGATAAATTCTTCCAAAACAATAATGATCACAAATAAATCCACGTGAATTACACACAAAAATACCAAGAACCAATTCCGTGATCCACTTTCCTAACAAAGTGATCCACATTTCAAAATGAAGCTAAATTGAAGGTTAAAACTTAAAGGCTTAAACCAATCAATTGAAGCAACAAGAATATTGATTGCAAATGCAATCAAAATTCGGTCAATAACACTTCCAAATTAACCCTAGATAAAACTCACTAGTAAAGAAAGGAAATTGCTACAAGGTAAATTTGATATTACTCACAAATTAGCCTTGGAGCCACTCGCCACAACCTCAAATTAGGACTTGAAATTGATAAGAGTAATTTGAATTAGGAAAACCCTAACCCTCACACGTAAAGTGTTTGTTCTTTTATGAAAATTTGGCTAACTCCCTCAAAACCTTACTTAAGCAAGTATTTATACTTGCTTCCTTTAGGGTTAAAAAAAATCCACAAAATTACAACTATGCCACTTTTAGGGTGGCTGCTCCTAAAAGACAATTACAAGTAAATGAAAGTATCAAAAAAAAAAAAAAGATTACAACATAAATAGTCTAAGGAACAATTACAAATACAAAAATAATAAGAATCCTCAAAGAGTCAATGCATCGAGGCGATGTCGATTACAACGAGCCATTTGATGAGAATCTGATGATGTCCCTTTGCGATCAACAAATGAAAGTCATTTAGCATCCCGTGGAGAAATATTATTGTACTTATAAGATTATTACTCAAATATTTATTAGATAAAAGAAATAATGGTAAAATATGAGTGATTTGGATGATGATCCAAATCGAGTTCTATAACCATCTAAGTTGTCGGAAAAATTCCCATAAGTATAGTTCATATAGTTACAAAGGATTATTTATCCTTTCGCATCTTTATTAAAGAAGGTCTAATGTTTTTCATTTTCAGAATGTCTTAATTTTATTATGTAAATAGAGTCATATTTTCATATTTTAGTTTTAGATTATAGATTTTTATTACTCTTTTGCCATTACTAAGTGTACATGACTATTTATTTTATTCTAATTTTAGATTTCACTTCTTATGTAATATCTTTTCTACATTTTTTTTTTTCATTTATGCATAGCATACTTAGATCCTTTATCAATGAGACATATGTGTTACCCTTGTTTATAAGCAAACATGATTAGAAAAAAGTAATAAATTTTGTAAATAATATATTAGAAACGTTTCTCTATATATTGTCTATATTAAATTGCCTTTTCATTTTGACTTTTATTTTTCCATTTTCAGTATGACGTTAATTCATGTTGTTTTTTCAATACATTTAAATTCAAATCCTATATTTTCATGGTTGAAAAAAGAGGTTGGTCATATTGGATCTTTTAAATAATACTTAATTGTACTACCACTTTATATATACTTGAATTTTGATAACTTTACATTCAATGATTTGTACTTTATTGTTGTTTCACAAGCCTTTTTTTTATTATTGTATCTTTTTTGGTTTATTCTTTTAAAAGTGGTACCTCTTCGAAAATAATATTAGTTGTTTTATAACTTTTTTAAAAATAGTATCCTTTAGAAACAAGTATTAACTTTTCTTTGAATAATATCCCTTCAATTTTTTTTTATTGTACCTTTTTCAATTTAGTATCTCTTTTGAAAAAATCATTAATTATTTCACTTTTTTTTTTTTATGAAGAGGTATTAATTTTTAAAAAGATTAAACAAAAAAGATAAGACAACATAGATTTCAAAAACCTTTTTATACGACTCTAAGATATTACTTTTTTTTTTTAAATGTACTCCTTTAATATTACTTTTTTTTTCATTTTAATATCTCTTTGGTATTACTTTTTTATTAAATAGCTCTTCAATATTGCTAGTTAAAAACTTTTGGCCATTGATGAATAAAAAGAAATAAAGAAAGGAAAGAAAGCCATTATCATCTCACTTCAATTAGAAAAGTAGCAATTAAACATCTTTACTATTTCTTTTATAGAATTATCAATAGAAATTCTAAAATTATCAACAAAATATTTGTTTCCATGTTTTGTATAACAATTCAATCCAAAACTCTAACTTGATATTTATTCTCATTTCCATCTATTGAAACTTTGCTCTACTACTTCAATTCTAATTTAAGTCCCACTATTTAATAATTTTCATGTAGAATAATTGAACGAATTATTTTTTATGTAACACTTTATTGTTCATTGGAGTATCAAATCCATTCATGCGTTCGCAATTACAAGAGGCTTCGATCTCTTAGCCATCATTCTTATTTGCGATCAAGTGAGCTTTTGCTTCTTCTTTTTTTTGTTTTTTGTTGTGTTACATTTGATTGTTGCCATTTAATATTTTTGAAAGGGTGTAAATTTCTTATTATTATTTAAAAAAATTATACCTCCTAAAAAAATTCTACCATTTATTTCTTTACCCATCAATTAGATCATACTCTCTATCTTTCTACCTTATAATTTTTTAGCCTAAATCTCTTCGGTGATGGCATACCTTACTATATGAAAAACAAAAAAAGTACAAAAGTTAAATAAATTTTAAGATATTTTTAAGAAATCCAAGCATTGCAGGGCCATAAAAAACTAGTTATAACAAATAGGAGAAGAGATCCCATGACCATGCAACCACTGCTCCATCTAAAGATTAGTATTATGAATTTTTAGATGTAAGTGAGACTTTAAACTCCAAACAATAGTGAAAATGAAAAAAGTGGTTAAAATTAGGCAGTCTCAAAATCATCCAACTACTTTTCCTTGAGACACACAAATAATTTAAGCAGCTCTACTTGAAAGCACTGAACAATGTATTACCATTTGCACATATTAAAGGCTGGACTAGAAAGACAAATATGAAGAGCATATGTAAAACTTTTCATTTTTCCTTTTTGCAATGTACCTTCTCTTGTATACCTTTTGCCTGCTTTACTTTTATGTGTGTGCTATTGACGAAACCGCTTTCACATTTCATCTTTGAGAATGAAGTGGATCAACAAAATGCATATAAGGTTAAAGGATTGTTAGAACAGGACAAATGAGTTGGTTCAATTGTACAATCTGTATATTATTTGGCAAGACACAATTCTTTGGCTTTTTGAAACCTGTGATTTCTCAGACCTTCTTTGGAGAATTCCACTAAAAATGGCAACTAATGGAATCTAAACATAACAACAAGAGTACTATCAAAACAAAAAATGTAGGGATAGTGGGATAAAGGTAAATATAATGTTAATATTCTCAAATTAGGGCAATCTAATACCTAAAGTTTCATTTTTTTTATAATTTAGTATCTAAAAGAAATATTAAATTGTTCAAAATCTAAAACTTTATATACTAAATTATTGAAAAATGAAAATTTAAGTACTAAATTGTTTAAAATTGAAAATAAAAACACTTCTTATGGCTTTTTTTCTCAAAAAAAAAAAAAGCAATATTGACAAAAAACTATGTTTTTCCTTAAGCATAATACATTGTAATCAACTTTTAGCATCCTCTAGGGACTGACCAATAAGAGTGAAATGCATTTTAGAAGGCCAAGCAACAAAATCTCATTGAGATTCTACTTTTTCATGATTTGTTAAAGATTTGGCTTTAATCCCAAGTCCAAAATCTTATGATTAGTGATAGTATTGTGGAACATATTATACCCTTCATATGGCATGTTCGTCCGATATCCACATTCAGAAATTGGCCACTGTGAGTACATGAATTTTAAAACAACAATCTTTTTCCGATCTTATCATATTACGAGGTATCACGGAGGATTATAAAAAAAAAACCAAAGAAAGATTCATGAGGTTCCGTTCCACTACTATTTTACTCATTAAATATACCTAACAAAGTCCTGATATTTGAAAAAAAAAAAAAAACAAATATTATATATTGCTCAAATGGAGACGGGTACTAGCTGCTCATACTTCCTTCCAAGGTTGAAGGACTGTAGAGGCGGCCCTATAGATCTAGGAGGTGGCATCTATTCTGCAGCACTCAGTTCTTAATGGGTCCGAAAGGTACCTCCCGAAGCTGTGGCACTTAGCTCTGCTACCAGCTGTTGAGCTGCTCTAATACCATTTCTAGCAACTAATTACTAGTACCTCTCACACCAAGTTTATTATCCACATTAACACAATATGTGTCATAGTCCTATCTTCGCTGGGGTTTTTTCCTAAGTTACGCATCCTGAAAAGCATTCTCCACTCAGTGTCAAAACTCAGGGCTATTAGATAAGGATAATAGCCCTATCCAATATGTTAATGTAAAAAATCAGCATGATAATGTCCTATCTTCTGCTTGAAGGATGCTGTTTAGTGAAATTCAACCTTTTAATTTACTTGATTCAAGTATAAGAAGTGACTAGTGATCTTTTAATTATATTGTAAAGCAAAAACTCAAATAGACCATTAAAGCACATCATAGACAAAATTTTGTAAAACAGAAGGCTCTGTATTTCATAAATTCCTGAATTCTACAACAACAATGTACCCTTAATTTCTCTTCCTTATCTTATAGTAGAAGTCTTATACCATATATAATCTAAATCTCCATCCTTCCCCTGTTCCACTCCATCCTATTACCTCCTCCTATCAACCAGCCAAGGAAGAAAAACAGCTCTCTGAGCGCGCCAATGCTGGACTAGAAATTCGCAGCTCTGTCCTTGTAGGACTGCTTGGGGTAGATTTCGATTCCAAACTTCGCTTAAGGATCTGCCTCATGGCTGTAATTAAATGCACAGTAGGATCTGGAGGTGGCCCTGCAGACTTGAACTTTTTACAGAAATTCATATGTCTATTCATGGCTTCTTCAGTACCAACAAGCCTTTCTGTCCTCGCAATCTCATCTTTTATGGCCTCAGCACACAATCCACATATCCACTTACCAAAATACCGCTCTCTAACACGCTCAATGTAGGCCGGCGTGCATTCTTCGGTTAATCCACAACAGTCACAAATGGCAAACTCAACTTCTGTCTGAGAAGTGAGGCTTGCGGTAGCTTGTTGAGTTTCCGGGGCTGATATCACCATTGGATCACTAATGATAGTTGCTGACATTGCACGTTTCCTGACGCAAAACCATAAAAAGAGATTCCATCAATGATACTCCCATGATTCAAACAAGGTTTTCTAATTCTAGTTTCCTAAAAATCAAGCCTAGTATTATTGCCTCATATATTGACGGGTGGAAGACTGCCAGTTCGTGCTGACAGGTCGTGTTTAGTTAATAAATCCGAGCTAGGATTGGAAATATGTAAATTTTGCAACAAATCAAAGACCATGAAGAATCAAACAGATGAAGAAAAACGCTTCGTAACAAAGCAATTCAAGAGAAAAGTGCTACTGTGGGAATCAATTGAGACAAGTCGAGGTTACAATAAGACATGACAAGTGAATAAAACATGTGATCTACGTGGGAAAAGATCGAAAAATGTCTCCAACAATGAACCCAGATGGCAAAACTCTCGTTTCAAATCAATTCTACATTTTAGTCAACACCATTTCTAATAAACCAATAACCAAAAGCAAAATTTGTATTCCTGAATTCATTCTGCTGGTACATCCCGATTCCCAGTACATTCATTAAGCATGCTTAGTAAGAAAATTTGTAATTTTCAAGATATGCCTTGAAAGTTACAAACTACCTTATCAATTATGCTCTCCGAGACGCCCATCAACGAAACTGTCGCTAAAAGAACTACATCAATCAATTTAGAAACACCGATTTTAGCCAAAACTAGTTCCAATAAACCAATAATAATGAAAAAAAAAAAAAAACTCGTATTCATGGATGAACTCATTCAAGCAGATTTATTGAGAAAATTTGCAAGCTTCGATCCACAAACATGAAAATTATAAATTCCCTTATCTTAAAGCACTCGTTAATGGAACCGTTAATAAAAATTATCAAAACCATCGGCAAGCATCAACCTTATTCACAATCATATAAGTAACCCAACAAACAAAAAATGAAAACCAAAATTTACTTACCAGCAGAAGCAAAAAAATCAAATAGAGAAAAAAATACGATCAATTTCTCTTTTTTCTTCCACTTTTTTTAATCTCTATCCCTTGAAATTTGCTTCTTTGGGGTTGGTTTGATTATTTACAAATTTTTTTTCTTCTTCTTTCTTTTTTCCTTTTCTTAGTTCTTTTATCTTTCTTTTTCCCACTCTCCTTCTTCACCTTTCTCTTCTCCAGCAAGTAGAACTTCCCACATCAAAACCATTTCAGAGCACACAGAACAACACCCAAGAAACAGCAAAGTTTCTACTTTACCACCACTTTCTCTCACTTTTCCTGGTGCCAGAACCTGAGCCACCAAGATCACTTTTTGAGCCCAAAGAACCAAACTTTAGCTTTTTGGGTATCGTGATACCCAAATTTCTGAGTGTTCTATGCACAAATGATTGTGTAAATGGGACTGACAAGAGATCACCGAAGACTTTAATATATAGAGTCTTTCTTTTTCATTTTTATTTTTTATTTTTCTAGAGAGAGAGAGAAGGTTGTGTTAATATAGAGAGAGAGAGAGAAAGAGAGAGAGAGTCAATGATTGGAGGAACATTTTTATGAGTGGGGTTATGGTACAATCCAACGTAAGCAATGTGTTCGTGGTGTGAGTGGAATTCTCACCGTTGATTATTGGATTGCCAGCTAAGCATTTTCGATCCACTCCTAAACAAGATTTATGACTTGACCTAGATCTTCCATTTTTTTTTTTAAATATAATTTTGATAACCCGAAGCAATGGTTAATTATATTTAATATAATTTGTAGAAAGAAAAATATTTGAAAATACTCTTAAATATTCTTATGTATTTATTCACATTATATAAGAGTATTTCCCGAAAATATTCGGTGGTGTAGAAAGATTTTTTTTGTTTTTGTTTTTGTTTTTATTCTTCTTTTTTTATTGAACACGTTTTTTGAGACACTTGCTTACAGAATCTTTTGTAGAAGAACGTTCATATATGCTCTGAGAAAGGTAAATATAATATATACGGCATGATACATGCATAAAACACAGTAATCAAGACATATTGATGTATCAATATTTTTCATCAGAGCAGTCTAATAACTGAATAGTAAAAGATAAAGTTTTTATATCTTGATGTATATATATTATATTTTAAATATTTTTATTTATACATGATAATATATAATTAGATGTAGTAATAATAGCAAGACATATTGGGAATAGGAGAAAAATTATTCAAACATATATTATAATATTCATACAATTATAAGATTAGATCTAAATCCCTGTTTTTTTATATATATTTTATTTGTTTCTCCACTATTTGTATATATATAAATAAAAAGGTTAAATGCAAGATCTATATCAAGAGTTATATTTTATATCAATATAAGATAGATATGGAACATTTATATCAAGAGTTATATGGGTTTCAAATTGGGTATAGAATATATGCTGCCATGGGCGTTGAGCATGTGTACTTTAACAAACGTGTAAGATACAGCTAAAGAAGCTTGAAGCTTTCGCAATTCAAAGGCATTCTTAATTTGAATTGCTGTGATTATTAGGTCGTTCGGTTCTTTAAGGTGGTTAGTGTGTGAATTACGATAATAATAGGTTATAGTACAGGTAATGAGAAAAAAAACAAAAGAAGAAAGCAAGACAAATCTCTCGTACAGAATACAGCTAGCATTTTTCAGTAGTAACTTTACCTTACAAGCTATACAAATACGAGATTTCCAGCTTGCACGTGGAAATCATGTTAATTGGTACACGTAAAAAGGATTTCATTATTCATTGGTTAGAGAAGAAAAAAAGACAAAAGCTACTCTGACGGTATCTAGGAGGCTCAGAGTTCACTATACTGAGGAGTCTATCGTACATTTTAGTATGATATATGTTACAATTTTATCTTTATTATAATTGGATTATATAAGTATATTTATCCCTACTCTATTTGAGTACGTTTAACTTTGAAGGTTTGATGAGCTTCAAATTATTATATCAGAAGAAGATGTATGCATTGATGTTTAAAAGTACTAGCACACTGTATTCGGAGGATATCATATGTCTAATTAAAAATATATATATATTCATTTGGTGAGAATTATGAATATATTAAACATATATGATTTTTATTTATTATGTTTAAATGCTTCGAGGGAAACTTGTAACAAAGTTGCACGAGTATTTACCTTTTAACACCAGACAATATATTAATTGTATTGAAATTATTGCCCAAAAAAAAAAAACTCCGTTTGAAGACACTCGCGAACAATTTCCTTCCTATTGTTAGCAAATCGTCATTTAGCCTTGTTTCTTGTTAAACGCACTTTTCCATAATTATTATATA
The DNA here is from genome assembly GCA_037954665.1 of Laguncularia racemosa. NCBI lineage: Eukaryota > Viridiplantae > Streptophyta > Magnoliopsida > Myrtales > Combretaceae > Laguncularia > Laguncularia racemosa. Next base: position 167,049 of record JBBMOL010000479.1, on the reverse strand, counting down.
TCCCTATTTTATCGACTTAGATTTATTTCTTAAGCTTTTAAAATATAATTTAACATTCCTTAAACTTTTAAAAGTATATAATACACACACACTCCATAAAGCTCTCAAACCATCGTTGTATGTAGCCCTTTTGGGGATTCTAATAATAGTTTGAAGGATTATTTACATATTTTTAATAGTTACATAAGACAAAATTATACTTTTAAAATATAGAGGATAATTTATTATTATATACTTTTTTTTATTTGTTCCCGAAATAATTGGTACTTCTGCAAATAGATTTATGATCTTATAACACGATTGAGATAAATGGTAATGACTTAGTTTACATATCTTGCTAAACACTCCATTATATTGCAATGAGGCATTGATATTAAAATAGAAAAAAGAAAAAGTCGAAATAATTATGAGTCTCATTTAATATATCATCAGAATAATAATAATAATAATAACAGGTTCTAGTATAGGCAATTTGCAATATATTAGTGATTTAACAGGTTCTTGTATAGGCAATTTCATGGCAAATCGAATTGTAATAAGAAGCATATCATTTCGTGGAAAATTTTCGAAAGGACCCACACGGCGCCACGACCTTCGGCAAGACTTCGTGGAGATGTCGATTTCTTAGATCATTTGTGGCGAAGATTAACACGATGAAACTTGGAAATTGCATCCTACTTAAAGCCAGTCTTCTCCAACTCATCATTCGTCTATCTTCAATACTGGCCGAGAGTTGCAAAGAGAAATAGTTGAGGGATTATGAATCGTTAAGAAATAAGCTGGAAACCGTTATCTGAACTTTAAGTATATTTTTTACTTGTTAAAATTTACGAGTTAAGTCTAAATGTTATATCTAATGGAATGGTTCCTTAGGAAAATGTTGTGGTAATAATTTTCAATTATCATAATAAATTTGAAAAGGGAAAATGACGTTTAATTATTTTAAATTTTAAGTATGAGATTAAGAAAAAACCGAAGATTAATTGAGATAGTAGTTTTTACATGATCTCTTCTTTTTTTTTTTTTTTGGATAATTCCATTTTATAAAACAATCTAATCTCAAACAACAATCAAGGATTTTCTCAATGATTTAAGAAGTTAAAGGGTTACCATAAAAGTTTTTTATTTTAGCCCATTTCAATAAAAGCTTTCATTTCTGTAATTTTGGTATTTCATACCTAAGACCTAACACCACAGTTCATCTCTATATTTAGCTAAGATTTAGTAAATTTAGTTGGTCCAGAAGGCACATTCTTATTGGGATGGAGAAGTTCGATTTTCATCTCCCTATCCCTTGTAATAGTATGGTTAGCTAGAAAAGAAGAAAAAAAAAATGTTAATAACAATCCTAAATTTTGTTGAGTTTTGTCTATTGTATCGTAAAACTTTTAAAAGTACACTTTGAGTTCTAAATCTTTCTAAATTTGACAATTTGAGTATTAAAATTTTCTAAATGTGCACTTATGTTCTCAGTGTTTATGAAGAATTTTCAAATAAGTAGATATTTTTATTTTTAATAATGTTTTAAAATTTATTTTTAAGACGCTATTGATACTTTTTAAGACTTAATTAACACTTTTAAAACAAAAACGCTCAAAATTTGAATGTACCTTTTGAATGATTTATGAATCAAATGACGAAAAAAAAATAAAATTGGAACCTTAGTGCACCTTTAAAAAGTTTAGGAATCAATTAACAAAATCAAATAGGTTTAGGACTTTTATTATACCTTTTTTCCTCTAAAAATCAGTCATAAATTTTAAAGGCAAATTATGAACACACCCTATACTATTTGTTAAATAAGAATGACACTTTATACATTTAAAGTATGATTTCTCTTGACTTTTAAAATTTGTATATAAACTCCAAACGTCATTAAATCCTTATAACTATTAGGAATAACCATTTGAAGGTTATTTACATATTTTTAAAAGCTATAAAGAAATAACATCACACTTTAAAAGTTTATATAATTTATTTATATATGATCAAAATAATTTAAGAAACGTATTTGCAATTATTCACCAAATGAAATCCCCAACGATGACTAAGAACCACAGAATTCTTCTATCTTACATGGTTTCAATTCAATATCTTAGAGTGATCATAACATCTCTATTAAGAAGGGACGTAACCAAGAGGATATACCTCAATGGAGATTCCTTGGTAACACTAATGGTGACTTTTATATATATATATATATAGGTTTTTATATGAAAGACCGATGGGCCTTGGTCAAATATAATTTTTATTTAATTAATCGATGCCCATGGACCATAAAAGAACAAGAAAATACCATAAAATAATTGTGATAAAGACCTTCCCTTATAATAATTAATACCTGCCCCAGCGATTAGTTAAAAGGACAACCTACTCTCTCTGCGTCGTGTTGCTCCTATCTATATCAATTTTAATTTTTCTTAAAACTAATGGCATCCGTTGCTCTATATGTGCAACATGAATATTATTGAGGATGGGGCGAAAGGGAACTCGAAACTTTAATGGATGGTTTTATTAGCAGTGTTTTAGAAAATTTATTAAGTTCATTTTAATGTAGAAAATATGTAATTCTTGAAATATCATAATATGAATAAGATGGGAGCATTAAAAAATTATATATATATATATATTTTTATTTTGTATTAATTAGGGTCATTAATCAAATAAGAAAGAAAGGAGCTCAACTCAAGCTAAATTTCTTTTAGCTTGAACTTAGTTGGATTAATCAATTGATACTAATTAAATATGGAACTTGCTTCGAATTTAGTTAAACTCAATAAGTATTTAGACCTCATTTGAAATCAAATAAACTTGCAATTCATGAAGTTGGATAAGTTGAAACCTAAGCTATTCAAGTAATTTAATTTAACTAAATATGGAATTGTGATCTTGGATTTTTTTTTTAAGTAATTAAAGTTCATTACAAGCTGAAAGCGATACGTAAATCCATAAATCATTGAAATAATGACAATTAATCCAGACCATAAAAATGAAACAACCTACCCTGATGTGAGCATATACTCATCTAAGAAAATTTGTGGTCATTCCTTAAACATTTGGAACACCTAGGTTTAGTGTCCATCAAACATTTGAGACCATGTCCAAAGTTACGTGGCTTTCAAAGTTCTTGGTATACCTAGCAAAAATGAAAGAAATAGCCGGATGCGCGAAAGAGAAAAAGGAAAAATTATGTAATCTATTTCGAATGGGCATAACGATCCTCAAAGTAGTCAAGAAGCCAGACTGCCAGAGGCAATCCTTATCCAAAGGGTGGCCCTCAATCTAAAATACCAAAATAATATTAATAATGCGATGCTGATATATGGATCAGATTTCACTTTGAAAAAGTCAATTCCGAATCACGTGTAAAATAATAATTTCCACACTTTATCCAATATATTTATTGTACAACAATCTTATTTGTTACTGTTTATTTATAATCAATTTTTATAAATCTTCTTTCCTTATGTTTAACATTTTCCATATTAAGGTAATTATCGTACCCGTGACTTTTTTCTTTCTTTTTCCCCCACTTTTTCCTTCTATAAATGTCCTGTCCATGCGAGCAATCATAACCTGTGTTACACTTCTCGAGGGCTTTTTTTTAATAATTTCTTCAATTATTTGGTAAGCCTTTCATTTGCCAAAGGCAATGCATATGTTACTAAGTCATCGGGCAGATGTATGGATCCGTGTAAGTTTGAAACACATTATAGATATCAATTCTTGATTTCATGCACATGACATGACCTGCTAGTTATGTAAATGATATTGCTTATCAAGTTTGATATGAAGAGGCGTATGATAAAATAATCAATTAATTCATATTTCACATTATTATTATTATTTTTTATAATGTCCCCAGTAGCATCAATGTCAACTCTCTTCCTAGATGGATTAAATTTTATCTTCGATTGAATGTGCATTGCCCTATCTAGTCTATTATGTCATTACAATATATGTCTCTCCTTTTTATGGTGGATGTTATGCTTCTAGTTTTACCGGACAAAACTTTTCAAACCCCTAACTCTTTAAATGGAAACATTTCTCCTTTTGGTACATTTTCATCCTAGTCGTTCCTTTGCTCTCCTTTAGCAATGCACTGTTTATGCCCACATGATGACATTGGCTCTAGAGTTGTGTGGCTCACCTGTGCATACTTTAGTTTACTTGGACGCTTATGCACCATAGCATCCTTGTCCAAGTAATCTTCACCCATCTATCAATTTTTATTAAACCACTTTACTCCTAATAAAATGTGTTTAAAGAATCCATTCTCTATGATATTTGTGATTTTCCTATTGTTACCTCACTTTATCAGTATTTCTATCCCCCTTTCTTAGTTTTTTTTATTCATCATATAAAGCAACAGTTATACCAAATTTTTACTTGTCCATTCCTTCTTGATTCCCTAGGATCCTCCCTACACATCACTTTCTTCTATTCACGGAATCTTTTGGGGGAAAAGAAAGGTCATAGAGCAAAAGCCTAGCCCTCTTAGGGCTTTGTTCTTTGCAATATTCAGTCATAAATGTCTAAATTCTAGAAGCTATACTATAAATAAAGACTCCAATAGGTATATCTTGTTCCTATGTCTTGGTGCTCTCCATTATAGAGCTAGGTGAAGCTTAATAATGATGATTCTATTTGCATCTCCATTGGCTAAGCAAGTGCATGTAGACTTAGTTAAGACCACTTTGGTATATGGGTGTTGGGTTTTACTTGATATATGGGATGCACTGATAGTTATAGTTTTATGGCTAAATTTTGGGGCCTTTATTTTTGTAGTATCCCATGCATTTAAAGGGGTACATTGTGATACTCTATGTGACTAAAATCTCACATGAATTGTAGAAAAATGTTAAGTAGTAATATATAAGGTCAAATAGTGAATAACATGTCAATACTAGTTAGAAACTTTTGAACTAAGTGGTTGAAAAGAGACCCATAAATATTTGTTAGTTCAATTATTAACTAATTTTGACTTGGGGCATCATAAATGGTATCAGAGCCAACACCCTACCAATAGGTGTTCGGTTTGGGAACAATTAAAAGGAGGGAAGATTTGAACCCAATTGTAGATGAAGACATCGCATATTTAGAGAGGGAGGGAAGGCATGCATTGCAATTCCCCATGTGTTTAAAGGGAGTATATTGTAATACCCCATAGGCCCATAAATATTTGTTGACTTGGTTATTTACTACTTTTAACTTGGAGCATTATAACGTTGCCCTCTCCATTTTTCACTCAAATTACTTCACCCATGTGTGATTGAGCTTATGATGGCACTTAACAACTATCGTTAATTCCAACTACTACTATGAGTCCAACTGTGGTTAGCCAATACCTAACTCAAGGTCCCATCAAAACCTTAGCTCTCCAAAATATCTAAACTTAGGTTAAAGTCTCATCCTTAACTTTCTCCTAACAAGTGTACTCACAAGTTAACTTTAAAACCTTGTTCTCACTCTCTCATTTATAGTGTTTACTCTCAAATTACTTAATAGATCTATTTGGTAACTATGGCATTTGGTTCTTGCAAGGTGTTATATGCTTCTATTAGCTTAAGCGCATTTTACTTCACTCCGTCCATAGAATAGGAAAGTGCCTAAAATTGGTTGAAATAAAATACGAAAGTAGTCTAAATCCTACGAAGAACATGTCCAAAGTGAGTATTTCCTATTATAATTAGGACGTCTTTAAGGAAGATTAACTTACTTAAAATAGAACTTTCCTAATACTATAAAAGGAGGAACCTCCATCTAAGTAAGATCATTTGATACCCCTTATACATTTTGATTGCCTTATCCTCACGTTACTTCTCTAACTTGAGCATTGAAGTCTAAGTGCTGGAGACACCTTTGGTGTATCCGATAGCTCACGTTCGCTCATCTTGCAAGTTGAATTCCACCAGGCCCATGAGCGTGATTCAACCCAAGGCTACATTTAAGAAACAAGAGTAATTAATAATTGGTACCCATTGTGTCAAGGCCAGCTACCACTTTGGTTGGCACGTGATTAGGAAGAAATTTCGGCAAGAACATTCTTGATGACCACAAGCCACCAATTGTTACAAATAACCACCCTATAACACCCCTAATTGCACCTCTTGTGTCGTAGGAAGATGAAGACCGAATTGCAAGACTTAAGAGACAACTTGCCAAATTGTTAGCTAAAAACTGTTGCTTGAGAAACTAGGTCAATGAAATTAATGACTGCTTCTAACAACACTCTCAACCATAAAGTGGGCAGAACAGTGATAATGCTTTACAACATCAAGAGAACGCACCACCAAATACAAATTGAATCCCCAACCCAAGGGGTGAATAGAACAACAACAGAAATGATAATTCTGAAGTACAATCTACAAAATCTTTGGTTGATCAATTTATAGACGATGTAAATAATATGATCAAATGTTTTACTGAGTTGAAAGATGCAAAGAAGCTTGACCCATGGGACATGTTCACCATTAGGAACAAACACCCCCCCCTTTATTTAGGAAATCTAGGACGAGTAGCACCCAACATATGTCTGAATTCCGCAACTTGAGCTTTACAATGGAATGACCAACCTAACAAAAAATCAACTATTATATCGCTCAAATGAACCTCCTCAATGTTTCCAACACGATAGCATGCAAGACTTTCCTGAAACTTTAAAAAAGGAAACACAAACATGGTTCAAGGCCTATAGCCTAATTATATTTCTAGTTTCCTTGACCACACCATGTAGTTTTACCAACACTTTTTGATAAGCAAAATACCTAAACAAGATTCCTTAACTCTTAACCTCATCCGACAAAAGCAAGATGAGACATTGAGAGACTATATCTTCAAGTTCAATAAAGCGATGCTTGAAATTCTTAATGTTGACATAAGTGTGGCCTTCAACGTAGCAATCAATAGAGTAAAGGACTAAGCAAGAAGATGCCATACTGCAAGAAGGCAAGCCGAGCAAGACTCCTTTGACAAGAAGAAAAATGGCAAAGATCGGACCTTCGTAAAGGATAGACTCAACCCTGCCTCAAAAGGTAACAGGTCTGCTTGAAATGGTAATGGCAACAAAAAACATGCCATCCCTTTTACGAGCAACACACCTAACTTAATAAACCCAATACTTATATCTTTATGGAAATATGAGACCAAGGAATCATCACCTAACCCAAAAAGATGAGGAGTAAGTTAGCTAGAAGAAATTCCAATAAATATTGTGACTTTCATAGAGATAGGAGCCACACCACTGAAAATTGCACACTACTCAAGAATGCTCTTAAAGGCCTTGTCAGACGAGGCTATTTATGAGAATATATCACAGAAGGTGATAACCCCTAAAGCAGCCAAGAAGGGAGGAAATGGAAGACATGGAGCAAGAACAACAAGCCCGCCCCATACGAGGCACCATTAATACTATTGTTGGAGGACCAGCTATGGGAGGACACTTTATCTTGTAGTGTAAGGCGTATGCTTGATGAAGAAACTATCAAAACATCCTCAACACTTAGGTAAAGCACCCCAAAGTAGGCACAATGATCACCTTTTCCAATAACAACATTGAGGGCATATTGTTCCTCCATGATGATGCTTTAGTAATCTAGACTCAAATCACATATTTTGATGTCCACAAGATCCCAATTGATAATGGTAGCTTCACGTACATCATATACAAGAAAGCCTTTAATTAGATGAAAGACTAAGTCAAGGCAAAACTCAATTCCTACTATAATGAGCTTTATGGCTTCAACAACTAGCTGATCAAGCCTAAGGGTATCATAACCTCCCTCATAGAACTCAAAGATGGACAATGCAAGACGTAGATCTTGGTTGATATTCTTGTCATTAATGCAATGTCCCCCTACAATATCATCTTTAGGCGTCCATCGCAAAATACTGTAAGAATGATAACCTTAACAAAACACTTGAAGGCCAAGTTCATAACTCTTACAAGTGTTGGTGTCTACAATGGTGACCAACAAACCTCAAGGAATTTCTATCTCCAAGCCCTCTCCTAGCGAGAGGTCTTTATAATGGAATTTTGCTATAGAGGAAAAACTGGGATCAAGAGGAAAACTTGCTGAAGAAATGGAGGACATCTAAATTAACTTCTCGCCTGAATAGACTACAAAAATTGGCACAACACTTTCGGCTAATTTTCGCTAGTAGATTATTACTTTCCTCCAAGCAATATGGATGTTTTCACATGGTCACCATTGGACATGCCTAGGATCCCTTCTAAGGTGATCTTGCATAGGTTGAATATCGAACTTAACGCGAAGGTGGTCAAGAAAAACAATAGGTACTTTGCCCTAGTCCAGCAAATAGCTATCGAAAGAAGAGGTGTAGAAACTCTTGAAGGTCGGATTCATCTAAAAGGAGTCATATCCCACATGGTTGGCCAATTATGTATTGGTAAAGAAGTCTAACGAGAAGAGGTGAATGTACATTGACTTCACTTATCTCAATAAGGCTTGCCTAAAGGACTGCTTTCCACTACTACACATTAATCAATTAGTTGATCCAACTTTAGGTCATGCTCTATTGAGCTTTATAGACACCTTTTCGTGCTATAATCAAATTAGAATGTACAAACACGACTAGGTTCATACATCTTTTATTACTAACTTTAAAACATACTATTATAAGGTAATGCCCTTCAAACTCAAGAATGCTCGAGTGACATACCAGAGATTAGTGAAAAAAATGTTTATACATCAAATCAAAAGAAACATTGAGCCTTATGTCAACTACTTGATCGTGAAGAGCAAGTAACTTCACTAGCACCTCGCCAACTTAGACAAGGCGTTCTAGACATTGTGATAATATAATATGAAGTTGAACCCTCAAAAGTGCATCTTTAGAGCACCATTAGGAAAATTTCTTGGCTTTGCGGTTACTTCACAAGGAATTGAGGCCAATCCGAAGAAAATTAAGACTATTCTACATATGTAACCTTCGAAGACAATCAAGGAGGTCCAAAGGTTAATAGGGCACATCGTCATGCTAAACAAGTTTGTCTCTAAGTTAGCAAATAAATGTGCCCCATTCTTTAAAATCTTGAAGAACCCTATAGGTTTTATTAAATACCTCCCATAGACTTAAACGTCATGCTTTTATGGCTTAGAGCTTAGAGCATTTGGCTAACTTCATAGCTGAGTCAATGGCTGAAGATGAAACCCCTATTGATGGCTACAAAAGCCTACTTGGACTCTTCATATTGATGGTTCTTCCACAAAAGGGAAAGTAGAGCAAAGCTCATTCTGTGTGGCCTACATGGTGTAGAAATCTTGTATGCTCTAAAGTTCGAATGTCTAACCAACAATAATGAAGCATAGTACAAAGCTCTCATTATTGGGTTAAAATTAGTCAAGGAAGTAGGAGCGAAAAAGATTGAAATTTTTTCAGATCCTCAATTGATAGTCTATCGGGTCAATGAGGAATACACAGTAAAAGATGAAAGCATGACCAATTACTTGGAGGTGGTAAAGTTTTTATGCTCCAATTTCATATCATAAGGCATTGCTAAGATCCCCCAAGCTTAAACTGCCAAAGTGGATGATCTATCCAAATTGACCTCAACATGCCTCTCCGGCCTAAACAAGAAGGGGTTTATTGAATACCTCCCATAGAAGAATAATGACAAGCTCCAATTGAAATGATTTATCAATGAGACCCAACCTTGTTAGATGGATCAAATTGTTGAGTACTTAATAGCTGGGGCAATCCTCGATGACAAAAAGAAGCAAAGGCTTTGAGGCAAAAAGTAGCCTAATACACTTTACTTAATGGTCAGTTGTATAGAAGGGTATATAGCTTACCACTGCTTAAATGTCTTCAACCCCCCAAATCAGAACATTTATTGGTCGAGCTTCATGCAGGGGTATGTAGTAATCACATAATGGGGCATGCATTGGCCATTAAATCACTTCAAGCTGGATATTACTAGCCTACTATGAACAAAGACACCAATGCAATTGTGTAGCGATGTGAAAAGTACTAGAAACACACTCTAATGGATAGAAAACTGAGTAGCAGCTTAATTACAATTACAAGCCCATGGCCTTTTGCCTAATGAGGGCTTGATATCGTAAGACTGTTTCTTAAGACTACAAGACAACATCAATACATTATTGTAGTCGTTGACTATTTCACGAAGTGGGTTGAAGCTAAGGTGGTCACCAAGATTATTAAGCACAATGTTAAGGACTTTGTCTCCCATTCCATACTCTACCAATTCGAGATCCCTAGTGCCATCGTGATTGACAATGACACTCAATTTGATAATGCCAAATTCTAAGAGTTCTGTATGAGATATAAAATTAAGATCCACTTTAAATCAGTCACCCAACCGCAATTGAACGGCTAGGCTAAGGTAGTTAACAAGGTCATTTTATAAAGCCTCAAGAAGAGAGTCAACCAAGCTAAAGAGAAATGTGTAGATGAGCTTCCTTACATCCTTTAAGGATACTAGACGACACAACGGATGATGATGGGGGAAAGCCCTTTCAAGTCGGCCTTAAGAATTGAAGTTGTCCTACCCTTCGAACTTAAGCTCTAGATTTTTTGCACCCAAGAATTCAACTCTCAAGTAAACAAGATCGGTCTCTAAGCTAACCTTAATCTCCTTTAGGAACTCTAAGACCAAGCCAATTACCGAGTGGCATTCTACTAACAATGAGCAATGAGACACTACAATAAAAAAAGTCAAGCACAAGATCTTCTAACCTAGAGACCTAATATGTTGGAAGCTTGAAGCTACACAAGAGAGAAGCAAGGCAAGACCAAATTAGGAAGATCCTATTCGAGTCAGGCATATGGTTAGACCCGATGCCTATGAGCTCAAGAGATTGAATGGCCATCCAATCTCAAGAATTTGAAACATGGATAATCTAGACCTATATTTCGAATAGCTTTTAATATTTTAAGCTGAATAGTTAAAGTATTATTGGTGATCGTAAACATTCTCATTACCTAGTGGAATTACACTTTGCGCCTATCGTTGTACTTATATTTACAAGCTTTTATCCAAAACCAGTATTAAAACTCAATCACAACAAATAGTGATTAAAGAGTAAAGTTATACGCTTCAAAGCAAGTATTGATGAGCTCTGCTAAATACTTAGCGTACAAGCACTCACCCCAAATAAAAGGGTAAGACTTATATTCCAATACCCTTACAAAGATACCTTTCATCGACCATGCTTAAGCTTGGTCAACAATGACATTCTGACCAAAAATCAGTGCTCTTTCATAACTAATTATCTTAAATACTGATTTATGATACACAGCACAACTTAAGGGCATATGTTATCTGAGTAAATCGAACACCTAAATGACTAGAATACACTACCCACAAGGCTATAACTTACATTAAATATTCATTCTAGTTACACTTCAATCTATGAAACTCACGTTAAAACACATAATTAAAGACTAATCAAAATCAATATAATTTAACTTATAAAAGATATATGATATTTATCAACAATCAAAACATAAAGGCAATATAAATTCTGCACAAAGACAAACAAAAAAACATTTCATTCATTGATTTCATGTACAAGGTTTTTGGTTGGCATTCCAGCCACTATACTAAAGAATACAAAATGAAAAAGAAAGAAAGGAAAACATCAAAAGTTACAACTATCCTACAGGGTTCTCTATAGGGGTTGATGATAGTGCAAGCTCGAGTGGAGGAGGAGCACCTTCAAAGAAAGAAGGTGGAGACACTTCTTCTTCTAGAGGAGGAAAGGGAATCTCCTCCACTTCATCAGGATGAGGATGAGGAGGAGTGTCCTCAACTAACATTGCTCTTAGCCACTAGGGTAAGTCATCACCCCTCATTTGTTCTTCATCCTCAATTGCAGCCCTATCCAGCTCCTCCCTCTCCTCCGAAGAGGTATTGGGCTCTCTCATTTTTTTCTCCAAGCAAAGAGAGATCAAATGCCAGATTTTTATCACGGATCCAACGCTTTATGATCCCCAAACCCCCCTCCATCACCTAAACCGATTTGTTGGCATACTCATCAAAGTTTGAATCTCCTCATAATACCAATCCTTAGCCATTCTTTCCTTCTCCTCTAGCTCACAACTCCTTGTATCCCAATTGGTGACAAGCTTTTCAAGATATCAAATCTACCCTTTCATCATCACTTGCTCCGTATTCCTTTGCTCAAGGCATTATTGAGCCATGTCAAGGTTCCATTTGAAGTTTGTAATAATGGCTTTCTTATGTCATAGCTCCAACATGAGGTAGAACTCTTACTCTTGCAAAGTTACAAGGTCCTCTTTCAAAAAGTTGATATGGTCAATTAAATCTTTGAGTTCTCACTAGACCTTAGATAAGTCAAAGATGCTCCTTTATGCCTTTTCTTCAACCTTAGCTACTTTGTGGCAATAATCCTCCCTCGCTACCCTAAGCTCCTTGTGAGCCTTTTTCATTTTGACCTCCACCGCCCTTTACTTTTGAAATTGCATGTCGTATCAGTTATATTGCTACAAAAACATTTCAAAATAATTACTAAACTCAGCAATCCGTTTTCATACCTACTGCTCACCTTCAACACAAGTGAAGAGAACCCTATATGTGGCTTTCATGGTCTACACGAAGAAACCAATAGTAAGGACAAAAATAAAAAGAGGAAGATAGAAAGTTTGGGATAAGGAAGAGATCATGAAGCCTAAATGAAGAAAAGTCACCAATTTCTATCTCAATAAGGTGCATAGAAAAGAAGGGTCCACTGTAGACATCCCCATCACCAAGATTTGTACTTCACCCCTCTGTTGGGGGCATAGAATCCCCTCGAACAAGTCTTGCTAACCCATCCTTCCTTCTAAAGCCTACGCTACAAGAGGTATTGGGACACCAAAATTGGGTAGGTTGAGGGGCCTTGAGGAGTCGTTGCTCCCCCAATGCTTCTCTCCCATTAGTTGGATGTCATGATGACATTTTTACTAACACTTTGTGGCTATGTTTGCACTCCCTCTAGAGGCAACATATCGAGTCCCTACGTCATCCTTGATGGAGATCACCTCCCTAGAACAATCGTGCTTAAAAGTCACTAACTCGCTTTGCTCTAAGGCTCGTTGTGACTACCTTGAGTCATTAGTTGTCAACCTTCCCCTCCCTTCTACTATGGCAGGCGTAAGATCAATCTAGCTATCAAGCTCCGTGCCCTTGATGACAATCTTACCTCTTGAGGTTCTCCTGGCAAGGGGAGTCATTGCATTAGCCCTTCTCTCTCCTTGTAGCTCGCTCCTGTCGCATCCAGCCTAGCAAGCTACAAGGTCGAACAATCGAACTCTTCTAAATGGTGTCATCTCTATAAAGAAAATGTATAGTTAGCAAAAATAAATAAATAAAAACTTACCACGAAAACTTCATGAAGGACAAAGCCTTTGAGCCATAGTCCACAAGTTTGTCGTCTAGCCAACCCCATCCTAAACATTAACCCTTACTTTCACATTAATCTTCCTTGAACTCCTCACCAATATCGATTCCGACATTTAAATCATTTGGTGTTTTTGTACTAATGCTCTAAAATGCCCACATCAATCTAGGAGCTTCAAACGGTTTCTCATTCTCCTCAAGAGCCTATAGAATGACCTCGAACCAGTGTTTATTGAATGGCATAAACTTGATAGGCTTGATGCATATCGGATTTATCCAGTGAACTTAGAAGTTCAGTACCTCAAGTGTCTCGACGACTACAAACTTCTCCTTCCAACTGGACACTAAGGACACCAACTTGTCCATTAGCTTCACCCTAAGTTAGCTGAACAGGTAAAACCACCCCTGGGATGGCTCAAACCTTTTCACTCCATAGAAAAAGCAAAAAAGTTGAGGAGTAGGACAGACACCATATGATTCGCAAAGGCTCTTGAACGCCACTAGTAGAGTATAAGCATTTGGCGTGAACTGGTAAGAGTTAACATAATGGTAGTTGAAGAACTCCTTTTGAAATTTACTGAAGGGTGACTGTAACCAGAATTTAAGAAACCTTTGATAGATACAAAAATGGTTGCCCGATAGTAAAGCAATATGCTCATCCCTGTGGGCATCTCGGACAACCCAACCTTTTAGAAGTGATGTGTAGTATAAGGCAACTGCATCCTCATTAATTTCACTAACAAGACTCTTCACCCCCATTGGCTCCACCCTTAATGAAGATGGTTGATTATAACTTAAGTAAATCGGCCTCTGGTCCTCCCAATCATCGAGATAAATATTGAAGGTCAACTTATTATGAATTTCCTCACAGCATTCTTCTTCAAACTACTTGAGGATCTCACTGTCTACTTCCTCCTCCATCGCTTCTAATGCGGGAGGTCCACTTAAGGGCCCTACCTCATAACCAGTTGCATTGGAGACAATTCTATGTACATCGTCCAAATGAGTGTAGGAAGATAAACTCAACATACCTTATGCATTGATTTTGTGGAGAAATTGAACAGATGTTGACTGAAATTAAATGAACACAAGAACACTTAAGGTTGCAAGAAGATACTAAGTAAGGAGTGCAAAAGTGTGGAAATGGACGTTTTCATGCCTTATATAGGCAGTTACAAATGACATGTGCATTTTTTGATACAGCTTAAGATTGAACCACATGTTACCTAATAAACAAAAGGTTAAGATTATTTCATCCCTTTAAGTACCTTAAACCTCATCATGTCACATGGCCTACTGCATTAAATGTGTAGGTTTGCCCACGCAAACATACTTTAAAAACATTAGATGAAAAGACGGATGCGTTCATAGCAAGCCTTTCCACTTTCCTCGAAGCTTAGGGTTTGCTCTTCGAAGCAAGGATGTTATCTACTGCAACTCAACTAATAATACTCAATCCTAAGCTATCGTCCTAGCTTAGATATCTTAATGGCTCATATCAGAACGTTGAGGTCAGCCAACCCCTTCCCCAGGTCAGATAGGTCCTCCTTGGCCCATCATAAGCTTGGTCAACACATCTATGCCTTCACCTTGGTAAATAAATAAAGCCCCATCTACACTCTCATTAGTTTTATGGCACTAATGAGAGTTAGGTGAAGGAAGCATTATATGCCTTATTGACTCAAGCTCCCAAGGCCCATTTTACTTCAACTCGACTATAGAATAGAAAAGTTCTTAAAACTGATCAAGATAAAATAGGAAAGTAGCTTATGTGCCTTTGAAGAATATGCTTTAAGTAAGTATTTCTTATTAAAATTGGGATGTCTTTAATTCAAGGAAAATTCACTTACCTAAAATAGAACTTTCTTAACACTATAAAAGGATATTTCTCTATCTAAGTAAGATCATCCAATACCCTCTATACACTTTGATTGTCTTACCCTTACGCTACTTTTCTGACTTGAGTATTGGATTCCAAACACCATAGGTACCTCCGACATATCCAATAACTCACGTTAACTCATCTTGTAGGTTGAATTTCATTAGACCAACGAGTATGATTCAGCTCAAGCGGCAAGAGTAATCAATACAAGATAATAAGACAATGGTAGTAGCCTCTTACAATAAGTCTAGAAAAAGAAAAAAAAAAAAAAAGAGGTATGTTAATTTTTTGGGATGGTAAAAGTCTTTTTTTTTTTCTCTCTCTCTATTTATATTCTCAATGAGAACTATTTTCAAAGAAAGCCACAAATTAGTTATATACTTGTGGTTTTTTCATTGCATTTTCTACTGATGTGTTACATCTATTTTATGTGTGTAATCTGTTACAATATTGCATTTTAAAAGTAGTTACTCAAGCTATTTGGCTAAATCTGAATTCTAAAGTAATATAGTCTTGATGGCATTTCACTGTTCGTGTGACCCTTTTACCAGCACAGGCATAACAGCTAGACTCCCTTCCCACTGTCACGCTCTGACGCATAGCTCGATCAATCCACCATTTCACTCTATATATTTTGTTTGATGCTTGTATATATTATATATTAAGTTTTTTATTTTTTAAATCTAAATGTGCGTCTTCCATGACATTCGATACTTTGTATTATTGTTATTATTTCATGGGGACGTATTTGATAAGGTTGACATGGGAAGTTATAATAAATTTGTGCATGTGAAACGTGCTATATTTAATGAGAACATGTTGTGACACTCTTGTACTGCCACGTAAAGGTTCACAGGAGTTGATTTATTAAAGAACCAGCCTTCGAATGTTTGGTAGAACTTTTTCACAGGGTGTGCAAAATTAGCAGCTGCTTATAGGCTACATTTATTTTCACATTAAAGTTTGGAACAGTCCTCTTTTCTTTCTTTCTTTTTTCCTGTTCTTGTATATACTTTTCATTCATTTGAAATAAGATATAAAAGAAAAATGACATTCTATTGCATATTTATAGAGTTCTAGATAGTGGGTGAGAAAGATAACACTCAAAGTCTCCAAGTAAAATTGTTTCCAAAATATTTTCTAAAAGATATTTCTATAAGAATAAAAATATATATGTAATAAAATAGCAAATAGACATCAAAAATTCTTTTTTTTTTTATTTAAATAATTTTTGAGATATTGAAAGACCATGGTAAGTAGAAGTGATTAACGAGCAAGTTTAGGCAACATTTTCAGACCCTAGGACGGGTTTGGTCAGCAAATCCAGACCTTTTTAGAAATTAATAGATTATTTTTTGACTTTCTGATTGCATATTTATCACTGCAAGTGATAAAAGTTCAAGGCCAGTGGTATATAAATAATCCAAACCCCAACCTTTTAAACTATTCTCCTTTACCATATCGAACACTTCTCAGGTCGACATACATACATACATACATACATACATACATACATACATATATATATATATATATATATATATATATATTATTTTTCTTTTTCTTTCTTTTGCCGACCTTAGGCGAATTGACTATAAATATCTATATGCAATATAATGCATCTCATTGAATAGAATGGAAAAACAACTGCACTTCTGGAAAATGCCGAATTCAGATTTCACATTTGTGGATGTGTATATAAATGCATAATGGAGACATTTTGAAGAAAACTATCAAATCCAGATGGTAAATCCAATTTACTTAGCCCCCCAAAAATAAAAAATATAAAACGTAACAACCTTCCTCTGCTTTGAGACGTGAGTTGTGGAATGTGGAGTAGGATTTTATCTACATCATTAAATTAAAACTGCTTATCAAACTTCTTATTATATGATATATAATTTTTTAAATGAAAGAAGTAGAATATATATGTGGGTTCGCAGCATAATAGTAATTTCTTTTTCAAACACATTTTCCATGAAGCAAAATACATGAAAATATCTTACATAAAAAAAGGGTTAAATGAGATTTTTAAGAATCATATAGGATGTAAATCTTGTTTATTTTAAAGTACATACAGATGCCTAGCCCTCTAGCTTCATATTAAACAAGTATATCCTATCCAATACGTGAATATTTATCTAGTATGTACACGATACTTCACTTACAAATCTAAAAATTACTTAACTTGGATAATTCTATTAGAGACTTTGAGATGGGAATCCAATAGAAGCAAAATATATATTTTTCGAATGTGAAACACCATTTCAAAACTTCTATTATTTTGTATTTATGCTTGATTCCTACTAAAATTGATTAAAGCTGTGTGAGCGTATGTAAAATGAAACTGAACATAGGGAAAAAGATAGAAGAAGAGGCTTGAAGTTCTACCTTTTTACAACATTATCATGAACAATTAGCTGAACCTAACTGATTACAAAACTAACTAGTTTTAGCACTTGTGATAAATACCTACAACACTCCCCTCAAGATGGTAAATATATATTAATTACTCCTATCTTGTCTAGAAGAAACTAAAATTGATATGTAGAGAATTCTCTTGTAAACATGTTAGCTAATTGTAACTTGCTTTGTCCATGAATAGGTAATATTACTCCTTTAGTCACTTCATCCCAAACAAAGTGTAAATCCATTTTAAGATATTTTGTTCTCTCATGAAAAACTGGATTTTGTGCAATGTGGAGTGTGGAATAATTATCACAAAATAAATGCATGGCTGATGAATGCTTAACATTAAACTCTTGAAGTAATGCTAGTAGCCAAATAACTCCACAAGTTGTAGAAGCTAAAGCCTTGTACTTTGATTCAGCCGAACTTTGAGATACAATCGTTTGTTTTTTCGACTTCCAACTAAATCAACGAATTACCGAGAAACACACAAAATCTCTTACTTAGCCTCCTTTTATCAAGACAAGCAACCCAATCACTATCATTATATGTAAGTAAATCCAAGTTTGATTTACTAGAGAAAAATAATCCTTGATCAAGTTATTGCTTTATGTATTTTAACAAACGGTCTAAAGCTAGCTAATGTGACTGTTTAGGATTGTCCATAAACTAAGTAAGAACATGAACAACAAATGCAATATCTGGTCTTATGATGGACAAATATAATAGCTTGCCAACTATTTGTTCATTAAAGATAGCATCAACAGACAAAGATTCATCTTCTTAAGAAAGTTTATAGTTTACTATTATAGGTGTTGCCAATGGTTTGGCTCCAAGAAACCCTATTTCAATGAATAAATCAAGCGCAAACTTTTATTGACTCAAAACAAATCCTTCGCTTAGCCAAGCTAATTCCAAGCCAATAAAATATTTCAAAACCCCCAAATCTTTCACCTTAAACTGACTATTTAAAATCTGCTTGAATTATTAATGACTTCAATTCATTTACTTGCAATAGCAAGATCATCAACATACACAAGAATAGCAATAAAATCATCTTAACTTCCTTTGGTAAAAAGAGCATAATAACTATATGATTGTCTAGAACCATTAGCCAAAAGACAAGATGTTAACTTGGCACTCCATTGACGTGAAGCTTGTTTTAAATCATATAGTGATTTATTAAGTTTACAAACTAATCTACCATTAGCATCACACTCTCCCTTAATGCCTACACCTAGTGGAATTTCCATATACTATTCCTCAAACAAATAACCATTTAAAAATGTATTGTAAACATTCATTTGATGAATATGCCAACTAAAAATAATAGTAAGAAAAAAAAAAACCCTCACAATAGCATGTTTAATAAGCAGACTAAAAGTTTCATTGTAGTCAAATCCCTCCTTTTGACTATAATCCCTAGCATCCAAACGTGCTTTATAATGATATCAATGCTATCATTAGCATTCGTTTTCAACTTATAAATTCATTACAATAGTCTAACTACAATTGTTTTTCAAAGTATCAAGCTTTTTATTCGTTGATTTGTGTTATGTTTGAAAATGTACAGCTTGGTTATAACAGAAAGGTTCAATATGTTTAGAAAGTTGAACCGTAAATGCACGAAAAGAAGGAAATAGTTGTGCATGTGAAACGTGCAATATTTAATGAGCACATGCAGTGATATTCTTGTACTGCCACGAAAAGGTTCAATGTAGTTGATTTAATAAAGAGCCAGTCTTCCAAGTTTGGTAGAACTTTTTCACAGGGTATAACATTAGCAGCACATTAAAGTTTGGAACAGTCCTCTTTTCTTTTCTTTTCTTTTCCTGGTCTTCCATATACTTTTCATTCTTTTAAAATAAGGAAGATATAAAAGAAAAATGGCATTCTCTTGCATATTTATGGAGTTGGTGAGAAAGTTAACATCACTCAACGTCTCCCAGTATCATCGTTTCCAAAATATTTTCTAAAAGATATTTCTATAAGAATAATATATATATATATATAATACAAATAGCAAATAGATATCAAAATATCCTTTCTTTTTTAATAATTTTGAGATATGGAAGACTTTGGTAAGTCGAAGTGATCAATGAGTGAGTTTAGACAACATTTTCAGGTCTGATGGACGGGCTTGGTAAATTAGTGAATTAATTTTTGACTTTCTGATTGCATATTTATCGATCACTGCAAATGGTAAAGTTCGAGTCTAGAAGCCTAACCTTATAAACCATTTTTTTTCTTTTCCATATCGAACACTTCTCAGGCCAATTTTTCTTTTTTTTTTTTTCTTTCTTTTGCCGACCTTAGGCGAATTGACTATAAATATCTATGTAAAATACAATGCATCTCATTGAATAGAATGGAAAAGCAACTACACTTCAGGAAGATGCCGAATTCAGATTTCACATTCGTGGATGTTTATATAAATGCGTAATGGAGACATTTTGAAGAAAATTATTAAATCCAGATGATAAATCTAATTTACATACCCTCCCCAAGAAATAAAAAATAAAAAACCTAACAACCTTCTCTGCTGTGAGACGTGAGTTGTGGAATGTGGAGTAGGATTTTATCTATATCATTAAATTAAAACTGGTTATCAAACTTCTTATTATGTAATATATAATTTTTTAAATGAAAGAACATAGAATATACAGCTGGGTTCGCAGCGTAATAGTCGTTTTTTTTTTTTACAGCCATATTTTCCGTGAAGCGAAATACATGAAAACATCTTGCATAAAAAAGGGTTGAGTTACAATTTTGAGAATCATATAGGATGTAAATCTTTTTTATTTTAAAATACATACAGATGCGTAGCCCTCTAGTTTTATATTACACAAGTGTATCCTATCCAATATGTGGGTATTTATCTAGTATGTACACGATACTTCACTTACAAATCCTTTTTTTCTCACTTTGAGATAGGTATCCAATAGAAGCAAAATGCTTCAGAACTTTTATTATTTTGTATTTATGCTTGATTCCTTTGTACTTAATTCTCAATTTCTTTTTAAGATAAGATCTATATGTGATAGAGGGGACTATATTATTAGGTATCGATATATGGGTATTAACGTTTTCTAAAAAAATGGAAGCTGATATACTAATGGCAGGGTATATTGATAATTATTTTATATTTTCTTTCAATTAAATTTATTTAAGTTAATTGTTGCTTATAATAATTAAAATTTCAATTATTTAAACCAGCCGTCTTGTTAAGGCAATAGCTTTTTCCTTTTTCTTTTTCTTTTTCTTTTTTTTTTTACTAGTGTTGCATACTCTATTGATATGATAAATAACTTTACAAATAATAGCCAAAAAAAGTTCAAATGCTCAACGGCTAAGGCTATGTAACATGCCCCGAGTCGACAACCATCGATTCGTAATAAATTGACAAAGATAGGATTTTTATGTTTTCTATAACTTGTGGAATGGAAAGAAACAAAAAAACGAATATAAACGACTTGTCTATGGATATAATACACCAAAGAATCAAACTAAGTTCACTAATAATGATATGACACTCAAAATTAGTAAACAGCTTAATCATCACAATTATTGATAAAGAATACATAAGATTTAGGGTTTGAAAGAACTTTCAATGAAAAAGGTGTATTCTTCAACGGTGATAAATATATATATATATATATATATATATATATATATATATATATATGTTTGAAAGAACTTTCAAAAAAAAAAAGATGCATTCTACAATAATGATAAAAAAATGTCTTACATCCTTTAATAATTCAAAACTAGGGCTAAATAAAGGTAAAAACATAATTAAAATAAAGTTTATAATATAATTAAGGAAATTAAATAAAACTAGGCAAAATAAAAAATAACATAGTCAATACGGTTGTCAACATGCCCATGTTAGTGAGCACGTGTCTCTCTAGTCCATGAGTTTCAACTCAACATAGTCATATTATACTCGTATCAATTGACACACTCTTCAACACGCCCATTTTGGTAACTATGTATCTCTTTACATCTCCATTCTCTTCACTCTTGATTTGTCCTCCAACTAGCATGAGCATTATATGACTCATGCAATGCTAAGAATACATTAAATAACTCTGGATAAAATTAGTCTCATCAACAGTCAGCTCTCCAAGAAGTATTCCTTAAGTTAAGTTTTGCAAATCTCATGCTCTGGACTACGTTATAACTCCTTTGGGCTCATGATCCCCATCAATATGGTTGATATAAATTGTTACTTTTTTCCAAAAAATTATCGACAACATAGTATATTTATTGAAATATCATTGCATAAAATTTATTATATTAACATCTTTATATGGTTAAGGCATTGCCCTTAAACAACCTTCTTAATAACATCAAAGATTTTGTTATAATTAAGCTTTATAGGCAATGCATTTTTAAAGTATTACACAATTAACATTATTTTAGACTCTTTTTATCGTAGATATTTGTGTCTTGATTTTTTTTATTAGTATAGATAGTCACATCAAAGAATAATTGATAATAACAAGTAAATTACACTTGGATCCATTTAATTTTTATATTTTTGCACTTACTCCTCTTAATTTTAAGTAAGCTTAAACCCCAAAACTCTTGCAAATAGTAAATTTTCATGTTCAAACCTTCTCTATCAACTCTTAGAAAATACCTCTATTAATCGCGATTATAGATTTATATACACTTTTGAAAGTGTCGGGATAAGAATACAAAAATGTAAGCTAAGTGGAACAAAGTGAAATTTAAACTAATGAATATCATGCGCAAATATAGCTAGGTTAAACTATTTACATATAGTTTAAAAATTTATGAATTTCAATATACTTATAGGTGTAATCAATATTTAAGGTATTCGAAATATTTATTACTTTGATTTATATTCTATATAGGCTTTCTTTCCTATACCTGAATTCTCTTAAAATCCTATATATTTTAGATGTGATAATATCCCATTCACTATCTAAAACTTAGATGTCTTCTCATTTTCATACCCCATATTTGACAATTGCCTGATGTCAACAAGGAAAGATTCATGGCTTGTATTATGCTTTAAAAGTAATTATAGGCACGCATCCTGAAATTTGTTAGCCCCATAAATTTAAATTTGAAATGGACGTTTGAATTTAAAATTTCATCTAAACTGACCAACTTTGAGATGAGTACTTCTGTTATTATTTAACTACAATAGAAATCATGAGTTTTTTAGTGATATAAAATTTATAAAGATTTAATGTAGTATATTTTTTCATTTTTATTTTATTTTTTATATTTTGAAATTAATCATATTTTTATGTAATTGTCATTATAAATAAGACATTCACTTGTCTCATATCAAAAGCTTAAATATCTAATCAAAGTTTAAGCACCAAAACGAAAAAATATGCCTCTGCCATCATCCCAATTACCATTTCCATAGAGACAATTGCAATTGAGTCATCCATTTATCTTACTTTAAAGTGTTAATGCACCAAATGATTTTTTTTTTCAAATTCTGAATCAAAACCAAAATATAAAATGAAAATCTAACACCTGTACCGCCATTATTCCATTTTCACTGGCATAAAATATACAATAATCAAATATCATAGGTAAAAGTAACATATGAAGAATGTTTTGAGCTACCTATCTATTTAAGATTTTATAAATACTTCTAGTTTGTTATTATTGACAAACAAAAGGTAATAAAATTTAGGTACTAAATTAAAAAAAAAAAAAAAAAAAGTGAAAGTTCAACCACATCAACCTATTTTTTTTTCTTTTTCCACGATTGTTATAATAGAGCCATCCATATCTTATATAAATGGTTGAAATACCAATAGCATGTTGATTTACTTAGTAAGGGTAGAATGAATAGTTATTCTTTTTTTACAAAACTATCACTGTATTTGATCCCTAGAATAATTCTTTCACAAAATTCTTATCACTGCAAAGTGTGAATTAAGGAATTGCACTTCTTTCTAAGATTAGTCATTTTCGACATATTTCTAACCTATCCTTCAAAGCCTAACTTAACATTCAAGCCATATATTGGAAAATGGTATATTAGCATTTTTTTAAATATGTTCCTAATTTATTCCTATTGTCATTTTAAGCACAATGAATCTACAGCAATAGCCATCATTTCTTTATTTCATTCTTTAAATATTATATTTTTATTTCTATTTTATTTTATTTTATAAACCAAACATGCTATTAAAAAAAAAAAAAAAGCAATCGAAAGTTGTACAACAAAAGAGAAAAGAAAAAAAAAAGTTTATGCATTTTGCATTGTGATTATCCCTTAAATTTAATTTATGAAAAAAAAAAAAAGTTGGCGGATCATCTTGTACATTTCGTCAATTCCTAATGAAGAAGGTTAGATGGGCCAATCAAATGATGCAATTTCGTGATTGAAAAGAAAACATGATGTGAAAACCTTATCAGCTTGTCATCCATAGTCCTTATCTCATGGAAACTCCTATGGCTGTCTTGCAAGAACACCTAATTTGCATTTGGAAAATTGTCGCGAGATTTCACGTATTGATGAAACTTATAATACTATTTCTAGTTAATTACTAGATTTAAAATTTAACTTAGCTACTTAAGGAATTATTAAAAAAAATACCTTTCCTTTTTCCAATTCCATATGAAAACAAACTGACGTTGCTCATTGTCTTTCATGTTTGTGAACTTGATTCCGGTTTCCATGGGCTTATATCAAAAATCGATTTGATACATAAGGATAAATCTAAATTGAAATCACAATTAAGGATTTTATTTCTTTTTTATGTTTAAAAAAGATTTTAGAATCGAAATCATGATTTTTTTAAATCAATAATTTTAGCTTTAATGGAAAATCAATTAACCCTTTAAGAAAACGGAATTAATTTATTTCTAGTTCCATTCTCATTAATAGAACTTCAAAAAAAAAAAAGAAACTTTCCATATATAATTTATATTTATTTTATTTATGAGTTAAGAGTTATTTTTATAAATATTACTATAATATAGAAAAAAATTAATAATTTTATAAATATTTTCAAATATAGTATCAAATTTATCATTCTACTCAATTGTTTTTGAATTCATTATATTCTTATTTATTTTATTTTAGATCATTCTTATATAGCAAATATGATATAAAAGATATTATGGACATCTAATAAATGTTTCCGGAAGAAATTTAATGTGCTTTTCATCACTAATTATATATTTACTAGAAAAGTATGTACTTAAAAAATGAAATGCTATTTGATTTAAAATTTCTGATAAATGCTCACCAAACATCCATTATCATTACCAAGTAAGAAGCCATGACGTGTCATACTAATCTGGTAAGTGCAACGTTAAGTCAACTATAATAATTAATGCATATGAAAATGTAGATATGGAAATCCTAAAAATGTCACCTGCCGACGTGGATCATTATCTAGACACCGAATTACGTGCGTTGCTAATTTTTAATATTTCGAACATATGGTCAATGTTTTATTTTTTATAATTTCGATGTCATTTTATGAACATGCTTTTCCTGGTCAAATGATTACAAGGATCTCTTAAGAGTGGGCGTAAAAAATAAGACAAAAAATTAAAAAAAAAAATTAAAGGTTTGCTTTCTTGTCGAACAGCTGGACAATAGAGCCAATTATCCCTTCTTCTTTTTTTAACCTTTTTTATGGGTTCAAATTATCCGATTTCAAGTATAGTGGCATTTATTTTTATTATTATTATTATTAAATGTTTGTGTTATTCAGTTGTAAATTGAGCTAGAGCTATAATGCACTTGTGATGGTAATACTTTAATGAAAGCATAAAATCGAGCAAAGCACCTTAAAAGTGGAAAAAAAAATTAACACGGAATTGATCCATATTGATCTTATCAAAATATAATATATGGACAACATATAGCGTACGGTTACTATAATTTGATAGAAGCCATATAAACTAGGTTTGATTAAGAAATTTTTAAAAATAAAGTGACATGAAACGGAAAACTTCAAGAAAAATATCGACACATGCACATCAAACTTCTTCTCACCACTCAATTTCAGTGGGGGAGTATTTGCTTTCATCCTTATCTTTCTTCTTTTGTTTTTCAATCCAATACACAGGTGTTGATTGG
This sequence comes from Laguncularia racemosa, assembly GCA_037954665.1. Taxonomy (NCBI): domain Eukaryota; kingdom Viridiplantae; phylum Streptophyta; class Magnoliopsida; order Myrtales; family Combretaceae; genus Laguncularia; species Laguncularia racemosa. Next base: position 141,276 of record JBBMOL010000479.1, on the reverse strand, counting down.
ATAAACAAATAAGATAAAAGAAAGTGAAACTTTTCTTTTTTTCTTTTTTTTTTCCCTTTGATGAATAGGTACCCATAAATCATAATTGATATATACTCAACTGAATGACCCATAAAAGAAAATATTTCTATTATTTCACTCTTTATGATGATTTAAGCAGTTAGGATCGATATGTTTATCCATCGTGACAGATACCTATATATTCCAAGTGAAACATATAATGATGAGAAAATGAAAGAAGCTACCTAGAATTGGCATTTAGTGAGTGGGTCACGGCTTGAATGACATTTGGCAATTTGTTAATTGGTAATTACTAATACTGTCTAGAACTAGAAACATATATATATATATATATATTATGGGGCTTAGCTAGTGTAGTATCATTATAAGAAATGATAGGGTATTGATCTGTGATGGAAAGTCTCTGTCATTTGAGCTTTAATATACTTCATTTTACATTGGATTTGTGTTGGTTATTGGTGGATTGATCCCAACATATTCATAATAAAATTCTATTAATGCACTTACCTTGTGTTAGTACAAGAATTTCGTCCATTCCAATATTCATTTTTCTTTAAAATATATTGTTTATTATAATATATAATTTTAAAAATTTTCTTTTACTAATTTACACATACTTTTTTATTGCAGATATTCTTTAATTACTAACTCTCTTTTTTTTTCAAATATGTATTTAAGAAACATACTCTTTGTATAAATAATGATAAAAATTGCAACCCTCACAAGACTAAACATAAAATTACATGCTCTAGGTATCTTTAAAAAATTACAATTTTTTCATATATAAAATTTCATGAGAATGTAAAAAGACTACTAATGATTATATAAAACCAATAATTTATAGTAAATGATAGTAATTATAATATATTTAAAACAATATATGAATATATATTGTTATTATGCTAATTGTGATAGTTTCCTATTAAATCTATTATTTTCATAAATATATATATACTTTAAATTATAATGGAAAATTACACTTTTAGTCACTAATGCTTGCTAATTTTTCTATTTGGGGGCACAATCTCCTCTTCTTCTTTTTTTTCAATTTGAGTACAATATTTTTAAACTTTTATAAAGTAGGATTTATGTTAACTCAAATTTTTCATCCATTGTTAACATGTGATGACTCTTGATTGATTGATAATAATTAATGTAAATAAATAATAATATTAATTAAGTAAATTAATTGCCAAGGTCTTATAGCTTAATGAAATTATAGCAAAATTGGAAAAAAAAAAAGAAGAAAAGAAAAGAAAATCAGAACCATTTTCCAGCCAACCTTCTGAAGAAGATGAACACTCACTCGACCAACCGCGATGGATCCAACAGCACACGACCAGCTTTTTTTTTTTTTTTTTTTTGCCCCTAACAAATATGAAGGCTGTAATCACAGAGCATAATTTATAAAATTACTGAGACTACTATACTAATTTCGTTTTGGGCATTAGAACAAGTTGGTCAACGTCGATTCTCATATTAGCAGCAGTTCAATTATGATTCTCATTGCAGATTCAAAGGTTGTATGATTCTCATTATAGCTAATCCATACTTGTTTTTATGCCAGTGAAGTAATCCAATCACTTGGACAATATTTAGTGGTACGATTACTTCAATATTTACCTTGAGAATATATTTGAGATCGCATAGTCATTTTGGTTTTTGAAATTGAAAGTTTAAATATTTGGATCATTAAAGATGTGTCTTCAAATCCTCATATAATTAATTTATCCGTATAATATAAAGTAGTCCTATACGTGCTATATAGATCTATTACTAAAAAGAACGTGACAATCTATCTGTAAGATAGTATTTGATGAATTTCTAAATACCTACAATTTGTTAGAAGAATGGCCAAACAATCATTTTGCTAACCATAAGCTTAGATCATTTTGCACTTGATAAGTAGAACAAAGGGAAGGTGAGTCGATTTATCAACTATGGGATGACTTATTACTAGAAGGTGCCAGGTCAGAACCGTAAAGTGAAGCAAGGATTAGATTTAAGAGTGAATTTTTGCCAACCTGAAGAAAATGATAGGAATCAAAGTCTAAGACATTAGGGACAAAGAAGAACTAAGCTGTAACATCATATTTCTAATGATAAAGTTAACATAAGTGATTGAAGAATAATTTGGACTTTATCAAATATCTCTTAGGAAGATTCAAATGAAGCCACTTCATTTGAACACCCATAGGACGCTCATAAGTCTCCTAAAAGCAAACCTTGAGCCTTTGGCTAAGCTTCGTTCAGGTAAGGCAATATGACATTTAGACATAACATTCAAATGACATCTTCAATAATCGAATCCCCTGCTTGTTATGCAAAGTATAATTACTTCTTAAATAATTTAATCAATTAGTACTTTACCCTTTGTGGCTACTTATAGATATGTATAAGCTTTCTTATCAGTTCTAAAGATAAGTTAGGGATTATTGATGTTACTTGAGAGACATTAGACTTTGAGTCTTGTTTTGTAATTATTGATAGTTCTATTTAATTCCCTTATTCTTACAATCTTTTGAGATTACGACAGGATTGTTAATTTGGACCCGTTCATCATATTAAGCTTTCATTTACAAACATTTAACTATTTCTAGGATTGTGCAAATATAATGTTAAATTGTAAATGTTGTAATTTGTACATAATGTGCCAAGACACATTTCATATATTTATGAATATTATTAATAAAAAGTAAGTATTTATTGCATTTATATATTTTTATGCTCATATATACTTTACAATAAAATTCTTTACATAATTAGAATATATATGGAATAATAATAAAAGTATATTGTCAATTGGATTCCATGAAATCTTACTATTTAAAAATTATCCTTGGTCGGAAAAATATGTAGATGAGATATGGATATTTAGACCAACACGTAGTATAACTAAAATCATTCTTGCTTGACCAAAGGAAAAATATCTAGGTCATATAAGTGGGTGTCTTAAGTTATATAAGTACACTAGACATGACCCATTAATTGAAGATACCACAATTTTAATGTCATTAATTCCTTCTTTATATGAACTAGCATAAACATTCCCTAAACTTGAAATCTTCATATATCCTATATAAGTAATGTCACACTTTGATGTTGTTAAACATAATCTTAATATTAAATTATAAATAATACCTTTTATTGGATACGACATGAAATATATAAAAGATAGTGATAAGTCAAGACAAAATTCACCACTCTCTTAGATTAGAGAGTCAATATCTATAACCACTTTGTTGAAATAAAAATAACTCATAAGTCTGTGGACACGGCAAATTTTATTGAGTTTAATTTACTTCAATAACCAAGAAAATGATTGAACATTAATGACATTACATGTAATTATTTAATTAGAATATCACTTGATGACCTTTCTATCATGTTAAGTGGCTAATAAGTGTCACTATACAGTCACCTTAGCATGGTTAGACCCTACCTTCGAGGAAATCCACTAAAGTAATATTATTTTTAAAAAAATCACGAAATAGAATACCAAAAAAATTATTCTAAAAATAGGTTGCAGAGACACATACTCAAAATGCGTCCTCCATATAATTTATACTAAAGGCGTGGACTATGTCCATACCTTTGCTTAAAGGTGTAAACAGTGTCCGCACCTTTAACAATTTGCTAATTTTCTTATCATTGAATAAAATTTATAAAAAAAGATGTAAAGAAAATTAAATTTTCTCAAATTAAATTTTTTTGTTTAAAAATAAATAAAAGTTTACATAAAGAATAATTTAAAAAATTTCATAAATTTAAAAATTATAAAAATTAATTTAAAATTTATTACAAAAAATTTTCACACCCCTTATGGTTTATCTTATATTATTCAAAAAAAAAAAAGAAGAAGAAAACTGATGCTAATGCAATTTGCTTTTTTAACTTTAAAAGTTCATAATTTTTCGCTTATAAGAAGTTATAGAGCACATAATATATCAAAAAAGACTTATTTGAGTTTACTATAACTAGGACCAAACCGTGTTACCGTTTAGTTTTTTTATGAGAGTCAAATTACTATGTTTTCATAGCCTACTTGCTACCAGATTGAAAAAAAAAAAAAAAAGAAAAGAAAGAAACGAGGTTCTTGAGAAGGCGCACTATGGGAATGTGCCTTCAATACAAATTTCTAAAGACATTACAAGAATTTTGACATTTCATAACGTTTGCAAATTTTGTAAATGTTACCAATTATATATAATTTAGTAATATTTATTAAACATTACCTAAAAATATAATATTAGTAACATTTAGAAATAAATTTAGAAAACATGTATATGTAATGTGATTTATGATATTTTTCTAAAATTAATTATAATTAATCCTATTAAATATTTTCTATTCACTCTATAAAAATCAAAGAATGTTTAAATTAAAAAAAAAATTACTAAAAAATTAGCTAAAATTAAGCCTGCCCCTAATTCTCGCACTAAAGTTTTGTTTTTTTTCCTTGCAAGGCGCACGTCATTTCATCTCAGCCAGCTGTAGCAATGCAAGGACGACTCACATTGTCGCCCATCGGCCAAAAACACACACGCATCCTTGTACTCTCTCTCTCTTCCATCACCCCCTAAACACCACCCATCGCCTAGAACACCACCTATCGGCCATACTCTCTCTCTCTCCTATCCCCCCCTAAACACCACCCATCACCCTCAACCTCTCTCTATCGCATCACCTTTAGAAGCCCTCTTTTATCATACACCCCCTATGCTCCCTTCCCGCCCCTGTTCCTCAATCCCTTACCCTATTAATACAAGGATTGTTGCTAATACTCAATACGTTTGTCCTCAATCATTCAGTCTCCCTTGCTCGCTATTCATTAATTTTACCTTCTCATGTTTTTCCTTTTTTATTTTTGCAAAATAATTCTAGAGTTTTTGTTGATTTGGTATTCATGACGAAGGGGCCACTTTCCAACATCTCATTATTTATTTAAGGTACTTCATATGATTAGGATAGTATCAACCATGTCGGTGTAAGTATGGCAATGATTTCATTGTGTATTGTACTATATTTTGCTATCTAATTTATGCGAACTCGCTATTGTTAGGGTAAGGGTTTGATGTTTGGGAAAGGAAATGAGTTGATTGTAGTGGTGTATATTGATGCAGACTATGCTAGGTTTGTGGTAGATAAGCAATTGATGTTAAGATATTGTACTTATCTCAAGGGAAATTTAATCACTTGGTGAAGTGAAAAAGAAGACATTCTGGTATATCCCAAGCTTAGATGTATGGCATAAGGGCTTTGTGAGTTGTTATAAGTAAAGATCATCCTAGATGATTTGAACATCTAAAGAGTGGGAAGTATAAGCATAACCCATAACTCTGTCCAACATGATAGGACCATATACAATGAGGTAGATGAGAACTTTAGCAAAGAGAAAGCTAGATCCATGATTGATTTGTACTCATTATATTTCCTCAACAAAGCAACATGTGTTAATAAAGGGGTTGCCTTACCACCCTTTTTCCAATTGTGTAGTTGATGAAGGAAACAAGTTAGCTAGATAGGATAGTTGTTTAAGTGTCTAACTAGTTGTTGCTGTTTATTCACTGGTCAATGTTATCATGTTCAGATATGTGTTTATGCGTCTCTATGTTGTCAAGTCAGTGCGTGTCTAATACATAATGGGTAGTTCTTTTTCATATGCATGATGTAGTGTTCTAGAGTAGTGGCATTAAGCGTAAAGGATTACAAGTCATCAATTATCATCCATGTAATTGCCTATTGGGCTCATACTTGTATGGGAAAAAATGAATGAAATGGGGCAAACCTGTCTTTTCTCTAAAAACTCCTAAACTTCCGGTCTAAAAGAAAATTTTCAATAGCTTTGGTGTAGAGGAAGACGTAGCACACCATCCATCCCAACACACAATTCAATCTTGTAGTTGGAGGTTTATTAGTCATTGCTTTTGTTGTTCCCATGGCTCAATACTATGCTTATGTCTCCAAAAAGTGAGCAATATTCTTATTGTTCTCAAAATGTTACGGTAGTATTTTGGAAGAAAAAGAATGTACTTCTACATATTGTAAAAAGATTGTCTTATAGGATAACGATGAGAGACATGTCCAGCAGAAGGCTACGTGGCTTTTTGATCATCAGTAGCAAAATTTACTTACTGCTTCCCTTTAATCTATTTTCAAATATATAATGTTTCTAGTAGACCTCAAAAATGATAAGGAGTAAATATCCCTACAACTTTTTATTCCACACCTTATGGGTGGAATGATTATTTCACATTCAATCAACATGAGAATGGAGCTATCAAGAGCTAATTGATTTCTTGATAGCAGAAATTTCAAGAATTATTTCTTACACCTTCTAATTCTAAAAAGTGTAAAATGATACACTTCCCTCTATGTTAATATAATGAATGGCTTGTTGCTTTTATTGTGCTTATGTGGCTTACATGTATGTTAATGCAAGTAAATCAAGAAAAATGAATCAATTGCTTTATCCTGTAAATCACATTCTAGTTTAAAATTTGAGCTTCAGAAGGAAAGGCATTTTGTCCACAAAAGGTGGATCGGAATATCTTCCAGTGAGTATTTGAGATGAAACAAATTGATTTGCTGCTTCTATGTAATGAATTCCATCCCAATTAACATACTCAGTGCTGTCATCACATCCTTTTGCCGTAACCAATGTCCCATTTATCACTTTTGTCTGTCCACATGAAATCCAAGTGTCATAGTTCAATGGTGGACCTCCATATCCATAGCAAGCCATGAATGTTTGTTCAAAACCCGCAAAACACAAAGCAACCAAGTTCATTTAACATTTCCTTCCACTAGTGTAATAAATAGTACTTATTAGGCATCGTGGCTTAGTATGTAATATATGCTATGAACCAAAGAGTTTTAAATTCGTCATAATTGAAAGTAGATAATCACAAATGCTAATTTGGCAGAATTAAGGCCATGACCAAAGCAAATTGCTTATGAAATATAGAGCTTCTGGCTCCTAACTACAACATAAATGATAAGAGAACTGATAGAATGACTACTCTAACCTACCTAGCTACTATTTATACTAACTACTATTGCAATGTGGCTTCATTCATGGACTACTAATATAGGATTGAGGTAACTACTATCTAATATCTCCTAATATCTAACAATATGGAAGAAGATACAATGGTGACTTTTAATGAAAACTGTAGTAATTGTGTAGCTTAACACTTTCTTGTAACTGAAAACATTGGTAGACATATATTTGAAATGCCCAGACAATGTTAAACCGATTTGTTTAAATTCATAGTGGGCTAGAGCGACATAATGTTTACCTAGGTACAACTTCATTTCTAATTTTCAGCAGTATCCTCATCATGCTTCACTATGTATGACTTTTAAAACATTCTACTTATAGAATGATCATGTGTTCCTCTTATCGTCTTTTCTAAAATTCCAAATGCTATTCAAGGACTAAAACAAAGTGAAAATAGATGGTCATTAGATCTTCGAATGAACAAAACCAAGCCATCTAACAAATAAGATGGTAATAATTGAACTCCAACTTCTCATTTCGGGCTTTCAAAAATCGTTATCTCAATAGTTAGCGTGAAGAAAGGACTTTGGAGGTAAACACCTACCATATCTTGAGTAGTTTGCAATTAGGTTGGACTTTATAGAGTAAATATCGACATAAATGACATTTGCATCTACATATTGCCCCTACAACTTTGTACATAGTACATGAAGTTGTAGATTAAAAAGTTTAGCAGCTTGATTGTGTTCACTGACACATCCATTTTCATCAAGTTTTGATGAATCAGTTCGAAATTTTGCAATGTTTTGAGTTATGCACCCGAGAGGACCAATATTGTGCACCTAGAAATTTCTTGCCCCTTGGTCATATAATGCCTACAACAATAGCTCCAATCAATTCAAAATAGTCATATATTAAAGTGATTACTTATTTACTTATTAAGTTTGATTGGAGGGGGTTTCTTTTGCTTATTCAAGACAAAGTAGTAATATATTTGGAAATTCTTGGCTGCAGGATATCTCAATATCTTTTACCAGTGGAAGCCGTAATGAGTTATATTACCATTAAACATGATTTTTTTACTATTATATAACTAAAAAGATTAACTTGCACATCATCAAAATTCCATATAATAATTACACTACTAAGCAAACATAATAATGTTTCTTTGGTAGAAGAATAACCATTTTCACTTATCATAAAATTTATCAAAAAGTCGTACATTGATAAGTTTGTGATTACAGCGAAGTACTTATTTAGATTATGTGACTATTGGTTAAGTTATGCACTCCACTAAGCTTTTTATATTAGTATCATCTTGTTTATAAATTGATATAAAGTTGATTAGTTTTGGTTAAGTTCAAATGGGCATTGCTGGGTTTTTAGTGAAGCAGGTGCCTAATTATAGATATTTAATTGAATAATTAAATGCTAGAATGTCACTCTATTCTCATTCATTATTTTTACATTTTCAAGTGTCGTAGTTTTTTACATTCTTTTAGAGTCATATTCCTATAAGCATGGATAAGAGTTAGATGACTGAAGACATTAAGTCTGAGGAATATTAACATGGTATGGAGTACTTTTTATGTATGTGCGCTTGAAGTATGGGGTGAACGCGAGAATAAATTGTCCGTTTTAGGAAATACTTGAATGATAAGTTGCATCCTCCACATGTGATCAAAGCTCACCTACTTGTAGATGGGGTAGATATAACCTACCGGTGTTGGATTTATCATGGACAGGAGCCGAGTATTCAACTACCTCCAATAGATCGGGGTAGGAGGCAAGATAAAGAATGGGAAGCAGGACCACCCATGGAAGAAGAATGTCTAGGGGTGGGAAATGATGATAAAGGTGGACTTGATGAGATGCTAGAAGATGTGGAAGTCTTCATCAACAATGAAGATAAAGAATCATCCCCTAGAGGTGGTATTGATGTTCCACGGGATTTTCTAGATGGGCTAAGAGTTGACTCATAAGAGAAGCTTTATTCAGGTTGCAAGTTGTCTAAGTTTGAATATATAGTGAAGCTTCTCCACTTGAAGGTGTACAATAAGTGGAGCAGCAAGTCCTTCGACATGCTTCTCCAACTTCTACAAGATGCAATGCCCAACGATGAGTCTCTTCCTAAGTCTTATTATTTTGCAAATAGATACTTCACATGTTAGGCATGGGTTGTCATTACATTCATGTATGTAAATATGATTGTTGCTTATTTTTTGGTGATAATGAGCATTTAAAGCAATGTCCTACTTATGGTACTTCGAGGTATAAGGTGTGTAGTGGAGTTGGGAAAGCCATTTCTTATAAAGTTTTACATTACTTTCCCATAAAGCTTAAGTTACAACGCCTTTTCATGAATTCTAAAATTGCCCAGAAAATGCATTGGCATAAGGAGGAACATAAGAGAAGGGAAAATGTAATGAGTCATCCTGCAGATAGGTTAGCTTAGATGAATTTCGACATTGAGTTTCCTGAGTTTGTGATAGATGCTCACAATGTTAGATTAGGGCTAGCTAACGATGGTTTCAATCCGTTTGGGAATATAAGTCAATCATATAGTATGTGGCCGATTGTGCTTTTAGCATATAACTTGCCTCCTTGGATGGATATGAAGAAAGAGTACTTGATGATGTCAATGTTAATTCCAAGACCCAAGGCACTTGGCAATGAGATTGACATTTACTTGCAACCATTGATTGATGAGTTAAGGGATCTTTAGGATAATGGGTTGCGCACATATGATGCATTTTTAAAGACAACATTCAACATGTGTGCAGCGTTAATGTAGACTATAAATGACTTTCCAGCATATGGAAACTTATCAAGGTGGAGCACGAAGGGGCATCATGCTTATCCAGTATGCTAAGATCAAACACCATCAATGAGGCTCAATGGAAAGATTGGATACATTGGTTATAGAACGTGGCTTCCTAAGGACCATAGATGGAGACATAGCTTAAAATTTAAAATTTGATGGAACTCGTGAAACTCCACAAGAATATTTTGGCAAGGAAACTGTTCGCCAATTGCGATTCACAAGTGATGTGTGCATGGGTAAGCATCCAAGGAAGGTTAGAAGGGTTCATCGTCCTGAAGACCTTAATTGGAAAAAAAAGGTCAATATTCTTTCAATTTCCATAATGGTCAAAGCTAATGTTGTAACATAATTTAGATATCATGCACATTGAGAAGAATATATGTGACAATGTTATTGGTACTATACTCAAGATTGATGGCAAAACAAAGGACACTTACAAGGCTAGACTTGATATGGAGGACTTGGTATTAGAAAGGAATTACATTTGGTGAAGCAAGGTAATGACAAGTATTCAATGCCATTTGCTAGTTATAAATTGAGTCCTATAGAAAGGAGAAGATTTTATCAATTCCTAATGGATGTCAGCTTACCTGATGGAGTTGCATCACATATCGATAGGTGTGTGAATGAGTCGAGCACAAAGCTTTCTGGGATGAAGAGCCATGATTGCCATGTGATGCTTTAAAGGTTGTTACCTGTAGGTATTCGTGGCATGTTGCCGAATGATGTTGTGACGGTTATAACTAAACTTGGTTCATTTTTTGAGAAGTTATGCAAGCAAATTCTCAATGTCAATGAGGTAAAGCAAATGTAAAGCGATATTGTTACCATATTGTGCAAATTGGAATTGATCTTTCCTCCTACCTTCTTTGATGTGATGGTGCATTTAGCTATACACTTTCCTAATGAACTATTGCTTGTTGGACCTATTGCATATCGATGGATGTATCCCATAGAAAGGTATAAAAGTATAAGTAGAATGTAATCTTTTATAAGTGTTAGTCAACCCTTCATCATTCTTTTTTTTTTTTTTTGTTAAATTTAGATACTTAGGCTCTCTCAAGGAGTTTGTTAGAAACAAGGCTTTCCTAGAGGGCTCCATAACAAAAGCTTACATTGTACAAAAATGCTCAACATGGTGCTCCCGCCACTTATAAGGTGTCAAGACAGTTTTCAATCGTCCTGATAGGAATTGTGATACTATGGAAGAGTGTGGCATAGATGTCTTTAGAAATAGGGTTGGTTTTATTTCTTCTCCCACATACGTGGCCTTATCAGATGAAGAAGTAGAAGTAGCGAAGTGGTATATCATTGATAATTGTCCCGAGGCTTAACCTTATTTAAAGTAAGCATGGATTACTATATTTTGAACTATGGGAATAATGTGAAATATGTTTGCAATTAAATTTCCCTATGTTATAGGGAACATATAAGTATCTTACGTGCACAATATGATGATGACATTAATCAACACCACAAACGGGAATTTGGTCAGTGGTTCATGAAAAAGGTAAATGTTACTCTTACATAAGAGAACTTCTTATAAGTGAATTATGATGCTAAGTTACTTGATATTGTTGTAGATGAGCACGTTATACGAAAGTTCTAACCCGGTTGAAAGTGCCTTATATGCATTACCAATTGGACCTGACTTGTGTTTCAAGAGATACAACAAATTAATATATAACGGCATTCAGTATCAAACTTTCGATTTTGATAGTTGAAAGAAGACCCAAAATAGTGGAGTACTTGTAGAAGGAAACCAAGGAGACATGCATTCGTCAATGGAGTTTTATGGTGTTTTAATTGACATATATGAGTTTTCTTATATTCAAAATAAATGGGTTTTCTTATTTAAGTGTAAGTGGTGGGACACCAATGAGCACCATCGCAATGTAAGAGTTGATAATGGATTCAAAAGTATCAAGGTAATGTGTACATGGTATGAGAGTGATCCATGTGTTGGCATCGCAAGCTAAACAAATATATTACCTAGAAGACTTGAAACTAGGCAATGATTGGTGTGTTGTGCAGCACTTTGAGCATCATCATATTTATGACACAAGTTGTCTTACTGGTACTATGAATTTATTGGTGATGTGGAAACTCATTTATGCAATGAAAATACGGACGATCTACTCTTGCAAGATGAGGATAGAGGAAATCTAGTGTCTCCTATAATTGATTGTGATATAGATGTGTTGTTGAGAATAGATGTATGCCTTGAGATTGTTGTTAGAGATGTAGAGAGGGTTATCTAAGGTTTAAATGGCACAAAACATGATGATGATTTTGATTATTATGAAGATGAAGATGATGAAGTCAATGAAACACTTATGGATTACAATAATAGTGACGAGGATTGTGAGTATTTTAATTATATTCTTGTGAATTAGATACTGCTCCAATGATATTTGTATCATCATCATGCTAGCAGATCTTGCCTACCAAACATAATTAAGTTAAACACAATGTTACTTTATCCTTTTTAAGTCATAATTTTATTTTGTCATTTTATAATCCTATAGAATCACATCAATTGTTCATTTCATCTTTGTGTCATGTTTTTACTACAGGATTGTGATGTATGTAACCTTAGGTATGTTAAACCTAGAACCCCAATGATGCTAGTTGGTTTCAATTACCCTAAGGATCGTCTTGAATAAGCGATGCGTAACTAGACCCCAATCAAACCCATTGACTATAACCTAAGTTATCAAACATTATTCCTAGTAATTCGGTTAAGAATCCTATGGAAAAGTTCTTTTGCAAAATAACAAAAATAGGTATTTCGTATCTCACGAAAAAGATGTGTTTTCATATATCAAAATTGTCTCTTAGCCAACCCCTAGCACGATATATATAGTACACTAATACAATATGGAAAAAAACCTAACACAATATGGAAATCCTAAGTTACCTATTTATCCTTATTCTTGTGTCACCAAGTAGGCAACTAAATAACTTGGAAAACAAACCAACAAATAATAACAAAATCTAATGTATCATCTAATGTAGTGTCCACGCAAATATATAATATTCCTAAAATATTTCATCTTTCCATGGTCACATGAATCAAGTTGACACATGTATGTTTTCCTTCTGTGTAGCTTGATTTATGGGCCTGCAAGTCCATGACTAGTCCTTGTAGAGCTCTGTTCATCCTTTTAGCTCTAGCTTGAGTCATCGAGCCTCCAATGCCATGTAATGGATCATGGAATTTTGGCTCCTTCCTTTTTCATGCTAGCTGATCCTCATCATTCCCTCCATCCTTGAAAAGATTCATCATCGAATCACCTGCATTATAAAAAGTAAGATCAGAAACATTACAATTGTGCTTATATTACCATAATGACTCAACAAATCAATCTTGTAGGTGTTGTAATTGATGCACTCCAAGACTTGGAAAGGTCCCTCTCCTCTAAGATGTAATTTAGGCTTTCACTTTAGTGCAAATCTTTCTTTTCTCAAATGCACCCAAACCTTTTCTCCTGGATGAAACACAGTCCTGACACATCCCTTTGGTATTGGCCACTTCCGAATCACATCCAATTTCCTCTTTTCCATGGCTAGCGCATCTGTTCTTGTAACAAAGTCAAAAGAAAACAGCATACTAGGTAACGAAAGATTAGTGTCAGTATAAGTAAAATAAACATCCTTGTACATAAGTACAAGTAGTTGTTTCCTCGCCAACATTGTACTCTCACACTTACTTTTTCTTACAATTTTCTCTCCTCTTAGTGTTTCAAACTCTCTTCCCTCATAACTCACCAGTGTTTGCCTCTCACTCATTTCTTTTTTCTCTCCCTATTCTTACACACTCTCGTATTTCACTCTAACTCTTTGGCAATTTTCACTTGGTCCTCGCAAGCTTCCCATGGTGTCTATGGAGTAAGAACCACCTTCCTTTTGTTTAAAACAAAAGAATATTGATTTTTGTACCCATCATATATTACCTTCCTATCAAACTGCCAAGGTTGTCCTAACAAGATGTAGCTAGCCTGCATAGGTACCACATCACACATAACCTCGTCTTTGTAGCTCCCTATAGAGTAGGCTATAAATACGTGGTTAGTCACCTTAACTTCCCTACAATCACTCAACCACTACAATTGATATGGTCTAGGATGCTTCACTGCTTTCAACTACATCTTTTTTACTAGCAAAGTACTAGCAACATTAGTGCAGCTACCACTATCGATTATTAAGCTACAAACTCTACCCTGCACATGACACCGTGTATGAAAAATATGTCCATGTTGGATCCCCTCACCATCCTCCTAGGGTTATACACTAAGCACTCTCCTCGTAACATATAACTCGTCACTCACGGGTCCCTTTAAGTCAACATCCTCATACTCTTATGATGGTGACTCCTCTTCCTCCTCAAAGCTCACACTCTATATTCCCACTATCACTGATAATCATAGCCTTCTTATTTGGACATTAGGATGCAATGTGCCCAAATCCCTAACACCTAAAACATTTTATATCTCTCGTCCTGGAATGGGGTTTAGTGTCAGTCTTTCCCTTAAGTGTAGCAACTAGATTCTTAGCCCTCATGTCCTCTTTAGGCTTTAAATCAGTGGAGTTTCTCTTCAACGTAGATTTCCATGGAGTTTTGGAAGTCAAGCCAGTCTTTTGCTCACTCTTGTATTTTAGCTACTGCTCTACTGTAATAGCTCTATGTAGTAACTCTTCCATATCTAAGTAATAGTGAAGATCTACCATATCAGCTATCTCCCAATTCAATCTGTTGATGAATCTAGCCATAGTGGGCTCATCATCCTCCTCAATTCTCGCCTTAATCATGGCCATCTCCAACTCTTTATAATAATCTTCTACACTATTATTCCCCTGAGTCAACCTTTGGACTTTCCTAAGTAAGTCCCTATGATAGTTACTAGGAATAAAACACTTCTGCATGATCGTTTTCATCTCCTCCCAAGTGCTAACAAGTCGCTCTTCATACCTGCGCCTATTACGCACCAACTAATCCCATCATAAACTGGCGTAATCTGAAAACTCTACTGCAGCTAATTTTCTCTTTTTCTCCTCAGTGTAGTTGTGACATTCAAAGACATGATCCATCTTCCTCTCACATTCTAAATACAATTTCGGATCATTCTTTCCCTGAAAAGTTGGGATTTTCAACTTAATACTCCCTAAATTACTATCACGCCTCTGGATACTTCCCCTATCCCTCACATGTTGGTAATCTCCAAAATCATATTCCTCTTCTTCATCTATCCTAACTCCTCCCCTATTATGTCTACCTACTCCTCGCCTGATAGTGGTACTACTAGATGGTTCCCTACTCCTTTCCATCCTATCCATCCTGTCATAGATCTGCTCTAGTTCACCCGTTAGGATCCTCTTCATCTCCCCTATCAATTCCTCAAACATCACCCAACTTTCTCCTCCATTAGTGTTCTGTCCTGACATAATTCTAATAATTTGCAGCAAGTTATGATCACAATTACAAAAAATATATAAGTATGTTCCTCACACTCACTCGTGTATTGCTCATAAATGATATACTCACAATTTCACTCGTGTATATCTCTCACAAAATATGATCTCACAACCTACTTTTTGCAATTATTTTGCTAGGAACTCAATTTGGAACTCATAAACTCAAATTACTAAGTCAACACTAATTATTACTATCGGTTTTTAATCACAGTGATAATTTGGAAATTAGAAGCAAATTTTAATAGCTACGACACACAAGAGAACTCGAAAACAAGACAATTAATTCATTTGCATGCAATCTTAAGAGGATATAATTTGCACCGAAACATAATGAATGATTATGGAATGTAATTTTCGGATGCACAATTTAGAAATCACAAAGCATCGATCACGGTTGGAATTGGAAACAAATGATATGGAAAGTAAATTGACTCAACCAATTATGTAATTGACAATTCAAGAAGCTATATTGTGATTTCGGCAATTATAATTCTTTTAAGGCCGAATTCCTTCTTTTTTTTTTTATTTGAATTTCAGTTCTTGATTCTTTCTTTTGCAATCGAATTTGATTCTTTTTTTTTTAATTTCGATTCTTGATTCCCTCTTTTGCAAGCGAATTTGATTTTTTTTTTTTTCTTTTGTAGATAAGCTATGAATTGAACATAATTGATTATTCAGGAAAAAAAAAACTAAATACTGTCGGCCCTAATGGATTGTAATGACCGAAAAAATATGAAATTTATATATATATATATATATATATGACTTCTTTCTATGAATATGGAAAAGACAACAGACGAATATGGAAAAAAACAGAATTTTTTTATATGATTTTTTTTCAGATATGAATATGGAAAAGAACAACAGACGAATATGGAAAAGAATAACAAACGACTATGGAAAAAAAAAAACAATAGACGACTATGGAAAAGAACAACAGACAAATTAAAGAAAAGAATATAATTTACTTGATTCAAGAAGCCGAAGCTCTGATACCAAATGATGTGTGTAACCCTAGGTATGTTAAACCTAGAATCCCAATGATGCTAGTTGGTTTCAATTACCTTGAGAATCATCTTAAATAAGTGATGTGTAACTAGACCACAATCAAACCCGTTGACTGTAACCTAAGTTATCAAAAGTTATTCATAGTAATTTGGTTAAAAATCCTATGGAAAAGTTCTTTTGCAAAAGAACAAAAAGAGGTATTTCGTATCTCATGAAAAAGATGTGTTTTCATATATCAAAGTTGTCTCTTAGCCGGTCCCTAGCACGATATATATAGCACATGAATACAATATGGAAAAAACCTAACACAATATAGAAATCCTAAGTTACCTATTCTGTCCTTATTCTTGTGTCACCAAGTAGGAAACTAAATAACATGGAAAACAAACTAACAAATAATAACAAAATCGAATGCATCCTCTAATGTAGTGTTCATGCAAATATATAATATTCTTAAAATATTTCATCTTTCCATGGTCACGTGAATCAACTTGACACATGTATGTTTTCCTTCTGTGTAGCTTGATTCCTGAACCTGCAAGTCCATGACTAGTCCTTGTAGAGCTTTGTTCATCCTTTTAGCTCGAGCTCAAGTCATCGAGCCTCCAATGTCATGTAATGGATCATGGAATTTTGGCTCCTTCCTTTTTCATGCTGGCTTATCCTCATCAGATTGTCATGGTTGGAAGACAAAAGGT
Source organism: Laguncularia racemosa (assembly GCA_037954665.1). NCBI lineage: Eukaryota > Viridiplantae > Streptophyta > Magnoliopsida > Myrtales > Combretaceae > Laguncularia > Laguncularia racemosa. The sequence goes on along the minus strand of JBBMOL010000479.1, from coordinate 124,247 downwards.
TGGACAAAGAAGGGGAGGAAGGATTGTACGAAAAGCTTGACCCATTCTCAATACACCATCAAATTCTTAGGATGTTGAGGAAGTGCAACATCCATCGCCTCCAGTGGAGCAACATACATCTCCTCAAGATATTGAAGATGCTATAAATTTCTTAGCTCGTGATTCGGTTGTAGCAGATGCTCCTTCAATGCATACTCATGTCATCCCCAACAATCATGTAAATACAAATCCATCGAATAGCTCTCCACTTACTTCTATTCCTAGCTCAAGTAATTGCACGTAGCTTAATTGTTCATATAACTTGTTACATAAAAGTTAGTAACTGTTAATAAAAAGTATTTCCTTCTATTGTAGTTAATGTTGGCACATCATCACATTGCAATAGGAGAGGTATATATAGAGGACAAGCACTAGAGAAGGAGAACAATAGATGGAAGGGTAGGATGGTAATAGAGTTTGATGCTTTCACAGGTCGTCAAATTATGAGAGACCAATCAGCTAAATTAGTATCTAAGATTGGGAAAGCTTGCAGGGACTTATTGCCACTCTATCTTAAGGGTAATTGGAGAACACTTCCAATATCAGAGAAGAGGTAAGCTTAGGTAAGAGTACAGGTTGGGAGGTCTTTATATCAATCAAGTACGATATGGAATTATTCTCTATTTTCAATTGTCATGACTAAAACTTTGCTTTGCAAAATTGACTTAATATTGACGATATTATGAGCAATCTAGATAAATTCAATGAGGTTGATAAAAGGAAGGGGCATCTCCATAGGAAATTTCGATGTGATGTTCACAAAAAATGGAAAAAGGAGGGTGATAATGCACGACCAAAGACCTACAGTGATGAGGATTCGAAAATGGTCATAGATATGTGGAATTGTGAGGCCTTAGAAGAGATGAATATTCTAGAATTAGATGATCCACATGAAAAGGTAAGTTCTCATTAAACAATACTTCTTTGTAATATCAGAAAATGATTTCAATAATTTATTTCTTATTTTGACTAACAGAAAACAAAGTCAATGAATGGAAAGTATGCACGCAATTGTGTAAAATATCCGCATAAGGTAGTGAGTAAGTCCTTTAAAAGTAGGAAGCTTGAGTATGTAAATATTATAGATAATGTTATATATTTGATAGTGAAATAGTTCAGATATTTAATATTTTGTTATTTATTCAATTAAATTGAGCAACATAAAGAAGCACCTGATGCTATTGAATTCTTCAAGCAAACTTGATTTTGTGAGATTAGATCGAATGGTACCGATGGTTGGGTCTCTCAACAAGCTGTTGATGATTATGTTAGTATAAAGAATATATTTTTTACATTACATAGTTAGAATATACTATGGGGTGGAATATTTTTAACATTTGTCCTTATTATTAATAATATAGGTTAAAATGGTTCAATTGTTTAAAGAGTCGCAAAGCTTAGACACACTAAAGTCTGCTTCAGAGATTGTTGATCAATATATGAATGCAAATTCTATGACAAATTATCATCCCGGTCGTGGTTATGGACCACCAGCTATAGGAAAATCAATGCAGAATCGGGTGTCAAAAATGATGAAAATAAAAGATTAAGGGAAGAACTTAAAGTGGAGAAACAACGAAGTAAAAAAGCGAGATGTTCAGTTTGAAAAATTAAAGAATTTACAGCGAGCTCAAGAAGATAAGGTACATCTTCTAATTTGGCCCAATTTGAAGTTCATTTTTTTCAATTTTTCTCCTAGGCTTATTTTATTTTTTGGAATGGTGTCTTAGTTGTTATGTTGTTTCACTGAGTTTTTTCTTCATAAAGATTTAGTTAACTTACAATCCTATTGCTCTAGATAATGTTGACATTTCTATTATTTAAAAAGTAATGATATTTGTAGCTGATAGAATTTTTTATTTTCCATGTATAGTACTATATCTCTCTTTTTCCATAAGATTAGTTTTTTACTAGATTTTTATCTTCTTGTAGTTGAATAGTGTATTTCAAGTTTTGCAAAGGTTTCTTTCGGACTTCTCACCTAATTTAGGTGAATTATTAAACATTACAATCATGTTTAATGCATTGTTATATTAATTAAGTTATCTTACACCTTTTATACGTTTATATGACAAGATCTCCAAGCAATGGGGAGTTTATTAAGCCTTCTAGAATTCCCCCTAATCATCATGATGATAGTGAAAGTGGCGAAGAGGATAGCTTGTGAAAGGGAGTTTATTTTGGTTCTAACCTTTTTGAATTGGGTGATGAAAGTAGGGAAGAAAGTAATTTGTGAAGGATGGTTTATTTTGTTAGTGACTTTTTTATAGATGATAATCAAACTAAGCAATAGAATAGCTAGTTTATGAATTACGTTTTATTGTATAGTCACTTTTTTAAAGTTGATTATCAATTTAGGCAATAGTAGGCTATCAATAGAGAGTTTATTTTATTACTAAGTTTTGTAAAGTTTGGATAATATTATTTAGGATATGTTAATGTCTACTTTTGTAAAGTGTAGTTGATGATGGAAGTGGACAAATATAAGCATATATGCAAATGTCCACTTTTTTCACCTTTATTATTTATTGCATACTATTTTATTATAGGTTTAAGTTGTTACATTTATATATAGATTTATCATATCATTATAACAATCATTTTTTATGACATTTAAACGCTACCAAAAACATTTTAGTCACGCTTAAACGTTACTAAATATTAGTTATTTATGGCATTTAAACGTTACAAAAACTGCTTATTAATAACGTTTAAACTTTTTTATGACATTTAAACGTTACTGATTTTTCACGTTTTTGTGACGCTTAGACGTTACTAAATGTCGCTTATTAGTGACGTTTAAACGTTACTATTATCAGTTTATTTGTGACGTTTATAGCATTGGTCACGTTTACCTTTTAAATATCACTAAATACTTTTCGTAATAAACTTTTAGTAATGTCTATTTGTGACATTTAATAAACATTATTAAATGTCTTTTGTAATGTTTACTTAATTTTGGGTGACATTTATTAAATGTTATGAAATGTCAAAATTCTTGTAGTGAGATGCGGATCTGATTCGTGCCTTCACAACCTATTTTTTGAATAATTTTTTGAGTAAGTTATTTCCCGAATTTTTAAAAAAAAATTGCATTATTTTAGTGGGTTTACCCCCTACCTTCATGTATAAAAACCTAGGAGGTCACACACAATAGCATGGTTAATAGGAACAAGTTGATCGACTAGAATTTTAGTGGATACTAAAATTTGTCAATTTTTATTTTGAAATTGACATAATTTATTTCAAAATAATGGTGATACTATTTTAGAACTACAAGAAATTTAATTGATTAATTATAAGTTTGTATGAAGAAAATATATCTTATAGTTTTGCTTCCTAGCATTTTTTTTATTCTAATCTAAGTTATCTAGTAATATTAAGAATTGGAATAAGTTTTCATTGTCATGTATACGAGTTTAAACAGTGAATTATGCATCTCATTTGATCTTCATCCTCAAAATAGGACAGTTTTTTTTTTTTAGCTTTATAAGGTATTTTTTATAATCCCTATAAGCTCTTAAATAAATTTTATATGTTAGACATAGATCTTGAGGATAGGTTTTGTATATATATATATATATATATATTTGTATTGCGTTTTACCTCTATACAAACCCAGCAATGGTATCAGAACCTCTTGTATACCTATAAAATATTTATAACATTAATTTGGAATTGATTCATGGAATAATTTTTCATATATCTTGATTATAAAGGGACTGTTTTCTTATTTTCTAATATGAAAAGATGGCTATTTCGAAATCAAAAGCATAATTTTACCAAATATAAAATGACTTTCGGTAATTCGTTCCTTTTAAAATAAAATAACGTTATCATTACACGTGATTGAACATATTACAACCCATAAATGTAAAGAAAAGTTTTGTTTTCTTTTGGGGAAAATTGCAACTGATATTGTTAATATTTGGAGTCAAATTTAAATAAATAATTAGATTTTTAAGTAATTAAAATAAAAAACTAATATCATACTAAATAGTTAAAATAGATAATCAAACTTTAAAGTAATTAAATTAAAATATTAATATTATATTTAATGGTTCAAATAAAATATCCGTTATAATTTTACAAACATACTAAATAGTTTAGATAAATAATCTATTACTACCAATAATAGCTCCATAATGAAATATCCTATTTGATCTATTTGAACTATTTAATTAATATTTATCTTTTATTTTAATCATTAAAAAAAATTAATTACCCATTTAAAGTTGATCCTATATCTTTTTTATAATTTTTCTCTTCCTTCCTTTTCATATTATATATCCCTCGAAATGAGGAAGGGTGTAAATGTTTCGAAACGATAGCTATCTTTTCATGCCTTTATCGAAAGGCAATAAAAAGAATCTCTCAGATAAACACGCTAGGCAAAAGTATATTTTATTCGGATCAAGAATCTTTCGTGATAAAAGATGTATATAATTATTTGTGAAAAACTTGGTCATGGTCCTAATCCCAAGTTTACATCAAGGTTATGACAATTATTTTGAATTAATTAGCTGATGTTATTTATGCAATTTAATATTTTATTTTGTTCTACACATGATCATGGGTCTTAGATTAAATGAACTTTGTATCAATAATTATGGTTTTTTTTTAATAAGACTTGTGTATTCTTCAAACAGGTTGAGTCAAAAAATAAACGTAATTTTATATTTAATATGAGGTTGCAAACCCAAATTAAAGTTTTGTTTGTACTTCTTTTCTTTATTTCTATATAGATTTTTTAGAAATTTATAATTTAGTACTAGAATTGAAAGACTGAAAGCCCATTGTATTATTTGAGACACAAAAAAGACCAAAAGGCTCAAAAGAAGCTACAGATTGAGTTATTGGAAATTTGGACCTATGACCCTTAAGTATGGACCTAAGCTCTTTTAAATGGCCAATGACCATAGCATTGTTGTTTAGTTATTATTGTTATTTATTTATTTTGGTATACAAGTATTGTTGATTTTAATTGACAATAATATACAAGTTGGTAAGATGTAAACTCAAATCCTCTAATTATATTAAGTTAAGATTAATAATATTCTCTAGTTATAAATTATAAATTAGTCAAGACTTCGTGGAAGTGAGTACAACTTAGTTATGGGCTTATACTAAATTACTATAAGTTTTATAATTTATTATAGGGTTATGGGCTTACACTAAATTACTATAATCTTTATAATTTATTATTCAATTAACTTAAATTAAACTATTGATTTGTTAGCTTAGTTAAGGTTGGCAATTTGGCAATTTAATGGCAAGTGTTGGGTTTAAAATATGGATTTATTTTCAAAGTAATTAGCCTAATAGGAAATCCAAAAATCGTATCGATTTACGATTAGCAAGTTAATTAAGGTCTACCTAAAATAATATCATATGCAGGTATAGCTTAGTTGTGTGTATATTAATTTTATTTGGGATTTTGGATTCACTAAAGAACCTTCTAACAAGGTTCTCTAAATCCTAGAGGAGGCTATTGAATTTGAATAAAATAGCAGGACTTTTATGACCTTTTATTAGATAAATTATTTATAAATATTGAAACTCTACATTTACATTAAATAGATTTAAAATGGAAAATAATAACAATGTAGCACCTCAAAACTAAGGACAATATAACCCGCCACATATCCACACAAGGTAAGGACACATTAAGGCTCTTAAGCATTCTAAATCCACATAAACCTACACTAACTGTTAATCACTATTAATAGAAACAATCATCATCAACAAGTGACTCAACTAAACTTCAATTCTAAAATCCCCCAATCTAATAACCATGTGTATCTTAGTATATTAATATATACAAAAACTAATTCTAAACACTATTAACACATAATTAAAAAAGGTAAACAAAAGTCTCATCTTCCAAATGGAACTAGCAGCCTCTCACTTCAATCATATTACTATATATAATTCTCCTCATCTTTTAGTCATCATAGAAGTAAACATAATCTATGCCACTCCCATCCTGAGTATAATTTGCTAAGTCCTCATCATACATCATGTATCCATCTATACTTGTAGCTAAAAAAAATGGTCCTCAAAGAGTGAGCTAATGGCCAACATGTATAATCCACAAGCATATGCACATTATCAAGAAACAACTTAAATTACATACATCAATGCAGAAATAAACAATCAAACAATAAGTTATTATGTTATTTAGTTCTTAAACAACAAAGGAGTATTCATGACCTCGTCACATCCAATATAGATATGATACATAATACAATGTTGAGAACTATTACTACGAACCTCAACACCCATGAATCCCTAAATCTATCAAATGATCTCAATATGCAACTCCACCAAGCACACCGCTACATATTGATCAATGGGTGCCCCTAAGGTTCTACCACAATCAGTAAACACTTAATCAAACCAATATACCATTAATTCCAGTTCCTTAACTAATTTAACAAGCACAAGCAACACACAAAATTACATGTATCTAGAAGGATGGTCTCACCCTCAAATAAAACTTATCATTGACTAGAGGTTACACCGAATGGATAGAACAATTAATCTTAATACTAGCCTAAAGTATCATCCAAGTTATCTAATTTTGTTATCTAGTTGTTATTGGATTATTTCTCTTACTTTCCTAGAGTTACTAGAATGTCACCAAGAGTTTAGAGTTAATGAAAACTAAAAAATAAGAAAAGAAAACGATTTAAGAATGTTTTTAAGGAACACGATCGTGTATTAAGTTATGTATAGATCATAGGTAGGGATCACAGCCGTGTACTATGGTAATGTATCCTTCTGTACACCTTTTCCCTTCTACACGCCAAAGTACACGAAGGTGTACCTGGCCATGAACCTCCTAACTCACTTTTCTTCCTCTATATAGCACGGTCCATGTATCATTTGTTCTTACTTTGAATTTTCTTCCCAATTACATTAATTATAATCTCCTTCAACCCTATATGAGATCGAACACTTTTAAGCCTAATTACACATTGTTTATAGCATCAAAAAAACTAAATTTAGTTCATTTTAACAATTTACTTGTTTGGATCATTCCAATAATTGAAGTCTCATTCAAATCCATTTAGAACACGATGTTCCTTCTATAACAAAACCCCTAAACAAGATTCAACTCCATTGCAAATAGGAAAAGTACTAATAATTTACTTAGTTAGAGTGCTTACCTTGTAAATTGTGTTGAGTTGAGTGGATTAGCATAAAAAAGACAAAATCTCATGATATGAATCTGTAAATTAGGGTTTGTTTATTAAAGAGTCTAAATGTGTGTAGAGAGAGGACAAATGAGGGATTAACTGTATTAGTTGGTTTTTATACCCTTCACAGTAGTAACGCGAAAACCCTCGTAATCAATTTGATTTAATCCCTAAGATGGAATAGAGTTAGGTTTCTTTTAGTTTTTTATCACAAAATTAGAACAAAGGGTTTGTTCTAATGCAGAACACTCCACAACAAAGGCGATCAATTCTCTCTTGAATATTCCTAAAGCATGTATTCTACACAAAAACACAAGGGAATATCAAAGTCTTTTTTATTTCAAGATGATCCAAAAAAATTGCCCTCTAAAATGCGGCAAAGAGGGTATTTATATGTTCCTCCCAAAAACCCTAATGAAAAACAAGTTACAAACACCATTAAAAGAAAGTTGGTCCCCCATTAATTATAAGCTGGCGGCTTTTATTAAACACCGGCCAACCTTGAATTCCAATGCTTGCAGCTAAAGCCAGCAGCCTTTATTTCCCAATGTCGGCAATTTAAGTCGACAGCCTTTATTTCTCCACACCGGCAACTTAGGTTGACGGCCTTTATACTCCACACCGATAACTTTTATTTCCAAAGCTAGCGGCCTGCAAGCTCTAATCTCCACTTTGACTTGTACCAAGTTGTATTGAACATGAGTTGTAATAGTTCCAAAGCTTTGATATCCTTGAAGTTCTTCACTAACCGTCTTGACCAAGCTTTGTAGATGAACACTCAAAGCTTGTTGTATCTTTTTAGCTAGAGATCTTGTTATAGGTCCTTAAGGCATGCTAATCGAACTCGAAATCTCTTGGCTTACATCCTTGCCTCCTTGATCCTCATGACTTGACATCTCCTGAGCTTGATGAATTAGTCTCTCCATAACATTCCACCTCTCCTCAAAAGGATTCTTCCTCGAATCAAAGGCATCTCCTACATCAAAAGGACTCATATCAGCAATACTGAATGTAGCACTGACATTATACTCACCTGGCAAATCCACTTTGTATGCATTGTCATTGATCTTCTCAAGGATCTAAAATGGATCATCTCCTTTTAGGTTTATTTTAGACTTCCTTTGAAGGGGAAATCTCTCCTTTCGAAAATGCACCCACACCCATTCTCCTGGTTGAAACACTGTCAAGACGTGTTTTTTTTATCATTTTCCTTAGTTTTAATCTATACTAAATCTTACCCATTTAACATAGATTACTCAACTAAATTAAGAAAAATCAATTTTTAAAAAGAGTCGCCACCAACCTAAGTTGAAAAATAAAGTTAACGTTAATTGGGTACATTAACCTTAACTAGCTACTAATCTACAAATTTTTCAAAAAAAATAATTTAGAAAAAAATAAATAAAGGTACTGGATTCGGGAGCTAACTTATTAAAATCTAAACGGTTACCATGTAAAATTTTTAGAAATATTTACTAAAAGGCCTTTATATTTTTTTATTATTTATTTATTTATTTATCCACTACCATATACTATAATATGCTATTTATTATTATTATTTTTATGTTTTTATATTTTTATAAGATTTTGAATTTATGTAAAAAAAAATTTAAAGCCTAAGGTTTATTGCACTAATTTTTCTAAGGCTTTTATTGCTAATAACCTAAAGTTTTTATTCATCTAATTTTTTCTAAATTTTTTGTTTTATTTATTTATATTTTTCTTTTTCTTTCATTATTTTATTTAATTTTTCTAATCCTAAAGTTTTTAATTTATTATGATTATTTTTATTTTTCCTAACCTAAAGTTTTTATTTTATTATGGTTGCCTCAAAGGTGCCTATGTACCTACTAGCTAGGATCAAACCATCCGTAGTTCACTTTTCTTTTATAACAATTTTAGTTTGTTGGTTAATTTTATTTAATAAGAATCACTTGGTTTACATTATTTAATCATATTAATTTTTATTAAGAAAATACCTAAATGGACTAGATTATTAGATTATTGTTTTTGAAAAGTCTAAGATAACCTAAGTTTGGGAAAAACCTCATATTAAATTTTTTTATTTTTTTCTTTTAAAATTCTAAGTGGTAAAACCCTAAAATACTATATTTTAATTAAAAAATTAAGTATTTTTGTACTTTATTCTTTATTCTTATTCTATTCATTTAACTAAAAACCTTCAACTAAAAAAAAATTATTTTTATATATTTTTATCATTTTCACTTGTTCCTAAAATTTTATTTATACTAAAATTTTTACTTATTTAATTTAATTTTTTATATTTTTATTTCTAAGATCCTAACTTATACTAAAGATTTTTATTTTTATATCTTTTTATATTTTTAGATTTTTATTCTTAAGGTAAAGCTTTTATTCTATTCTTATATTTTCTTAATCATGGACTTTATATAATTTTTATCTATTTTTACATTTTAGATTTTATTTAATTTTTATTACTAAAGATTTATTTAACCTAATATTTTTATCATCATTTTTTTATTTTAGATTTTGATTTTTATTATGTTTTATTATTAACTATTTTATTTAACCTAATGTTTTTGTTATTGTCTTTTTTTTATTATTAAATATTTGTCATTCGCCATCGAGAGATGGTATACACCACGACAACTCGATGGGTACTCAAAAATAAAACTTTGTATTGTATTATTTCTATGGCTATTATTATTTTCTAGTCTTAAATTTTATAATTTTACCTTATACTATTCATAAAATGAATAAAATAATAAAATAAAGAAGGAGAAATTTACTAACCAAGCCAAACACGTATGGTTCAGATATGCGGGACACGGATCAATTGCGCGCAATTCAAGTTTGAGAAAGATCGCGAGCGGATCTAGGTTAGATCGCGGGTCTGACCGTAATGAATAGTGGCAGTCTTCCCGAGCACTTCGACGGTTGTTAAGGGCATTTGAGGACTCGAACTTGGGGTTTTTTAAGGTGTAGAGTATGATGGCGGTGGTGGTTTTCCTAAGGAGTTGCCTATAGTGGTGTTTCGAAGGTAGCTGACAAAGTGGGGTTGATGGTTTTCAATCCGCGCCATTAAGACAAACTCAAACAAAAAGCTTTAGCTTTTATGAATCTATGGACTTCTAGAAACACCGAGATGTCATTTTCTTGCTTTGGGATTATGTGTTGTGTGAGAAATCTTAGAGACAAGGTGGAGCTGCGACGGCTTTGCTAGAGAGAGAAAGAGCTCGTTTGAAGTGATTGTGAGCTTGGAAATCAATTCTGGAAGCCCCCCCGAATTTGTGATGGTCTAAGCTATTTATAGGCACCATGGATAAGCCTTGGATTGCATCAATTAAATTTAGGGGTGAGCATGAATAAACCCGAGTTAATCCAATTTATAGTTAGTTTGTTTTTGTTGTTTTTTTTATTTTATCTAAATCTTTGAGATTTTATGTTTTAATCTGCTAATTTGTTAAAAAATTGGATGAACAAGTATTTTTTTTCTTCCCAGATTTTCCTGCATTTTTTTCTTCCTTTTTCTTTTTCGTTCGTTAACCTCTATTTAAGGAAGGCGACGATCACGTGCCTTGCACATGACTCTCCCCAGCCAACCAGATGCTGCCACATGGGGGAAGAAGGAAAAAAATTGCACAAAGCGCTAATTGTGGGATTCGAACACATGACCAAGGAGCCATTCCACATGCACCGGACCAACACACGATCTAGCTAAGCCAGCCCATTTCTTGTTTTATTATTGCAATTAATTTACCTATAAGCTAATGGTCCTAATTAATTTTTATTGAATTGAAGTTCTCGAACTTAATTTTAAATCTCATATTTCCTAATTTTTAATGAAAATATTCACAATTTTTTTATTTTTGTTATTTGTTATTTTTTATCATTTTTAAAATTTTTTAAATTTATTTTCATTTTTATTTATTTTTTCCTTTTTTATTATTGTCTGTATTATATATTTTTTGTGAACCAAGCTTTTATTATTGCTATTATTTTTTTCATTATTTATTTATTTTTCTTTAAAAAAAATCTAGACAAGGGCAAAAATGAGGTGTCTACAAACACCATGGGTCTTCTTCCCTTGTTCACACAAGCAGCTACCTTAGCATTTTCGCTTTCAATTCGCTCCTTCACCTGCATGTGTAATTTTCTTACAAAATCTACTTTAGAAGTTGCATCAACATTCACAAAGTTATTAGGTGGTAATGGCAATAAGTCAATAGGAATAAGTGGATTAAAACCGTAAACAATTTAAAATGAAGAACAATGAGTAGTGCTATGTATAGTAGTATTATAAGCAAACTCTACGAACAGTAAACAATCCTCCCACATGCTAATGTTTTTCTCAACGGCTGCCTTCAACAAAGTGATCAAAGTTCGATTAACCACCTCAGTTTGTCCGTCAATTTGTAGGTGACAAGTGATTGAAAACAATAGTTTTGTTCCCAACTTTCCCTACAGCAATCCAAAAGTGAATCAGAAATTTAACATCCCTATCACTAACAATGCTTTTAGACCTCTTTAAAGAACGAATCAACAATTAACTTAGCATCATCAGTTTTATGACAAGGAATGAAATGAGTCATTTTACTAAACCGATCAACCACAACACAGATACTATCACTACCCTTCCTAGTTCTAAACAACCTAATCGCAAAGTCCATAGACAAATCAGTCCAAGGTTCATCAGGAACATGTAATGATGTATATAATCCATGTGGTTTCAATCTAGACTTATCCTCTCTACATGTAATGCAATGTTCACACACTTTATGCACATCATGTCTCATCCCAGGCTAATAAAAATGATCACACAGCATATCATAGGTTTCATTCACCCCCAATATGCCCTATTAATTCCCCTCCATATACCTCCTTAACTAACAATTCCCTCATGGAACCTTTAGAAATGCACAATCTATTCCTCTTAAACAGAATTCTACTAGAGTAGATTAGCATACAACTTTTCATCCTTAAGTTTTTCTAGTACCAGTCACATAGACAAAATATGATCATCCAAACACTTTGAGTAGATTAAAATATCATCAAAATATACCACAACAAATTTACCTAAGTACTCTCATAGCACATGATTCATCAAACGCATAAAAGTGGTAGGTGCATTAATAAGACTAAATGGCATGACAAGTCACTCATACAAGCCATATTTAGTCTTAAATGCAGTTTTCCATTCATCTCTAACTTTCATACGAATTTAATAGTAACTAGATTTAAATCAATCTTAGTAAACAAGCAAGAACCATATAATTCATCTAACATATCATCTAACCTAGGAATAGGGTGGCGATACTTTATAGTGGTTTTGTTAATGGCTCTGCAATCTACACACATTCTCCAAGTCCCATCCTTCTTTGGCACAAGTATCACAAGTACAAAACAAGGATTAAGACTTTCCCTTACATACCCCTTAGCTAGCAACTCATCCACCTATTGCTGGATCTCCCTCGCTTCACTTGGTTTCGTTCGGTATGATGGCCTATTAGGTGCAACAGCTCTTGGAATGAAGTCTATTTGGTGTTCTATGCTTCTGGTGGGTGCTGATCCACTAGGCATCTCCTCTGGAAGCAAGTCTTCAAATTCTTGCAAAAAATCAGATAACACACTAGGCACATACGGGTTAAGATCGTTAGTTGCCAAACAAGCCCCCTTATATAAAAGTACAAATATAGGTCTATTGGAATTCAAAGCCTACCTAACCTCACTTGACTTAGCAATCAAACTCACATTCCTCATTGTTTTCTCTCTAGACCGATGTTGCTCTCATTTTTCTTTTCCCTCTTTTCTCTCATTTTTCTCACTCATTTTCTTTCCACTCTTTTGATTTTCACTCTCAACGGCACTCTTTTTTCCCTCCTTTTCTTTTCCTTCAACCTCAACTCTCAACCTTTCCATTCTGCATTGTCCCTCATATACTTCCTTTGAGGAAAGTGGTGTCGAGGTTGTCTTTCGCTCATCTTTGGTAAATGAATACCTATTGAGGTACCCATCATGCTTTGCCTTTCTGTCAAATTGCTATAGCCTGCCAAGTAGTATATCACCAACATGCATAGGGACAACATCACAAAGCACTTCATCATTATACTTGCCAATGGTAAACGAAACAAGAGCTTGTTTATTTACCTTAACCTCACCACAATCATTAAGCCACCGAAGTTTATATGGTCTAAGGTGTGTTTTAGTAGACAATCCCAACCTATTAACCAAAAGTGTACTTACCACATTAGTACAGTTTCCACCATCAATGATCACACTACATACCTTGCCTCGAACATAGCATCTAGTATGAAATAGATTTTCAAGCTGCTCCTTATAGCTATCTTTCTTTAACTGGGTATTAAGAGAATGCCTAGCTACCGGTACATCTCCTCTAACCGGTTCCTCTATGCTTCCTTCACTACAACTCTCCAATTTAAGCATGTCATCATCATCACTCTCATTATTATCCTCCTCGTCAGTAACTACTTTGCCATTCCTCATCACCATCATTCTCCTATTAGGACAATCCTTGCTAATATGTCCTACCCCCTAGCACTTCTAGCATTTAATATCTCTATTCCTCCCCTTTTGTTCTTCAGTTTTGGGTTTCTTACTTGATACAACTCCAATCTTCCCTTTTGTAATATCAAAGACAAGTTTACTTCCACTCTTTAATATCACTCTTTCCATAACCCTTCCAAGTAGAATTATTATTGGAATAAGGTTTGGAAACATATCTAGTTGACCCTCTACCTTGGAGTTGCTTCTCTAACTTGATAGTAAGATACACCATGTCTTCTAACTCTGTATATTAATATAGCTCCACCTTATTGGCTATCTCCTTATTCAACCCATTCGAAAAAACGTACCATAGTAGCCTCCACATCCTCCTACATATCAACCCTAGTCATGATCATCTCCATCTCTTTGTAATAGTCTTCCGCACTCCGACTACCTTGCTTAAGAACTTGAAGCCTCTACATCAATTCCCGATGATAATGTCTAGGAACAAACCGCTTCCTCATGACAGACTTAATATCATACCAGTTATCAATAGGATGCTCCAAGTTCCTCCTCCTACTCATCACCAATTGATCTCACCAGGCTATGGCATAATCCTGGAATTGTGTAACTGTCAATGTCACCTTCTTCTCTTCACTACATTGATGCTCAACTCTCTTTCCCCACTGTAAATAAGCCTCTGGATCGAATTTACCCTGAAATTGAGGAATTTTCAATTTAATACCACCCAGACTTCTATTTGCATAATCATCATTACCCAGAATCCTACCAACATAAAGATTTTCCTATACTCTTCCTCTTCCTCTACCTATACCTCAACCTCCTATTCTACCTCTCATTATACCAAAAACAGCACTAACCACAACATCTTCCTCCACATAGCCATCATCCAAATCCCCCACATCAATCGGAAATGCACGGTTCCTACCCACTCTATTTCCTTCATTACGGCTTAGAGTCCCTCTCTCAACTTCTCTCAATCTCAAATCCATACGCTCCAGCTTCTCATTAATAGCTACCAAAGCTTCACTCATTAGGCTAAATACGACTCATGAGCCTCACGATATCTAGCCTCATTCAACATTACCCACATTGTTACTTTCACTATTGTTTGACATTACTGCAAAGAAACAACGTTAGAAATAAAAAATAATTAAAATAATCCTCACAAATGTTCCCTTTCGTGTTTGCACTCACAAAATGGGGATGGTCACTCGTGTGTCACTCAAACAAATTTCACCATAGGCTCCATTTCACACCACTCAAGTCGATTCCTATATGTTCTTACGCGAATCTCACTTTTAGATCAATCCAAGAGATTAACCCAATGGATATGAATGGAGTTTCAAGAATGGATCCCAGAGCTTTCACAAACAAACAAGAAAAGATTGATGAATTCTTCTTTCTTTTTTTTATCATGAATTATTCTCTTCTTCTTTTTTTAACTCTTTAAATGCAAATTAGTATTTTCAAACTAAAACAACGAATTAAATCAATGATATAATGTAAAAAAAGACTAAATTTTTATGAACAAGATAAAATTTGATGAACACACAATATTGAATCAAAACACAAGAACTAAATCAAGGAAGGATATAACATAATCTAGAGCCAAAGCTCTGATACCAAATGATACGGAACCTCCATGAATATGCTTGAGAACCCCTTTTGGATATTACGAACCCTCACAGCAGTAATGCGAAAACCCTCGTAATCAATTTGATTCAATCCCTAAGATAGACTAAATTAGGTTTCTCTTAGTTGTTGATCACGAAATTAGAACAAAGGGTTTGTTCTAATGCAAAACACTCCATAACAAAGGTGATCAATTCTCTCTTAAATATTCCTAAAGCATGTATTCTACACAAGAACACAAGGGAATATCAAAGTCTTTTTTATTTCAAGATGATCTAAAAAAATTGTCCTCTAAAATGCGAAAAAGAGGGTATTTATATGTCCCTCCCAAAAACCGTAATGAAAAACAAGTCATAAACACCATTAAAAGAAAGTTGGTTCCCCTTTAATTATAAGCTAGCGGCTTTTATTAAACACTGGCCAGCCTTGAATTCCAGCAGCTTAGGCCAGCAGCCTTTATGCTCCACGCCAATAGCTTTCATTTCCAAAGCTAGCAGCCTTCAAGCTCTAATCTCCACTTTGACTTATACCAAGTTTTATTAAACATGAGTTGCAATAATTCCAAAGCTTTGATATCCTTGAAGTTCTTCGCTAACCATCTTCACTTAGCCTTGTAGATGAACACTCAACGCTTGTTGTATCTTCTTAGCTCGAGATCTTGTTATAGGTCCTTAAGGCATACTAATCAGACTCGAAATCTCTTGGCTTGCATCCTTGCCTCCTTGATCCTCATGACTTGACATCTCCTGAGCTTGGTCCATTAGTCTCTCCATAACATGTCTCTCTATGACTCTATTGTAGTTTTCCTCTCCACATATTGTTGCTCAAGGGAACCTTATTGTGCTTGCTTGTTTTTCCTCTTTAAAACCTTTTTTTTTTTACTTAAGTCTCTTTCTTATTGCAAATTCATTCCCAAGTTGACTATTAGTCTCCCAAATACAAACCATTATGTTATCCACATGGTCACTAATATATTGTTTTTAAGTCTCTATAGGCCAAAAGAACTCCATTAAATCTATTTTACTCTCACAATTTATCCTTAACCAAAATGTAAAACATCTCCTTAACCCTTTAGTCCATTCAACTTGAAGAGTTCAAGCTTATATAGATCATTTTGCTAATGCCACTGAACCATAACTAACATCTCCCAACAATAAACTTATATTCCAATAACTTAAAACTTCATTAAACCCCGTAAGTTTCAAATGTCCTACTATAAATTATTGTTTGCTACCATATCATACTTATTCCGCCCTTAGTTAAATTAGTTTGTTGCATTTGAAAGATCATTTCCTCAATTCATTTAATTTATAGCTAAAATCTCCCAAATTATTATTATTATTATTATTATTATTATTATTATTATTATTGTTATTATTATTATTATAGTAGCAATAAGTGGCTCAATTGATCTTCAATTCTGAAATCCCCCAATGTAACAACCATGCATATCTTAGCACATTAATACAAACGAAAACTAATTCTAAAAACTATTAATATAGAATTCAAAAGGGTAAATAGAAGTCACATCTTCCAAATGGAAATAACATCCTCCCACTTCGGTCATATCACTATATATAATTCTTGTCATCTCTTAGTCATCATAGAAGTAAACATAATCTATGCCACTCCCATCCTGAGTATTAATTGCTAAGTCCTCATCATACATCATGTATTCATCTATACTTGTAGTGATAAAGGCATATTTTACTCATAACTCATTAAGCAATTTGCAAGTATTCATTATTGATTTTAGAGAAATCACAAGGAAATGGTACTTAATCATGTTTATTTTTATATTTCAGATGTTGAAGGACTTTGAGTTCAAAGCTTAATCAATTTGGAGAGATTGCATACAAATTGAAGCATGAAAAGATTGAAGGATGGCAAATGAGAGATTAAAGCCGCCGGCCTTCAATGCAAGGCCGCCGGCCTTTATGGCCGGCTTAAAAGAAGGCTGCCGGCCTTGAGCCGGCCTTGGACCGGTCTTGTTTTAATTGCATCTTCTCGCCTCCCCTTGCATATATATAGGTCTTAGGTCGATTTAGAGAGGAACTTTTGTCAAATTTTAGTGTTCTTAGAGTAGTTTTAACCTAGTTTTAAGGGAGAATTGTGGAGATCAAATCTTGGAGAAAACTTTGTGATCTTGGTGGAGATTATCATCCTTTGTGAAGGATTTGTGGAGTTCCTTGCAATTAAGGTATTATTTGTATTGTTGAATTGGTGATTTCTGAACTTTATTTCTTATATGCAATTCAAGCATTTGATCCAACCATTGAATATGATTTCTTTTGCACGAATCTCCTTGAATCATAATCATGTCTTTATCTCCATGAATTGCTAAGTCTTTTCCTTGGGAAATTGGATGAAACCCTAGAATGTTAAAAGGATAATTGTAGCCATGTTATATGATTAGGAATTATTAGGATTATTCATGATTGCAATTCCTTTGATTTCAATTATAATTGGTTTTTTATTATAATTGTTAGAAATTCTTTTGATACGGGAGTTGATTAGGATTTGTTAGGAATTCTTAATTAGATTGATTATCAATACGGGAGTTGCGATAATTGGTTTAATTAGAGTTTATGGAGGGCGCAATGCAATGTTTCTTGTTAATTAATCACTAAGGGATTAGGGTTAATTGATTTATGGCATTAGTTGTTTGTAACATCGGGAGGTGTATGGACATAATTTTGATTCCTTGGTTAATTGGAGACGCGGAATCCGACTAATTGATTTAAGGTTAACATCCTTAAAAAGGATTTTCTAAACTCACTTGAATAACCTTATAACCACTAGTTGATATAACATGGTAGCAGTTTGATTAATGGATCTAGAGTGAATTCTAATTTCCCGCGTTCATAATTGATAGATTCTTCATAAAATTCTCCTTGTTTGCTTTAAGTTAAATTTTTAGCTTAGACATTTCAAAACCCTTTTTTAATCTCCTAGATATTGATAAGAATTACCATAGATCTAGTACTCTATTGGTTCCTCGAGGGATCGACAACCTTACTTTTCACCACTCTATTACTTGATAAGACCAGTGTACTTGCTGCAATTTACGCTCCCATTTTATATATATGTTCTAAGCGTATCATGTAGCTGAAAAAAAAATGTCCTTGAAGATTAAGCTAATGCCCAACATGTATAATCCACCAGCATATGCACGTGATCAAGCAATAACTTAAATTAAATACACTAATGCAAAAATCAACAATTAAATAATAGGTTATTATCTTATTTAGTCCTTAAACAACAAAGGGGTACTCATGATCCCATCACACTATATATAAATATAATACATAGTACATTGTTCGGAACTGCCACTATGGGGTCCAACACCTATTAGTTCCTAAAGCTACTGAATCATCTGAGTATGCAACTTCACTGAGGACACCGCCACATACTGATCAACATGTGCCCCTTAAGATTCTACTACTATGGGTCCTTAGGTCGAGCTAAGCACAATCAACAAACACTTAATCAAACCGATATACCATTAATTCCAAATCCTTAACTAACTTAACAAGCACAAGTAACACTCAAGATTACACGTATCTGGAAGAGCAATCTCAAATAAAACTTGTCATTGACTAGAAGTTACACCAAAACCTGTTAATGGATAGAACAACTAATCTTAGTACTAACCTAAAGTATCATGCAAGTTACCTAGTTTTGTTATCTAGTTGTTATTGGATCATTTCTTTTTCTTTGGTAGAGTTACTAGAATGTTACTAAGGGTTTATGGTTAATGAAAAATAAGAAAATAAGAAAAGAAAATGGTTTAAGAATGTTTTCAAGGAATACAGTCGTGTATTAAGCCATGTATAGGATCACGAGTAGGGAACACGGCCATATACTATAACCATGTACCCTTTTGTACACCTTTTCCCTTTCTACACACCCAAGTACATGGCCGTATACTTAACTGTATAGAAGTATAAGGGTATACAACTGGTCATGAGCCTTCCAACTCGCTTTTCTTCCTCTATATACCATGGGCAGGTACATTAAGACGTGTACTCAATCATGTATCCCCTTTCTTACTTTGAATTCTCTTCTCAATTGCATCAATTCCAATCTCCTTCAATCTTGGATGCGATCTAATACTTCTAAGCCTTACTCAATCATGTATCCCCTTTCTTACTTTGAATTCTCTTCTCAATTGCATCAATTCCAATCTCCTTCAATCTTGGATGTGATCTAATACTTCTAAGCCTAATTACACATTGTTTATAGCACCAAAATACTAAATTTAGTTTATTTTAACAACTCACTTGTTTGGATCATTTCAACAATTAAAGTCTCATTCAAATCCCTTTAGAGCATGATGTTCCTTCTACAACAAAACCCCTAAACGAGATTCAACTCCATTACAAATAGGAAAAGCACCAATAATTCACTTAGTTAAAGTGCTTACCTTGTAATTGTGTTGAGTTAAGTAGATTTGCGTCAAAAAGGCAGGATCTCATGATATGGATCTACATATTAGGTTTGGATCTATAGATTAGGGTTTATCTATTAGAGATTCTAAATGTGTGTAGAAAGAGGACAAATGAGGGTTTGATTGTATAAGTAGGTTTTTATATCCTTCATAGGAAATGTCTAATATGCCCCTCTCATAAGAAGTTTTTTATTTTCATTTGCCCTTGATTTCATGACTTCTTTTTTTTTGGGCGGGCGGGGGGGGGGAAGTATTACATTCTCCTCCCCTCACAAAAACTTTTGTCCTCGAAATTTTTATCTGAGATGTGGAGCTTGTTCTTCATGTCACCCTATGACTCCATTATAGTTTTCCTCTCTTTATATTTTTGCTTAAGTAAACCTTATTATGCTTGCTTGTTTTTCTTCTTTAGAACCTATTTTCTTACTCGAGTCTCTTTTATTATATAAATTATTTATAAATATTGGAACTCTGCATTTACTTTATATAGATTTAAAATGGCAACCAATAACAATTTGTCACTACAATCTATACTTGATAATGATAACCTCCTCATCGGACCAAATTTCCTTGAGTGGCTAAGTTAAAAATTGTCTTTATGCAAGAAAGGAAAGTGTATATCGTAGAAAAGGAAGAGATTAAAGAACTAGGCAAGGATGTCACCATATCATAATATGAGCAATATCAAAAGTACCTAGAGGACTGTATTGATGTCCAATGTCTCATGTTATCTGCAATGTCATCTAAATTGCAAAAGCAGCATGAGAATTTGTTTGCAAGAGAGATGTACGCTCACTTGCAGGAGCTATTCCAGGAGAGTGCAAGGGTTGAGCAATACAATACATCTCGAGCTCTATTTAACTGTAAAATGGCTAAAGGAAGCCTATTTAATGGAAATAGGTCTATGGCCATAGCTAGTTTTATTAAGTCTAATTTATTTTGATTACCAAGAAAATGATTGAACATTGATGACATTATATGCAATTATTTAATCAAGATATCACTTGATCAAGAGATTTAATTATACAATAATCGGTTCATGGTAGTTTATGGTTTACAACCTTTTGATCACATTGGTAGCCAATAATTATTACTACACAATTACCTTAGTTTGTATTTGAATAGACATTGCCTTCGTGTATAAAAGCCTTGAGAACCACACACAATAGCACAATTAACAGGAACGAGTTAACTGACTAGATTTTTAATGGATACTAAAATTTGTCAATTTTATTTTAGGATTGCAAATAATTTATTCCAAAATAATGGAGTTACTGTTTTAAAATTGAAATAAATTTATTTGATTAATTATATAAGTTTGTATAAATGGTCAATGCATTAAGCAATATAGAAAGCAAAGGCAAAGATTGTTTTTGCATTAATGGATTAAAAATAAATAAAAATATTAAACTCTCCATTTCAATGTTCATCAAGCTTTTATTAAGACATTTCATTGTTTTTATTTAATAGTATTGTAACGTTTATAATACAGAAGGTTTTAGACATTGAAAAGTTGTTTTTAAATCTTGGGCGGATAATATCATGATGTGTTGAGAATCGTTATGAACTTTTTGATAACAATGAAATTGTGTGAGAAGAAAATATATCTCACGATTTTACTTCTCAATTTTTTTCTGTTGTAATATATGTTATCTAACAATATTAAGAATTGGTGTAAGTTCCCATTATTGTGTATGTGGATATTGCTAGAGGGACTCTATTTGAGGTCTTTTTGGTGAACCAGTTTAAAAGGTGGATCACACTTGAACTCAATCCCCAAGAGAAGACGACTTCATTTTTTTTTTTTTTTTGGCTTTACAAGAAAATGTATTTTTGTAATCCTTATAAGTTTTTAAATAAATTTTACATGCTATAGATGGATCTTGAAGATAGGTTTTGTAAAAAAAAAAAAAATTATTTCCACTGCGTTTTTCTTCTACATTAAACCTAACAATGGTATCAAAGCCTATTGTATACATGTAAAAGGTTTATAACATTAATTTAGAATTGATTCATGGAATAATCGTTTATAAATCTTGATTATGAAGGGATTGTTTTCTTATTTCTAATACGAATAACAACTTAGGTAAAAAATAAAAGATAAACTAAATAGGATTCAATTGACAAGTACTTTTCTGATGATATTAAGAGCTTAAAATAAAAACTTTGTATGTTTTTTAATATATATTATATACTTTATGAAAAAACAAATATATAGAACAATGAAATTTTTCTTTAGTTAATTTGTTATTAAGTACTCAAGGGTATTTGTTAACATTCCCTCACTCACAAAAAATCCTTTGAAAAACCCATGGCTTTCCTTCTTTCTAAACCTCTCCATTTTCTTTCAGTGCTTTAAGTTTACAAATTGATCACTACTAATCTTAATATCTATAAATGCACTACTTTTGATTTCATATTTGAGTCTTTTCTATTACCCCATTATTATTGATGCATTGACATTACTTTTATTGATCCGATCTATTTTATGAGTTTTTTTTTTTCATCAAAATACTGATTTTTCTTTTTCTTTTTTTATAGAATTTATGTGGTTAAAAAAAAAAAATGTTTCAACCCTTAGTTGTAGAAGGGACATACTCATTTTAGATAGTCTTCCAGTTCCCCTTTCTTTGATTGCTTTAGTGTTGAGATAGCGGCAAGAATGTGTGCTAATTAAAGCAATCTTCTTCAATAGGATACCCGGATCATTGAGAAATCGATTTACCCATATGTTGTAAATTTAATAAAAAGATATTATTTATAAAATGCAAGTTGAGAAAGCGTCATCCATATTTATTAACTATTATTAAATGCAATCTACATCAACAAGATACTTGGGTCTTATATACTGTGAGGCATCACTTTACCATATTATATAAAGCTTTTGAAACATTGTTTAAAAGGGATCCTATCAGCATTTAATACCAAACAACATTAGGTAGGCATATAGTGATTCTTTCTTACATTTTGATATCGAAAGTGACACTCGATATATACTGTATAAGATAAGTTATATTTTCTTGCTATGTAAAAATTTCTAAGAAATACAATTTCCCATGGTAATTCGTAGAATCTTTATGAAATATAAGTGAATTTATTGTCTCTTAACAATAATTGTTCAGACGCATTTTACAAAATCTTTTTTTTTTTATCTATAATATTAAAGCAATTAAAGTTGCCTTGGTGTCTTTATTGTTTTCGGTTTTCTTTTAATTTTTTCTTTATTAAAATAATCTTACAGATTGTTTGAAAGAGAATATTTTTATATAATGCTTAGTAAACTAAAAATGAAACTGTCATTATCCCCACAAGCACCACCTACTATCCCTAATAGAGCCCCATTCTCCTTTTTTTATCACCCAATACCTTGATATGGTAAACTCCATGTAATAATTTTATACTTTAATTTTTAAAACTCCATTATACTTAATTAAGTAGACACATCATGAATATACAGTGTGCTAAAAACAAAAAAGAGCAAATGGATAATGAAATGCATTAATGTGGATTTAGATCATCTACTGGTAAGCAAGCATAAAGGTATAGACATAGAACCATGTGACCGGGCATCTAGAGTTATTTTATTTAGGTTAGTATTAGAATCTGTGGTATAAAAGTATTCCATTATTATTTTATTTATAGTACATCTTAGTTATACAAAAAAAAAAAAAATTAATAAGTGCGCTGCGACACTTTCTAGTATTTAATAGGGAGGAAATTTTAAATATATATATGTATATATATATAATGATTAGAATATATAGGGCACAATATAAAAATTTAAAAGAACAAACCTTTTATCTTTTTATTGATCGTATATGTTAATTGAAATTTACCTATCAACTTATAAAAAATTGAGATCAATAGTAAAACTTGTATAAGTTTTGTTATCAATAAAAATATATAGTAAAAAAATTTTAAACATAAGTTACAAGTGAAACAAAAGGCACAATATAAAGGTAAGTATTTTATAAGTTTGTTATGATGACTTTGTAGGATTATTTCATTAGTAATATAATAAAAAGCATCCTTTTTTATGTAAGTGATTATACAATTAATTGTTCAATAATATCTATTCTTTTTCATAATATGAACTATGTTAAAAAAAAATGTTAGCATGTTAGTACTATGACCTCCATAAATTATTAATATTTTATGCAATAAGATTGAAAGCATTACTAACATAATTATATGATATAACTATAAGTAAATAAGTTGTGTTCAAATGAGAACCTATTTAGTTAACTATTCTTTTAATAAATGAAATTTAATTTTATCAATTATTATGGAGAAAAAAATTTTAAAAATAAAGCAAATAATTTATTAAGAGATAAATAATAAATGTAGCTTTAAAAAAATAAAATATTATAGAGTACCATCAACGTTATTAACGTCTCATAGATTTTAGCAAATATATCCTGAAAAGTAATAATTAAATATAAATAAATCTCTTAAACTTGTAAAACATGTCTTTACATTTTCTAACTTTAAAAATATACATTTACCTCTTAAAACATTACTAAAACATTCAAAAACAACCTATAAATAGTAAAAGTTTTAGAACCTTAATCCATAAATAACATAAAGCTTTTATAACTTTAGAAGATCTTTGATTATTCACAAAATCACAAATTGGTGCAAGGAATCTAAAGCCCAGAAATTACTTTTTTTTTTTCATCCATATCCTTGCACCATGAAAATAATGGAAATTTGGATTGCATGAAATTCATTTTCTGAAATTTCTTGAAATAATATTTATATATTATTAGTCCTTATTTTCCGATTACTTATTCTAATACTATTGATTGAAACTTTTCCGATAGCCGTACATTCTTACCAATGGTTCATCCAGTAAAGTGGTCCATTAAGTGAATTAGACGTTGGCTGCCACCAAACTGGTTAGTTGTCGATTGAAGGCCCAAAAAAAAAAAAAAGAAAAACGAGACGAAGAAGAAGAAGAAGAAGAGGCATTATTTGCTACTGCAGAAACTGCATCTATTAATATAAATGCTGTACAAACGGAATAAAAACCATAGTAAGAACTGTTTTGAACGACATTTTATTTGTTAGAATCACACTCAAATACAATAAGAATGTTAATCTTACTTGGAGCAAAAACGGGTCAGCACTTGCAGCAATTCTACTGAATACACCATCAGGAGCTAATTAGCATCGACTTCATTCCTATAGCCTTCGGCTTCTCTTCCACCGCCGCTACCCTCGAGTGGAGGAACATGAAAGCCCCCACCCCCACAACCAGAACCCCGCTAATCATCACTCAATCCTGCAGCCACATTAGCCTGCTTCCCTATAATTGGATCTCTATGGTTTTCCAGTAATCATGCACTCGGGAAGAATAGAGTCCGTTCACCTATAATAACACCTCGTTTCTGGAAATGTTAGTCTCATCTCTAGATGCTTCGTCGTCAAGTTCAGCAATAAGCTTTTCAATCTGCCTTCGATAAACGGGCATGAAGTGGTCACCGATCATAGTCTGAGACAATCTTATTTTGCTGTATAAAGATCGTGGGGTGAGAAAAATCCCCACCTTGGTTTCTGAACTAGTTTCTGATTCAGTAGAGGAACGGGAATCACTTTCCAACTCGTTTTTAACAGACGGTAGAGTAACAATATGCATAATCTTTCCTGGAGGAAAAAATCGATGAGCTTCCTTTGGAGCTGAGCTCTCAGGCAGTGTTTCCCCTGCCTCTGCAACAGCAGCCGCTTCTTCTTCCCGTATTTCCCTGGCTACATCTCGCTCATTGGTTTCCGAGTAGAGTTCTTGCTCAATTTGTTGCCACAATTCGACTTCAGTCATACGAGCCTCATGCCTGTCAGGTCCAGTGAGATCATCAGCAACATCGAAATTGCCACCATCATTGGTACGTTTATCAATTTCTTCTGAATATTCAGCCTCTGACATCCATTCAATGCTTTCACAAGTAGACATGGGCAGCTCTGTAGTTCCCACTGAACTTCTGTTGGAGCACAAGAGAGGCTCAGCAGTATCTCTGTTGGAGGTCGAAGCTTCCAAATTGTTTTCCTCTTCCTTTGAATTTGATCTAGAAGCTGTGGCTCGATGACGAGGACCCATGCATGACCATGAAGCCAGATTTAGGGAAGGGCGTGCCAATGCTGCCTGAGCCATGCTTTGAGCTCTCCTCATTACCACCTTTAATAGGAAAACCAAAAAATTTCATCAGAAACATTTCGTGGGCACCAAATTAAACTGTCTATTCCAACAGGCCCAGCAATTAATTAATTCACGGATACCACTAACAAAAAGACCACTAATAGATAAGTTCAAGTACCTGTGTACCACTTGAAACAGGCCCGAGGATAGCCCCAGCCCCAGCAACCTTTGCTTTTGCACTAGCAATTGATGGAAGACGGGAACCCAATGCTGATGCAGAACGATAGACAGTGCTAAGAATACGTGTCTGCTCAATCTGAGACCTTAAATCATTCAACCAAGCAGATGCAGTCACCTGGCACAGGACCAAATGAATTTGCCAAACTTACAAATGTGAATTGAAATAGGATCAGATGCAAAATTTATACTCCCGATCAACAATACAATGAATGGCTGTGACCTATCTATAGACAACAAAAGTGCCTTTGCAAACTGTGACTTTTGGGAGTAACCTGCCTAAAGATGAGCTGACATCAAAATAAAATAGCTGGGTTCTGAACCTCAAAAAGGACCTGTAGGTAAAGAAGTCCTAAAAAAATCCATGTTAACCCCAAATATTAATATAGGAAATGGCTTGATTGTGTAGTGAACATAGGTAACTAAGGATTATCAACTCGTTATTAGCAGTAAAACAGCATCTCTCCACAAAAACTCTCTTAATGCACTTAAAAAAAAATGAGATATCATGATTTTGCATATGTCATAAGCAATCAAAAAATCACCTCAGCACGTAAATCATCTACCGAAGCAGCTGAAAATGTAGGTACTAGGTCAGCACCATTTACAACAGAAGTAATGAAATCATTGCCTGATTCTGCCAATTCCCATGTCATGCACGCAGCTGGAAGGAAAAAAAGGTAAATGCTACATCTACATTAAGGTAGAAAGAAGCAGCAAAAATACGTCCAGAAAACCGACCAAAAATATCAAAAGAAATGGAACTCCACAGTATGTTACATCTATTAACTTCTCAAATTCTGTATATTTTTAAAGGTGTCAAAGTGAAGAAACCTTTCCAAGGAAGACCAACCTGGTGCAAAAGTCATGCAGGAAGCTGTTGATAATTCCTTTTGCTCACGCAACACGTAGGTAAGAAGTGCTGCTGTGCCTCCACCCAAAGAGTGTCCAACAATCTGCAATGATTTAGAAAGCAATTCCTGTTAGCTGACTCTCCTCACTCAAACAACACAATAATACATGATAAAACACTACTAAATGATATGTGAGCAGCATGCTTCCTCAAAAGCTGTTGAACAATGTTAGCAGATTGAATTTGAAATCTGGTAATGGAACGATTACAATTTATTTCTTCTTGAAAAGTCCATATGTCCTTATTCTTCTTCCTTCCTAGGTGACCTATGATTAGTGTGTATAGGGCTACTTAAGAGAAAACCCTGCATCTCTAAGGTGACATTAAGTACAAAAATTTTAGGAAATAACTTGGACCTCTTGTCCATGTGTTATCTTATTTATGTAGTAGTTCCATACATAGCAACTGTGAGAACTCCCTCTAACTGCTCTTTCTAAGGATACTTAACAAGACTCCGATACATACATATGAAGTGCACAGATGCGTGCCATGAAATACTCCTAGGCAACCTGACACACTTCTTATTTCACTCAAACACAAACATATCTAATCAAACAACATACTAACTATTTATACAAATATACTAACTACTTTTGTTCTTCCAGGTATAAACAAGATTAAAGGGAATAACATTACTCCCCCCTTCAAGAACGCGCGACCTCAGGCAAGAAACTAAGATAACGAAGTTTGAGCTAATTGGCATCTTCTCAAGAGGCTTCTGATGGAGAGTAACCTTGCCAATGTATGAGCAGTTCTGTTGACGTAGCAGATTTACACATTCCTAAGATAGCTTGTGGATTAAGAATTACACGGTCATGATCTATAGTAGGAAGTGAAGGGCAAGCTGGAAGTGGACCATGAAATTTCTTGAGAGAAGACACATGGAACACCGGGTGGAGTTGAACTGATTCTGGGAGTTGAAGACGTTAAGCAACAAAACCAATTCTGTCCATGATTTCAAAAGGGCCATAAAATCAGGGGGATAATTTTGTGTATTTTTTAATGGCCAAGGAGAGTTGCCAATGAGGTTGGAGCTTGAGCAAAACCAGATCTCCCTTTTCGAACTGAACGTCCCTATGTTTACAGTCATAGGTATTGTTCCACTGCTTCTAGCTTAGCAGAACCTAGATAGTAGTTGAAAAGATGTGGTGGAGATCGCCCATATACAATTTCGAAAGGGGTGAACTTCAAGGTGAAATGATAACCGGTGAACATCCCTTTGTTTAGAGTCATAGGTATTTTTCATGTCCCCTTGTTTAGATCAAATTATTTAGCATGCCGATGAGGTTGGAGCTTGAGCAGAACCAGATCTCCCTTTTCGAATTGGACGTCCCTATGTTTAGAGTCATAGGTTTTTTTTCAGCTTGAAGAAGCTTGTCCCTAGCTTGCTAAATAATTTGATCTCTGTCCAATAAGGCTTGTTCCGCTGCTTCTAGCTTAGCAGAACCTGGATAGTAGTTGAGGAGACATCGTGGAGGTCGTCCATATACAATTTCCAAAGGGGTGGACTTCAAGGTGGAATGATAACCGGTGTTGCAGCAATATTCTGCCCATGAAATCCAATCAATTCATTTCTTAGGATGATCACCTACTAAACATCTCAAAAACATCTCAATTGTTCAGTCAGTAATTTCCATTTGACCATCACTTTGAGGATGGTAAGTGAATGAAAAGAAAAGGCTGGTGCTACATAATTTGAAGAGTTCACGCCACAAAACACTTGAGAAGGCGGCATCTCTATCACTGACTATACTTTTAGGAAATCCATGAAGTCTGACAATATTATCAAAAAAAAAACTCATGCTACCGAGATTGCTGTATAAGGATGAGACGAAGGCATAAAGTGAGCATACTTGGAGAAGCGATCAAAAACCACTAATAGCACAGATTTTCCATAAGATGAGGGCAAATCATCGATAAAATCCATGGATTTATCAGACCAAACCTGGTGTGGAACTTAGAGTGGTTGAAGTAGTCCAGCTGGTTGCATATGTTCTCTTTTATTATGTTGACAGATCAAACAAGCACGAACAAAATTCTGAACTTGCTTCTTGATTCCACTCCAAAAGAAATCACGTGTCACTCAAAATAAGGTCTTCCGATATCCTTCACGAGCTACATTGTGAATAGTTTCAATGATGGAACAACAGAGTACCAATGTTGGAAGGACAAAGACCTTCTGTTTATAAAAGATCAACCCATCCTTGAATTTCCATTCGTGTCCCAATTCCTTACGTTGCAGCTGCTGGACAATTAGCTGCAGTTCTGGTTGAGTTTGAATCTCTTGTTTAATGGCTTCAAAGATCTGTAATTTTAGGAAAGAAAGAGACAGCAACATTCCCTCTTGTTCATTCTTCCATGGCAATGCATCAACTACCCTATTTTCACGTCCCGCCTTATACTCAATGTGAAAATTGAAACCCAATAGTTTGCTTATCGCATGTTGCTGTGGAGTAGTAGTAGCCCTTTGCTCAAGTAAAAATTTAAGACTATAGTAGTCAGTTCTTACCCGAAATTTGCAATCCCATAAGTAAGCTCACCAATGGTGAATTGCTTTAGCAAGTCCAATTAGTTCCTTTTCATATGCTGGCAGCTTTAAGTGTCGTTGGGCAAAAGGTTGGCTGTAAAAAGCTATCAGATTTGCTTCTTGCGGCACAAATACTCCAATCCCAATGTCTGAAGCATCACACTCTACAATGAACTCGACGTCAAAATTTGGAAAGAGCCAACACTAGTGCTTTAGTCACTGCATCCCATAATATTAAGAAAGCTGTTTCCGCTTGATCATTCCAGAGAAAACTGTTCTTTCTTAAAAGTTGTGTATGAGGTGCAGTAATTAGAACATAGATCTTCACAAATTTCTGATAATACTCGGTGAGCCCAAGGAATCCTCTTAATGCCTTAACCAAATTAGGTCTTGGCCACTTAACCATAGCATCAAATTTAGACACCTGTTCCCAAGATGATGTGACCTAGGAATGAAACCCATGTTTGTGCAAAAATACACTTTATTGCTTCAGATACAACTGATGCTTTTGGAGGAGAAGGAAAACAACCTTAACGTGTTGCAAATGTTCCACCCATGAACGATTATAAATTAGAATGTCATCAAAGAAAACCCGACAAATTTCCTCAAATATCCCTTAAACACCTCATTCATAAGTGCTTAAAATGTTGATGGAGCATTAGTTAAACCGAATAGCATGACTAAAAATTCGAAGTGGCCGTAATGAGTCCAAAATGCAGTCTTATCAACATCTAGACAATGCATTTTAACTTAATGGTACCCAAAACATAAATCTAGCTTTGAAAAATAACAGTTGCCATGTAATTCCTCTAACAACTCATCAATAACAAGTATAGGGAACTTATCTTTGATGTTCTTCTCATTTAAAGCTCAGTAGTCGACACAAAACCTCCAAGTTTGATCTACCTTCTTGACTAGCAAAAGTAGAGATGAGAAAGGAGATTGGCTAGGCTGAATCACACCTTTAGCTAACATTTCATCACATTGTCTTTCAATCTCATCCTTCTGATTATGCGGGTAGCAAGAAGGGTGTACCACAACTGGGAAATCTCTTGGATTAATCATATCCGATGATCACATGCTTGCGGTGGTGGAAGACCAACTGGGCTATCAAAAAGTTTTGAAAACTCTACCAGCATCCTCTTTTAAGTCTCTTTCTCAATCAGCTTCCTTCTATAACATAGCAATTTCGGATGGCACCTGCCTTCCAACTATTCCACATATTACAACCTGTTTCTCATTCAACATAAACTTCATCCTCATCAACGAAAAATTCCAAGTGATTGGACCTAAAGACTTAAGCCAATTTATTCCTAACACCACCTCTACTCCACATAATGGCAATGCACATAAATCCAACAGGAACAAATTTTCATCCACCTGTAACTCAACTTTCCAGCAAATTCCTTGACTTTGCACCCTCTCTCCATTCGCCACCACCACTCTCAAACAATCTTTGAGTTCCATTTGCGAGTAAAGTTTTCGGACCAAGCCAACACTCACAAAACTGTGAGTACTTCCAGAATCCACTAGAATTGTTATCGAATGACCCTCAATTAATCCTCGTACCTTCATCGTTTGTGGTCAAGCGAGTCTCACGATGGCTTGTAAGGAAATTTCCAACTCCCCTTCAGCATCCTCCTCTTGAACTAATTCTTCCAGCAGCTTATCTGGACAGGGGTCTTCCTCCATTTCCAACTAGAACAAACGTTTACATTTGTGTCCCACAATGAATGGCTCATCACAGTTGAAACAAAGCCTCTTCTCTCTCCAACTCGCCAATTCTTATTGACTCAGCCTACACACATACTGACCCTTGCTACTCGAACTGTTCAAAGTGAAATTCCTCCTAGCTGGAGTCATCTCCTCCATCATAAAATGAATTCCCCTCCTCTCGTACAAATGTGCTAAAGCCATGGCATGATTCAAATTTCGAGGCTGATGCAACTCAACTTCTACAGCGATGTACTCCTTTAATCCACTGATAAAAATTGCAATTTCGTCCTAAGGCAAAAGAGAGGTGGTATGGGTGGCCAATTGTTCGAATCTTGCTGATAAACTTCCACCATGCTGATTTGTTGGAGTTTAGTGAATTCACTCAGTTTATTAGTGCTCAAGGGAGGACCAAATCCAAGGTTGCACATCACCTTGAACTCATCCCACGTCATTTCTGGTTTTTCTCTCTCCACCTTCAAAAACCAAAGTTGCGCATCGCCTCCCATGTGAAACGCGGCTAACTCCACCTTGTCTGCTATCGCAATCTTCTAATGTCGAAAGAAATGTTCACACCTGTTTAACTAGCCAATGGGATCGACATTTCCATCGTATTTGGGAAAATCAATCTTGGAATATTTTGGTGTGAATACTCTATCCTCTTCCTTGTACATCATCATGAAGGCCTCAAATTGCTGCTGCAGTTGCTTGATTTCCTCCATGAAGCACGGCTCTGATACCAATTTGTTAGTGGATCGAATTTAAAATCTGGTAATGAGGCAATTACAATTTATTTCTTCTTGAAAAATCCGTATGTCCTTACTCTTTGTTCCTTCCTAGGCGACCTATAATTAGTGTGTATAGGGCTACTTAAGAGAGAACCCTGGATCTCTAAGGAAACATTAAGTATAAAAATCTCAAAAAACAACTTGGACCTCCCGTCCATGTGTTATCTTATTTATGTAGTAGTTCCATACATAGCAATTGAGAAAACTCCCTCTAATTGCTCTTTCTAAGGATACTTAACAAGACTCTGACACATACACATGAAGTTAACAGATGGATGCCATGCAATACCCCTAGACAACTTGACGCACTTCTTATTTTATTCAAACTCAAGCATATTTGATCAGACAACATACTAACTACTTATACAAATATACTAACTACTTTTGTTCTTCCAAGCATAACCATGCTGAAAGGGAATAACAAACAACAATATTAGTTTCAAAGATTTAAAACATAGCTACCAATCTTAAAGCTGAAATCAAAAAAATAAAAAAAATAAAAAATAAATAAAATGAAGAATAGAAGAGATTGTGACAATAAGCTTCAGAATATGTATTCAGCTAGGCCAACATATTAAATTCTTTTTCAGAATGTAGCAAGTAGAAAGAACTGATAGATCAATATAAACAAGATAACACAGTCAAGAAGACATGGATTTTAATAGTTCAATAGATCCCTCAAGAATAAGTTTTCTGTATATCAATGATTATTATGGACGAGAAAGAAAAAAATAACAAGAAGCAGCCTCCAGCAAAGTTATGTTTATACTCCAGAGCAAAACTTTACCTTAACCTTATAATCAGGATACTGGCCAAGTGCTTTAAGCAGACAAGGAGTCGAAAGCTTAGCAATCCACCGGGCAGCTGCAACCATCCCACAATGTGCATAACCCAGTACTAGATTGCTAACTCCTCCCTCATGCACAACAGTATGATGAAATGGTACAACAGCTCCAGTAACTGCCGTCAAAGTATCCTTAATACTGTGTGTTCCACGAATCAGCAAGAGAAAACATTTCGTATCATGATCAACTAAAATAGTAAAAGCTGGTTTCAAAATCTGCACATTAAATTCAAGAATACTAAGTTCAAAGTAGACAAAAAAAAAAAAAGTTTAAGCATTTTCCCAAGTGATAAGAAAGAAATGCGATACACCAATACAACTAACTGGGTGTAATAAAGTATTTATAGCTTACTCCTGCTTTTGGTTCATGGAGAAGAACACTCTCTTCAGCATAGCCGGTCTCTTTCAAAAACATAGGAAATGTCTTTTTGGAAAAGTGCCAGCAAAGGGTCAACAGTTTCAGAAGATATCTAAGCTCGGCAATAATATCAGAACCTCTGAGCTGAATGCTATCTTTACCACCAAAAACATCTCCAACAAGTAAGTTTCCCTGCAAAGTATGCACAAAATTACAAAGAATGCCCACTCAAAAAAATTGAGTTGACAACAAACTCATATGTGCATATTATACTTCCATCTATAGCCATTATTCCATCTCTCATAACCATCATTCCCATATGAAGATAGAAGACATTCTCGGAAGTTCCCACACAACTTAGATAAATGTTTATGAAAATAATTATCGCCAATGAACATCTACATCATCAAGAACGACAATATTTTGGGGCAATTAAAAAATGACAAATTATTACCTGCCTCCTTAGAAGAAAGTTGATGCCAAAAGCTAAATCCCCAATAGGCCACTTCCCTAAGGTCTCTGAATAAGTAAATCTCAAAGTCTCTGATAAGGTTGAAATAGTCTCCAGCCAAGTTGCAGGTGCTTGAATCAGCCTATGTGAAACCCGCTCCATTCCCAGAGGGGCATGACTAGACACACCATTACTATTTTCATCATCTTCATCAGTCTGCAACTTTCGGTTTAGAGTATAGTATAGTAAAGCAGCTGCACCAGCTGCAGTAGCCATAGTTGCTGTCGCCATAAGTTTTCCTTTAAAAGCATCAATCAAAACAATGTATTTATCAATTTTTTTTTTTTGGATAATTAAGTCAGTAAAGTCAATATTTATACAATTATGTATTTATCAATTATCATCTTAAGCAACTAAAGATATCTCTATCCTTGTTCTGAAATGAATATCATCTCTTGCAGAGCAATTAGGTTTAAGCTCACATTGGAAAAAGCAAATGCCAATGCATATGGATTCATATAACAAGGATATCAAATTCAAACATGACTCATACCCACTTTAAACAACATTTTACACACTGAACTACTAAAGCTTGTATCTCCTCACTGCTACCATCACCTCCCACCAACCGAGTTGCCACTTCCAATTCACAATAATAGATACTATAGATTATACAACATTATAAAAACAGTCTGCAAAAACGTGCTCCCATATCCTCATCACTCAAAAGGCAAAGAACATGGAACACATCAAATGAAAACACGGTATTTGAGTTAACTGGACAAAGTGCAGTTGTCCCTACCCATGTCGCTCCTATCATATTCTGGCATGTACATAACAGAAAACCAAAATGAGGGCCCACATTAAATACTTTGCATACATGCCAGCATGCGATTGGTGCAACCCCGGACATGAAAACGATAGCACACTTCAAATGCACATGCATTGGGAGAAAAATGTAGGAAAACACAATCGAACACTTCTTCAAACATATTTCTCAAACAAAAAACAGAACAGCGATCGTTTCAATTCGAATTTTCAGCGAAATTGACTTGACCCCATTTAAGCAGGTTCCATTTTGATGAAAACCCACGATTCATCATCACCCAATCAATCAAATCCAACACTAATTTAAACTTATAATGAACCCCAAGCTCTCAATAACTAAACATCCATTGAAAATGATAAGAAGAAAAACCAAACAAAAACAAAATCGAAATCGAAAACCGTATTTATACCTGGAAAAGAACATGATTTCTGTAAGGATTTAGTCAGACAAATTAATTAAACCCTAAATGGCGCAAGATTAACAAATAAATAAAAGAGAGAACGTTGGTAATAATACCTGAATAATGGGATTTAAACTGGAAACACAACAAATTAGGTATATTGGAGCCTTGGAAACAAAGGCATCGAGAACAAGATATGCCAAAAGAATCAAACTTGTTGTGGTAAATGGGTTTTTATTATGCGTCTGTTATGTTATGTTATGTTATGTTATGTTATGTTATGTTACGTTATGTTATGTTTGTTTTTGCTTGCGTAGAAAATGGGTTTCAGGGTTCTACTAGCGGGTTTATTTTCCTCTTCTGTGATGTGGCTTCTGCATAAAGCAAATCTCGTCAAAAATGGAGTAATGACCGTATTAATTTGTTTTCTGTTAAGAAAATGAGAATGTGTTGAAACTTCTTTAGGCGGCGGGCTTGTTGGGTCCCCTTCCTTATTTGGATAATGTAAAAGTCGGTTTGGACTTTTGTACAAACAGAGGTGGCGAGGTAAGGGTTTGGAATGAACCGGCTGGCTCGACCACCCACCACGGGCATGCAGGTAAAGATCCTTGGCTAGGCGGTAGGCACGACTAGGGGATGGAATCCAAGCCTACCTACAAGTTTATCAAATTTGGCTTCATATAAATTTAAGTTTTATTCAATACTAATCAAATCGAAATGAGTTCAAACTCAAGCTGCTAGAGTTATTTATTGAATTGAACTAGAATTTCATAATATTTAACTAGACTAACTTATTCATCTAATTGAGCTCAAATTAATTTTGATGTTAATCAAATTTCAATTAAGTTTAATGATTAATATTATTTTTGTTTGAAAAATAATAATGTTTATATAAATTAAGAGTAAACAAACTTAATCAAATTGAATTCAAGCTCATCGAGTAACTTTTTAAGTTAAGCTATGAACTTGAACTTAAAATTACAAATTCAATCAAGTTTGAGTCAAGCTGAAACTTTATAAGGAAATATCTTAACTCGACTCATTTACAACCCTAAATATAAAAGATCATTTAAGTTTGATTGCATATTACACATAACGTGTTCTATCTTACACTCAAAACCAATTACTCTTTTTGCCACAATCACTCATAAGTCGCCCAAACTCTCAAATCTTACAGTTTATCCCATTTTACTCCAATTTGTATAATGGGCAAAACTTGGTGCAAATGGTCATGGCAAGATATAGAAAATTGCATCTTAACTTCTCATTTACATGAGAGTGGTGACCTTCATGAGTTCAATACAATTGGTAAATTCGTGCTAATGTGATGAAATTTTGCAAAATAAACCAAATGAATGACTGCTTTCAAAACATTAACCAATAGTGTTAAATATAAAGTGATTACCAAACCATACATTGCCAAATCAATGTGAACTAGTATAAATATTTTCTCTAATACCATCGATTGAGTTAGGAGTAGAGATCGGTGATTTTTACCATGGTGCTTTTTATTTATTTATTTATCTATTTATTTTTTAAGGGGAGGAGGGAGGGCGATAGTGGCCATCACCTTACTTAGAAAAAAATAATAATTTGAATTTAATGACAAAAATGCATTAAATTAATGTTGTGAATAGTAAAATATATAAGAAAACTAGATATAATATAGTAGTTAAGGCATGTCTATTTTATACATTTAGTGAAAGATTTGAATCTTATTTAAATCATTTCGCTTTTTTGAGTTGCATATAACTTATATTAC
This sequence comes from Laguncularia racemosa, assembly GCA_037954665.1. Taxonomy (NCBI): domain Eukaryota; kingdom Viridiplantae; phylum Streptophyta; class Magnoliopsida; order Myrtales; family Combretaceae; genus Laguncularia; species Laguncularia racemosa. The sequence goes on along the minus strand of JBBMOL010000479.1, from coordinate 87,459 downwards.
CATCAAAATCACATTCTTGTTGCTTTTCTTATACTTATTTCTTTCATAATAACTAATAAAATTAAATTCCAATTATTGAAAAATAAAATTAATTAAGTAAATTCTCCTTTGTGCTATAATAATAACATTATCATTCTATAAATGCTTCGATTTTATCATATAAAATATTAATAAATAATCATAATGATATTACTTTATATACTACAACTATTTTTATAAATGAACAGTTTTCTATGTGTATTTATTCTATTAAATATTAAAAAGTGTTATTGGTACACTTATTAATAAAATCTTTCTGTATATATAAGCTTAGCATAATTGTAATAATAAGTAAATATTTTTATAGGTATTTTTAATATTGACTTTAGTAAGACGTCTAACCCCTCAGTTAAATAATCCTATGTCTATTCATAGTTTTGCTACTCACATATTATGTATAAATGGCAATTTTTGTTTTCATCATTTTTTTTTCAAAGTACATTTATATATCATGTATAAAGTGCATTTATTCTTATATAGCCATCAAAATCATGTTCTTTTTGTATAAAGTGAATTTATCATGTATAAAGTGCATTTTTTTCAAGTTTTACATTTTCTTGCATAGCCATCAAAAGTATTATAAAATTAAATTTCACACATTAGAAGATAAAAGTAAGCTAAGTACATTCACCTTTAATGCTATTTATTTTTTAATAGTTATACATTGTAATTACATTATTAATACTATAAATGTTTTGGTGTTATTTCAGGTATTAGTAAGCATTAAAAAATATTATGGGTGTACTAGTTTATAAAACCTTTTATTATTATTGCAACAATAAGTGAATATTTTTTCATATATATACTTAATATTGACACAAATAAGGTAAGTCTTTCCCACGTTGAGGTCACGTGGTTCTATACCCATTCCCGGTTGTTATCACTTACTTATCATCGTATATTGAGGGCAATTCATGTTTACTTGTTATATTTGTGCTATATTCCTTATCCATTGCATAAAATTGATATTACAATTATTTATTTATTTTTTGGGTTGTTGGGGGCAGGAACAAACTGCACCACATTGATACTATAGGTTACATACATTTAATGTTTTCATATCCAGAATTGTTGTGAATTTCTCATTTTCCCTCCTATGTGTCCTAGATAAAATTTATGTCATGTTCACATTCATTGTCATGTCGAGACAGGGGGTTACGGCCCTACTTGCTTCTGCTTTGCATAACTAAAAAAGAAGCTAAAGGAGGGACTTGCAACACCCTTTCATCAAGTGATTGGTGGGGTTATTAAATTGCACAGATGAAGTTCCTTTCGATTGCTATTGTCGATTTAGAATTCTACAGTGCTTGTCCTTGTTACGTGGTTCCTCTACAGCTCAACTAATGTTTGAAATACAAGATTCTTGACAATAATAATAATACTAAATAATAGAAAGCCGTACTAGATTAAAACAAAGTATAGGAAGAAGCGTTTTAACTTTCGACAACCATGAAATATTTTAGTAACCGATGATCTAGTGAAATTGCGATTTGACCCAATTTTTAGATACTCTCCTTATTCGCACATGTATGGGTTTTTTAATGAATGGGGGGTATTTTTTAAAACTAATTATTAAAACAAGATATTTTATAAAATTATTATAAAAATAGAAAAATAAAACACATACTATATAGAGTCTTCACTATTTAAAAAAATATTAAACTGAAGGCAGACACAAACACGATATATGCCTTCATTTTAATATTAGACTGTATGTACCTTCTTTTCAGCACCACTTTAAAACACGAAACAAATAAAAAAGGACATAGAAACATACAGGGAAAAAGAAAAAAAAAAAAAAAAGGAAACTCCCTTTTCTAAACACTCATCTCTACAAACCTCTAAAATTATTCAAGAAGATCGATTTTTCTCGCCAAAACAAGTAATTCAAGCATGTTTGTAGTATTATTTACTTAGATTTTGTCGAATTTACTCTAATTTACATCCAAAATACACAAAAACCCTAATAATTACATTGTGTACAAATATTGATATTTTGTTGATTAAATCATGCAATATATTGTGTAATATTCTATTTCTAGCGTATAGATGATAGTCGGTATGTATTGATTATTATTGCATATTAGACTAAGTAAGATATATTGAAAAATTAATGTTGCATGCCAAGTGTTTGTTAAAATGCCTCGATGGAATATAGTAGAAGTTTGGAAGCTTTAAAAGTATTGTGCATATCTATTAGGACTCAACCTGTTTGTTAGGCTCGAACTAACACGTGATATCCTCATATCAGTAAGTTGTTATTACACATTAGATTAAGCAAAATATGTGTATGAAGTAATGTTCCAACACAAGTGTTTGTTAAAATGTTTGAATGAAATGTAGGAGAAGTTTGCGAGCTTTAGAAATGATTGATTTTGTGAAGTTCATTGTTTATGCATTTGGAAATATTGTTAATAGCAATTGAGGTTGACGTATGATAGGGATGTGGTAAAGAAATTAAAAATCAGAAAAAATGCCAAATATGATGAATTTCTTCATAGGATATGTAGGAGTATTGGCATTGATCCTAATGCAGTTACGGTGGAGATATTGCATGAGCACCCTCACTATCACAATGCCAATATATCCTATTACTTAATGGGCATTAGGGATGATGATGATATTGAGAACCTTATTGAAATGACTGAAGCTTTAAGAGAAGAATGCATACAGCATTTGTATGTCAATATTACTAACGTTTCAAGACCCCATCCTCTTCAATGCACACTTCGAGCAAGTACTTCTACTTATACAACATCGCATGTGCAAGAAGTTAGTGCCGATCCACCATATGTTGAGGAGAATGGTTCAATGCTCATATTTCAGTAATCATGTGAGGTTGAAAATGAAGTTGAAGAAGAAATTGGCTCAATCCTCCATCAGAGTTTGATAGTGATGGCAATAGTTCTGAAGATAATGATCAAACACATGAAAATATTTTTTTTGAGGTACCCTAAGTAAACCCCTCTATGTCATTGCAACTCATAGAAGCACTAGTAAACCTATTTGAAAACGAGACTATTCCATTCTTTAATGCTGGTGGAGGTGATGGCTACATACGATTCGAGGAAACTGAGAACGCAATATATAGTAACTTGGGTAATAGTGAACAACTCGATAAAGGGATGAGATTCAATAGTAAGAAAGATCTCATTCAAGCAATTAAGATGTACCACATCAAAAATCACTACAACTTTAACGTGAAAAAAATCGAAGAGTACCATGTAGGCAACTATGCAAAAAGATATAGCAAGTAGAGGCTATGGGCATGCAAAAAAAAAAAAAAGTTAAAGAGGCTTTTCATTATAACTAAGTACAAGGGACCTCACACATGTGTAAATCCCATCATAAATTAGGATCATCCTTAACTTGATTGCAATATGATGTCTAATTGCTTTCTTAATATCATTAGGGAAGACTTCAACATGAAGATTGCCACTCTTAGGACTATAGTGGAAGATAACTTTAGCTATACAGTATTTACAATAAGGGTATGAGAAGACAAGTGAAAGGCAATTGAGATTATATTTGGCAATTGGAAAAAATCATACAACAAGCTACCAAAACTTCATAATGCAATCTAGAATAATAATCCTAGAATATAGCTTGAGTGGGGGTGATATAGATCACCAAAACCTAAGGAGTCATATTTAAAGTGAGTCTTCTAGATGTTCAGTCCATGTATGGAGGCCTTCAAATGCTGCAAGTTAATGGTATGTATTAATAGTACTTTTTTGTATGAAAAATACACACATAAATTACTTGTCACTTATAGCATTGATGGAAACAACCATATAGTCCCCTTAGCATTTGCCTTAGTTGATGAGGAGTCAGCGAAGACATGAGAATGATTTCTAGTACACCTAAAGCAACATGTTGTTGGCAAGTGAGAAAGACGTGAAACCATCTGCCTCATTTACAACAGACACAAGGGCATTGACTCCGTAGTTATCAAAGAATCTATTGGATGGACACCTTCATTTGCTGTATGAAGGTTTTACTTACACCACATTGCAAGCAATTTTAATATTGCCCATAAAAATATACAATGTAAGAAGTTAGTAACATATATAGAAATGCAAGTACAAGTAAGAAAATTTAAACATATAATGCAACATGTAGGTGCAATAAAGGAAGATGCCTTAACTTGGTTCAATAACATTACCTTAGAGTAGTGGACACTTACGCATGATGGCGTGGGTACTGTTTGGGCAATATGAATACAAATATTATTGATGCATATAATTCAATTTTGAAAAATACTTGGGGCTTACTAATGATAGCTCTTATGAGGAAGATTTCCTACAATTATGTTATCAATTGGGAATAATGGTATAACGATGCCATGGAAGCAATAGCAAAGAATAAAGTATTTACAAAATATGCATATAACTAAGTTTATTGGAAAGTGGAGCCAATGAGCCAGCTCCCATAAGGTGGTCGCCTATAGTAGATGTGACAAAATTATTTAAGGTGGTAATCGAAAGCCAAAGAGTAGCAAATGGACTAAAAGGAGAAGGCATGACTCATACAATTGACTTTAATAATAGCACATGCACATGTAATAAATGACAAATATATAGGATTTGATATTCACATGCATGTGCAACAGCGGTGTATTTGAAGGTTGACTTCTTTCTTGCTATTGAGCCTTGGTATAAGTGGACACATCAACTACAAATATACCAGACCCACTTCATGCCAATTAGAGATGACATTTATTAGGCAAAACCTAACTTTCCATATCTCTAACCACATTTAACTCTCCTACGTAAAAAAGGTAAGCCTAGAAGAAGACGATATCACATAGAGATGGACTTATGCGGGCCTCCAGAGTGAGTGATATGTAGTCTTTGTAGAACAAAGGGTTACAATAGAAGAATATGTCCATAAAGGTAAGACTACATGATATTGATTTGCGAGGGAGGATGAATATTGATTGGCTTAGCCTATTTGCCTCGTACATTGCCATGTGGAATGAGCACCATGCCCGGCTGTGCTCTCAAAGTTGTTCTAGAGTACATTATATGGTACAAACGGATTAGCAAGTGTTATATAGGACGTACTAGAGCCATTCTGGCTAATTGGTAAGTTAATTATCTAAGTCTGACTGGTAACTTAATAACTATACTTGTACCAACACTTTTTTGTACATCTTTCCGTCCAAGTTAATAAATTTTAAAGAATCAGACTATCTCTTGGTCACACAGTAGCTATATTGTTCATTGAGAGTGGGATCTAGCTTTTAGAGAATCATGGTAGGTTTTAAATGTTCCATGGACCTTACCATTAATATTAACATGAGGATCTTGATGTAGCAGTTGATCAGCAACAAGTTTAGGATAAAGCCAATTGCACTACCTTAGCATGGGAGTAGGACTAGAGTTAGAGGACTTAAGCAAATGCTCAGCTAAAGTGATTGTACCTAACTTATTGAGGCATTTTGTGCCACCGAAAATATCTATCAATGTTGCACTTGTCTCGACTTCACACCCGGAGCCATATAGCAGCACTTACATGACTGAGTACATGGTTAGCAATTCGATGCCTAGCTCTAGCTTATTTGAGACCACTCCTCTTGAGTATCAAGGTTATCTTACCTCTACTCCACCAGCTCTACAAAAAAGATGTCATGACGTACAACATGGTGAAAGTTCCAGTTAGTAGAGTTCAGTATCTCCTCAAGACTTCGACAAGACACCTACCAAGCAAAACCCAACACAAAAGTTGCATGCTCCTTCCCATGGAGATGGTTGAGGATGTAGACAACATGCCACATCACAAATTACGTACTTTTTCTTGAGGAGGAGTATGGGATAAACTTTTATTTCTAGCTTTACACTTTTGTATATTTTAGATAAACTTACTATATTCAAAGTTATTCATAAGTTTTTTCTATGAAATTTCTCTTAGTATTCTCATTGATACTTATTTTAATTGATGGGTGTTGAAGTTTAATTTTCTAGATATTAATGTGTTAGTTTGGTGATAAATTCCTATTGCTTTTGCATTCTTTTAGTTATATTTTTATATAAAAACTGTTACAAAGTTTATTATTTTTATTTTTGTAGGTATTGAACTGAAATTACATACAATGTATGCACCCTCGATTCAACATTTTCTTAAACAATGAAGATGCATATATAACATGTGTCTTCACTCCACTATTTTATAAAAACTTTACAAATAGTAATTAATTTAAAAAAGTTCTCCGTATTCATTAAAAAAACCCACACTCATGTATGGGCTAACAAAACGTACTGTATTGGGTTTGAAATGGACAACCCATACGTGAACCCCGCGGACTACTTCGCATGCAGGTTTTAATTCAACACGAAACCCAGCTTGAGAATTCAGCCTCGAGACGGAGGCCTGCCAACAGAGAGAGGTCCACAAGAGCAAAATAGGGAACCCATGTTACATTTAACCATGTCGGTTTCGCATACAATGTTAGATCATATTAATTAACAGCAGGAGCTTTATGGGATTTGTGAAGTACCATGAAAATACCTGTAGTCATGAAATTATGAAAATATGAGTAAGCTCGGTTTTAACCAAAATCAAACCGAACCTTATATTTATTCTTGAACCAGATGGAAAAATGACCACATCAGATATCATGCTAATGAGCTTCTGATAAAAAAATCATAAATAGACCGAGAACTGTTGTTACCGAACCAGCCTTCAAAGTTTTCTGGTGTTGAGAAAGAAAGGTATGTCTGCGTTCCAAAGGAGCAAGAAGGTAAAGAAGAACTCTCTATCCCACATCAACATGATTCTCCCAAGAGAAAGAAAAAGTGTTAACTAACCCGAAAAATAAATTCCCTAACCGAGCTGCATCAGGCTTTTTTTGGGCATAGTCAAGGAAGGCCATCTTAAGGACTGTACTTTCATAAAATAAATGTTACAGATAACATGATAACACAAATAGAACACCAATCATTGGCTCAACTTAAATGTTAGCAGACAAACTGTATTTAGCATTGTCCCCTTACTAGATATTTCTTTTCAACAAAAGATCTCAAATGTATCCAATCCTGCTGAAGTTCTACACAGCGTCTGCAATACTTAGTCACGCTCACTTATGGCAGTCAAGTGCTCATCAATTTCCTCAGTGCTCAAAACTCTGAAAACTGGATTGTCACTCCTAACAACTCCAACCTGGAAAAAAAATAAGTCATCAGAAGATAACCCATAAGTCAAAGTCCCCAACTCACTCGTGTTAACACACAAAGGATGTCCACTGGGAAGCATTACTCCAGCAAGTATACTGGATAGTCTTTCCTAAGTCCTAGTAATCGGTTGTATCTCAAAACTTTAACTAAAGTCCAATGTGTTTTGTCTTGCTAACTAATCATCAATTTGGAGTTAGTTACCAAAAAAACAACAATTTGTAGTTTGCTCCCAAGGCTACGCTTAAACCAAAGAATTATAGTGATATAATAAGCACTCCTAATATTTTTACACCAATTAAGGAAAGCAAATAGCATACCTCAATCTCATTGGCTTTGAAGTCCTCTTGTAGAACTGATTGTAGGGCAGATATCACAGTCTAAAACAAGGCAATAGCATATCATTTAGCCTTCAAATTAAGAAATGATAAACAACCCTGCTAGATTATAAACTGAGCAACTTTTGCAACCACAAGCCACATTCAGCTTGTAGCATAAACTATAAATATACAATAAGGAATGCCCATACAGTACAACATCAAAAATCAAGCACAAAATACAAACTACTTCTTACCCGCATGAAAAGTACACTGAGACCAAACAAGTGCACACAAATGAAGAAATGAAAGAATTAAGCTAAAAAGGAAAAGACGATAATCTACCTGCACCGTCTCCTCATAGGTAAATGCAGGATCATTTTTCATTTTCTTTTCCAAAAAATTGATTGCCTCCTGCTCTTTAGATCCAGCACTTGTTGCCTAGCAAGAAATTAGAACAAATTTATCAGAAATAATTCTGCCATGAAGCAATGTTGTTTGAGGGCAGTAAGATATCCAGCAACTGGTTTTCTAAAAACTGCAATTTGTCCACAGACAACTAGAACATGAACTTAGCAGGAGATTGACACAAGTCACACAACTAATTACTGAAAGAAATTGTTGATTTCACCATCAAATGGAACACAGATCACCTTTTTGCTGTTAATAAAATTTGTGCAAACACCATAGGAATACATCGATGCAGAACATGAATGTACACAAATGAACAGTACACTGAGAGTTCCATAAGAACCTAGAACCCTTAGAATAATTAAACACCTTCCACCTTTTGAAGAAAAAACCTCATTAATCACTTATTTCTTTGCAATGTAGCTGGATATATTCTGTTATAGAAATATCTGGCCAGTGTGAAGCTGATGAGAAGAGGAAAAGACAAGTACATTACAGACAGCAGTACATGCACCAATTCATGCACTAATCAGGAGCTAAAGCTTAAGATATGAACATATATACTTAGATAAGAACATATCTATGTATCATAGACCTACAAAGACAATTCGACTCCCAAAGTACATCTGTAACATGGCATATATCCCACATGGACACCTTTTTGGAAGAACACACGACGACTCCCCCTAACTATCCAAAAAACATACCTTTTATCGGTATCCAAAGAAAAGAAAATCATACAAAAAGCTATCCATGATTCCTAAAAAACAATGCTTAATACTGCCCCATTTTTTATATAAACTGAAAAAGAAAACGTCCAACAGAATCAACACTTGACAAGTTGGAATGGGATTTCCACCTACCTTGTGGCCAAAGAAATGGCCAGCAGGGTCACACTTATAGAGCCGAGGTCCATACTCATCATCAATACCCAAAACCATAGCAACTGTCAGCCACATAAGTGAGAATTGAGAAAACAGCATCATCAAGGGGATGTGCAAAATGAAACTAAAAAAGCAGATACCAATGCACGAGAATCTGCAACCAAGTGAAATAATAAATATGTGAAATCTAGCAAGAACCAACCTACTCCAAGTGGTCTCATATAAGCATGTTGGGTGTAGATCTGGGATTTGTCTGATATCCTGTAAATGAGGAAAGTTAAACATTTCTCAATTTTGAAAGGTTTAAACCAAATTCAACCAATTCAACAAAAGAGGAACATCAACACGCAACCAAAAAGATAAATTACTTGCAGATCATACGTTGGTGAGTCTCCCTACTACAGTTACTACAAAGAAATTTTCAAAATCACTAAAAATTGCGTCAAACATACAATTTACAAATCTTACTACTAAGGGCAAAGCTTTTTCCATCTTTACACACTAAGCAATTCAGAAATCAAAAGTGAATTTGAGATTTATCAGACAAAGAGAATATCTCTAGAAAGAATAGAAAGAAAGCAACGAACAATTAATAAAATTTAAGAGAAAATGAAAAGAGTTTAAAGCATCATTAATGTCTCTAAAGCACGTGCCAAACAACACAAGCCCGATGGAACTGATTAAATCTGAGGAATTTCACTACCATTTAGCCAGTACATCCACAGGCATCTCATATCCATATCTGAAGCGAAACTCAGCTGCTTCATTCCTTGCTTGTTGAACCAAGGTCCTAGCATCAGCTGGGAAATAATCAACAACTTACATAAGTTCGAGTCATCAGATGTATGATTCTATGCAAACATGACAATAAGTCTATTAACACCAAATCAAACTAATACACAGAGAAAACAAAAGCCTAGTCCATGGTCCACCATCATTTGTGATGCAATCGAACACCAATAGGTATGCTGCAACTTATAAGTCCTCCAACAAGTATTTTCATTGCATAAGGAAGCAGTCTTCCTAACAATGACTATAAAGCTAACTACTTGATCATCTACTACAAGAAACCTTAACACTTGATCAAATGCACCTATAATGCATCTGATTAAGGTCCTTGATCCCACATCACATACACTCAGCTAATTTCATATGTTAAGGAGGGCACCAATTCCTTCCAGGAAATAATCTCCCTGTAATATATTCTACAGAGAATTTATTTTCTGGGTAATTACTACAAAGAATATAGATCCATTACTATAATCAAGACTCAGCAGAAGCGATCACAAAAGAAAATTCCATGTAGAAACAATGTTAATAATAATGCTGGATGTCCAGAACCCTGCCAAGCACTCAAACAATATCTGTACCATTCACCTATTCGTTATTCATTTAGAGACTTCTGAGTGGAACTAGATGCTGCAGACCAGATGCAGAGAACACAAACCTGTCATGCCTGTAGCTAATAAACCAAGGTACTTGGTAATAGGGAAAAGATGTGTCACGCTAGTCTGATCTAAAAGCTTGTCCTGGAAACAAAATCCGCATGCCACTATATCAGAAACATTCATCAACAGAAGAAAAGTAAAATGTTTAAGAAGAAAGCTTAGCACTAATACTCACCGGAACCTTCTTTTGAGTGACAACACAAACTGAATCCTTACCACGGACACCAATCGAGGTAATTCCAGCAGCTTTAACAGCTTTGAATGCATATTCTACTCCAAAACAAAAAAAAAGCAAAAAGAAAATCATTATAATCTCATTGCAGTTGCACATAACTTAACCTAGAAGGGAGGCATTCTTAATTCCAACGATGCATCAACGAATTGTTCAAATCGATACAACACGGATACATCAAACTAAAATTAACCTATAACATTAACAGCCAATATCGGTACATCTATGCTGGTTAATTTATTTCACTTTTCCATTCATACATGACTGAAGACAAGACAAAACTTCCACGTCCCCATGTGATGTCCCATCAGAATCCTACCAATGGCGCGCATAACTAAAACACACCAATCGCGCGTGTAACTTAAACACAAAGTAGAAGCCTACATTGAATATTTATCATTCCTGGCAACATAAGATTGGCAATTGATGGGACATAGACAAGATCACGGAATAGGGAAGGGAAGTTTAATCAGCATATGATACACAACCGAGACACCAAATGGGAATGGGATACTTGGTCCCACTAACACCACCTGCCACGGTTCCACCACATTGACCGCTAGCTGTTCCTTCATAGCAAAGATTCCCATTAAGGCTATAGCGTTTCACAATTAATATTAGAAAACCTAAGATATATTCTCTGCGAACCAGTCAGGGCCGGATACGATAACACTGCCTAAACACGATATCAACCAATTGCTAACCCTAATTATGTATCTTACACTCAATTCGAATCGAGCAAGTAAAATCTAATGCTCATTCACATCTCATGTTCGAATACCGCATAGAGAGAGAGTGTGATACATACCTACTTGAAAGAGACGACCTTCAGGAGAGAAAATAGTGATATGACGATCATATCCACCTCCACTTCCACGACTCATTCTGCTTCTTCTTCTTCTAGTTCAATTTCTGGATTCGCTGTTTAGGGTTTCTGTACTTGTTCTGTCCTAGTAATATCAGCAGCTGTGGAGTGCGCAGAAAGAAATGTGCTTTCTGTTTCAAGATGGAAGAGAGAGAAGGAAGAAAGAGAAAATGGGACTTTGGGCCGGGATTGTTAATGGACTGCTGGCTTATTGGGCCTTGATGAAATGAGTGTTAAAGAAACTTCGCCGAAACGAACTGAAAATTTTAGTTTTTTCTGTAATATTTGATTTAAGATTCAGTTTAGATTGTGCTCTATAGTTTAAGGTTAGGATTCTGGTTAAAATACAAAATCCAAATATTTCATTCATGGATTTTATTTAAAATATATATATTTTTAAAATCAATAGATATACTTAAAGGTTTATTACAATTAACATATTAAAAATGTATATTTATCAATTGTTTTGGATATGATATAATTAGTATAATTTAAGTTAAATTATTGACTTTATATGACCAGGTAGGCTTTCTATATTTGTATATGAAATATTATATAATTTAGAAAAATTATAGCTCTTCACATATACCTAAAATTATATCACTTTATATTAAGTCACACAAAAGCTATAACACTTACCATTTCTTTATACAAAGAACATGTTTTTTAAATACATAGTTTAAGAAAAGAATTATTAGTGTCTTAGAGACCAAAAGATACTAGTAACAAAAACATTTAAGTGATAAAATTTTAAATTATAAACAATAAAAAGTATCATAAAAAGATATTACTAATAAAAAGTGTAAATTATAAAAGCTCTCGAAATTATGTATTATTATAGATATATAATTTTGAAAACTTTTATTATTTATACATATTGTTAGTAATTTTTTATTATAATACCTTTTGATTGTTTACTTACACCTTTTTATTGCTGCAATCTTTAGGTCATTGACAATCTTTTTTTTTTCCAATTATGTTTTTGAATGTGGGCATGGCATTTTATGTACAAACGTAGAAAGACAATAAATGGTCATATGGTTTATATTAAATCATAGTAAATTATATAATATTTAAAATAATTCATGAATATACATAGTTAGTATATTAACTATGGTAATCTTTTAAATATTTTTTAATATTTACATAAATATGTATATATTATATATATTAAATTAAAATCTATTCATAGCACAAGTTTTTAACTAGTCAAATATAATATATAATTTCAAAAGCTATTTTCATTCGTACCCTTTCGTCTGATATCTTTTCGTAATACTTTTTTTTTTTATAATTTTTAGTTTGTATCGCATACACATAATTGCTAGTACTTTTTACTCATTCTTTTTTTTTTTTTCTCAATTACTTATTCAATATACATGTAAGATTAGTAACCATTACAATCTTTACATAGCTATAACTATCTCTAAAGAGTTGTAACTATCTAATGGTTTAAATTAAATAGTGATAGTAATGATACCATCTTTTAAATAATTTATAAATATATATTATTATTAACATGTTAATTGTGATTTTTCTATGTCTTTTCATAATTAGATTAGTATTCTACCTTCCTCAGTAAAAAGAAAATAATAATATATTTGCAATTTGAATTAATTTCATATATTTTCTCCTCAAAACCTTTGATTAAAAAAACGATAAAATTAAAAATCCTCAAAATAAATGGTACTTTCTTATCTATTGTAACGGTTATAAATTGCTAATTGAAACTTTATTACTAGATACGATTCGTCATTGCAAAATTTTTTGCCTCCATTTATATAATATGTACATTTTCACTCCATAATAAATATGATGTTTACTCCATCTCATTTTTCCCATGAAAATGTATTTTCTTTTCAAATGGAATATCCAAACATAAAGAAAATTAATGAAGTTATATTTCTATTTCAATGGGAATTGGTACATATTAGTGTATAAAGAATTTTATTGAAATTTTTAATTAAAAGTTAATATACAAGCATAATTTTCAAAATCACCATTCATAAAATAAGAATATATCTTAAATTATTTTATTTTGAAAAATGTTAAGTACTCATAAAATAGTACATACCTCCTCTTTGAAATTTTTTGTGTTTCATGCTAATCATTTTAGGATCTTGATTCTTTTTTCTCATATTTTGCATATAAGTATATTTTTATCATGTAAATTGTGGTTTTAGCTGGGTTTTAAGTCTTTTCATACTTATGACACGGTATAAGTATGTAGCAAACTATCTAAGTTGATTTGAAAGTGTAACATTCATGAAAATAATAGTTTATATGATGGATTAATCTTTTTTAGCTCCTCGGTCTTGTGAATCAAGTTGGATAGAATTAAAATTTTTCAAAATGGGCATGGTTTTGTTTCCAAATATTTCACATCTTGAAAAGAAAATTGAATTTTTTATGTAGGACAATGGAAGCGGAACTAATTAAACAATATACACAATGTGTATAATTGCAGAAACCAAATAGGAAAACTGAATTATACAATAATTATAATAAGAATGCCAAGAAAATTCATCATTAGTAATGATAAAAGATCTCTTAAGGACAATTTTTCAAACTTCTTGTTGAGTTTGCTAAAGAACTCTGATTTAACGGTCAAACTTCAATTGGAATGATCCTATGATTATGTTTTTTTTTTCTTTTATATTTCCCCGACCAAGAATTGTTTGTGTTTAATCCATGTATTCTTTCTTCAAAGTTGTTATTGGTTGGTTAAATCTACTTAGCAATTTCAAATACCAATAAGTCTTGATCATAGTGAAATATAATAGGCCAAAATAACACTTTTCTCCTAAAGCAATGGTAAGCAAATTGTCGTAAAGAAAAAAATAAGATACCATGTGAACTTCTATGTATATATCTATGATTAACATCAATTTTTTAGTCAAACCATGCCCAATTGTAATAAACATGGGTGTGTGCTTAAAACTTGTCATCATTCCAAGAATCATCCACAATTACTTATGTCAAACTATCAATAAGGGAAAAAAGCCAATATTTTGATGTAAGATCAAAAGAAGCCTATACATCTCAAATATGTGGATCCAAGTAGTCGAGTGCAATTGGGGTCTACTCTAAACTCAACAACCATCCTAACCCCATCTTATAATGTGACTTTAGATAAATTCTTAACCCCTCCCCATTTGCTAAAAACTTGCCTTGTCCTACCTTGTTTTAAACGGTGCAAGAAGGGGCTAGTACTAAATTTTAAGGGTCAAATTGACATCCTTATTCGAGGATACCCACCATCTCGATCATTGGTATCGTATTTGTTTATCATAGGATCAAGGAGAATTGGATTCAACCAACATATGATTACATATGTTAATAACAACTATACACAACTCCATATTTTGCCAAAGTGTGAAGTCAAGATCCTTTCACAATTAGACTTAAGCTAATATATGACTTAACTACCCTTTCAAAGAATTTACGATTCTTAATATCACATTTAATACACAAGAATGGTTTGGAATGAGATGGTTCAAAATGGAATTACAATTTTCCATCTCAAGTTTAGCTATCCATGGGTGAAATCATCAATTTCAAGGAATTATACCACCTTTCAAAGATGTATCCAAGCACAAGAATAAAAGTAGAATTTGAAATCGCAATTTCATTTTGAGATTGTTTGTACATGTCAAACATGCCATAATGGTTTACACATCTAGACATACCAATAATACAACTAATATAATCACTTTCTTCTTTTATTAGAGAACCACAATTAATCAAATTACGAAATCCTTCGATCTATAATAGATCATATTTTCTTTTGCATTTACATTAATTAAAATTTCATTAGAACTAATCTTGGCCATCGAAAACAAAGGTAGGGACTATTGGAAATAAGAACTTTAATTTCCATGAAGAAATGTTACAAGATCTCATGTGTGAAATTAAAATACCATGAAAATAATTAAATTGTTCACAAAAGCATACTTTGAATTTATAGTGAAAGAGAATTTTCAAGAGTTTATTTTTCACCTTGTTGGAAATAAAAACTAAATCTATAGTGAAATTGAATATTCAAAGTAAGGCTATAAATGAGATGAACCACTCGCGAGCTACTCGAACTTGGCTCATTTTAAATTCGACTCATCTTGAGCTCAATTAGTAAATGAATGAAGTTTGAGCTCAGAATAAAACTTATTTATCTAAATGAATTGAGCTCGAGCTTCTATTTAGGTTTGCAAACTAGCTAAGGAACAAGCTCACATTTATATTGTTTTATATTGTTAATGAGTAAACTTGTGAGCAAACTTACGAGTAGATTCGTATATATTGTTAATGAGTTAACTTACAAACAAGTTTGTAAGTAAGCTCGTGAGCAAGGTCTCGTTTATGTTATTAATAAGTTGGTTTGCGAACAGGTTTGTGATCAAGTTTTTATTTATATTATTAATAAAATGACTTACAAATTAGTTCATGAGTAGGCTCATTTAAGCTTATTTATTTATATGAATTCAAACTTAAACTCGTTTATTTAAATAAGATTGAGTTTAGGCTCATTTAGATAAATGAATTTGGACTTGTTTATTTAAACTAGCTAAGTTTGATATTTAAATTCTTTAATGAGTTCAAACTCGAACTTGTAATTTTCAAGCTCAATAAAAACTCGGTTTTGCTAGAGTTTGATAATTTTTCTAACGAGCTAAGCTTGAGATCTGAAAAGCTTTAGCTCGGCTTAGTTCAATTGGGTTTGTTTATAACCTTACTTCAAAGGTTTGTTCTTTTAGCCTATATGTATATATATCTTATATGTATATATATCTTTATTATTTTATTTCACGGTGACTTATTATAATAAGTGAAATAAAATACATGAATTTCTACATATGACAGTTTATACGAAAAGTCTATAAGCTGAGTTTAATAATTTTATCTATTAATTAATTAAATGATCACTTTTATTGAATGGTTTAATTTAAACGGTTGCTAAAATACAATTAATTTAATATTATGGACCATAAAATACAACAAGGACTAGGTTACTGGAAACAAAGCATGAAACATTGGAAGGAGGGTAATTCAAGATTAGGTTAGATTGATCAATGTCCTTGTTGTACCAAAGAGATAGTTAAATGGAACTAATTATTGTCTATTAATTATAAGCCTCACTTTATAGGCAACAACCTAAATACATTCTCTCTTTGGGGTTAAAATGGTAATTATCTTGTCCAATCCTCATAAATACACGTCCATCAAATTGCAGCTCCATTCGAAGCTTTTTCTGTGAAAAAAGAAAAAAGGTTGATAGGTGTGTTGTTTTAATTTAATGGCCATGAAAACACCTGTAAGCTTGAGCTTCATATCTCTGGGTAGAGAGATATCATAGATTAAGGGTCGGTACGTTCCTTTATATTCATGATTATGATACTTAATCCGTTAATCAACCGATTAATTCATTATCTAATAGTGATAAAAAAATAATATAATAAAAAATTCAACAGTTAAACGGCTTGATGAGAAAATCCCGTCAACTACGTTATGGAATGACCCTCAAGAAGCGGGGCTAATTGGTTTACGAAAAGGTGACACATGTCTGTGTCTGTCGTCAAAATGGCAATTACGTTGTCTTGTCCATCAGACAGCAGCTTCACTCGCCAATTATTTAAGAAAGGACCAATAGCCATTTATTGCTTTCTTCTTTTTCTTTTCCCTGAATACAATGAAAACAGGTGTCAGGTGTGTTCGTTTTAATCGAGTGGCCATGCAAGCTCCTGTGACTTTCACCGTCATACTTCTACATAGAGATAGGTTCCCTTTTCTTTATATGTATGGGATTCAACCATCTATTATTAAGAGAGTTATAAAAATTGCTATAGTCAGTAAGTACTTAGATAATGAATCAAATAATTCTAGGGTTATAAAGTAACCCTTCTATAATTAGATATGTATTTATTTATATTTTATATATTTAAAGTTTCATGTTTGAGAAAGTTTATAATATGTGTTTTAATTTCTAATTCAATGTTTTATTTTATCTTATAATAATAACCATAGAAAGTATGACGATTAAATAATGGAAGTTGAAAAGTAATATTCGTATAATTTCAAAGCATATGGTATAGGAAGAAAAGTAAAGTTATGGAAAAGATAAACTCTATCAGTATGTGTAAATCTTAAATAAGGAAAACTATAAAAACATGATATATATTTTTGGTCTTTTTATAACAATTAATGCATATTTTTCTTTTTAATAAATATATGATCTATGTTTCGTTACTATTTATTGTTTTTAATTAAATCACACATGTTGGTTTTTAATAGTTATATAATAATTAAATTAACAAAATCATAATACTAAATTTATTTAATTGGAAAATATAATAAAAATAAAAAAAAAAATTAAATAGTATGGCAATTTTCCAACCACATTAGAATTAAAAGGTGAGTAGTCAATACAAGTAGGTGGCACGATTCCTAAGGTGATCATTAGCTACCCTAAGTCTTAGGATTGCTAAAAAATAATCATAAGCAATAGTGTGAATTATAACCCAACTATAGTAGTGAGCTGGTATCCACAGTGATGAATTAACACCCATAACCTTATGGGAATCACACTTACCAAAAATTTAAGAATTTTTAAAAAAAAAATTAAAACTCAATGGGACAAAGTTAGATAATTAATTATGGTGATTTTGTAGATGGCAAATAGTGAACTTAAAAATTAAAAAAAAAAAAACAAAAAAGGTCACTTCCAATAGGACCACATCATACTCGTTATTAGGCTTGTCATTTAAAGGATCCTATATACGTACACACAATTTCAGGAGTGTTTAAAACTCTCATTAGAGTAAATTCCTAGAGAACACATCAACGTCCCGTATACCTCATGAGCTGTTGTGCATTAACTTCAGCTGCTTTATCTCTACTTTGCCCCTACATGATTATCAAGAAAATAGGATGGCATTAGGATAAGTTATGACAATTGACTTACAAATAAATCTTTAATATAAATTATTAAATAATTTATAAATTAATATTTTACTTTCAATTTATTTATTTTTTAAATATCTACAGTCACATCTTTTTAACGGCTACTTATTTTAATAATTGTTCTCAATAAGGGTAATTTGATATAAGGCAGGATGTGGCATTTGAGAACATTCAAACTTTGATAAAAGGGCATCTCCAAAACTCACTAAACCACTGAGTAGCATGTAGTTTTCAAGTATAGTACTGCCTTTAGGTTTAGACATGACAACAAATTGTGTTTTTTTTTTTTCTTTTTTTATTGATAGATATTTATTTGGGATCAACGTTTTTATTTATTTATTTATTTTTTACATATGCATCATATGTGAATCGATTCATTAAAGAGAATTTTCTTTTGAAAATGATTTTCCCCCTAAATAGTATAATTTTTATTCCATACTATTTTTCCCACTATTTTTGTGCATTTATACTTAAATAGTTGGTCTATATGGTTGTTAAAATTTTATGGTCCCCAGTAGAATTTTGAGTATTTTGTAGGCAAAATAGTACTATTTGTCCATATCTACATCGTTAGTATTCCTGCTAGAGTTTCATGCTGTACATTCTTCTCCCATATGATAAGTAGCTTCCCATGGAATTCAATCATCAATTTTGTAGCTTTCTTTTTTTCCCCTTAAAAAAAAAACCTATGTAGCTATTTTAAAATTTTAAGGTACATAAATGAGTTTTTTTGCTATTAGATTCCCTATGTGCTAAAGCTTTTTAACTTAATAACCTGAACATTAATTTTTTATTAAAATAGATTAAGTTTAATTTTCCCTTTCTTAGTTGTAATAGCAATTGGAATAATAATAATAATAATAATCCATTGTGAAAAGGCCCAAATGATTTTTGCATTAATAAAAAAAAACCCTAACCATCTATCCATATCTCCGCAATTAATTACATATCATTTTCCAAAGGGAAAAAAAGAAGAAGGGAAGAAACCATCTTAGATAATCTGTTTGTTCATATCTGTACACCTCAACAATAAACCAAAACTTTTTTTTTTTAAATTTTAATAAAGATAGAATATGTTTAATTCTCCCTCTTTCATCTCCTTCTAAATTGAAGCAAAAGAAATAGTTGTACCTCACATATTATATTTTAATGTCTGTGTCTGCACATATTGTCAAGACTTCCATGTCTTGCTATGAATAGGATTATAGGACGGGATTGTCACGTCGGGATGGCTTTAAACGTAGCATATATTTTGTCAATTATAACCTAATTATGAAAAGATAATGAAGTAAGTATAAACCATAGAAGACCTACTTTTCAGTTTTCGCTACTAATGGAATAAAATTATATGAAAATTTTATTATATAATCACAGAAATATATATAAAATGTTACTATGACAGAGTGGATGAATGTCAAATTCCATTCAGAATTTTTTTTTTATATATAATCTAAAGAAAGGCTAAAAAAGCGAGAGATCAAATTAAAAAAAAAAGTGCCCTTATATCGCTTTCACGAGACGGCCATATCTACGTGGTCCAATTTGTCAATTATTGATGGAAACTCGTCGTAAAGAAGAAGAAGAAGAACAAAAAGGTCCTCAAACAACAATACCGTCCATGTCCCACAACCTTAAAATCGCATCCAAATATAAACCAGCCTTGTCCGTTGGATCAACACGCTTTACCTCCGACGGTAGATATATATATATATATATATATATATATATCTATGCGTAGAGACGTAGACGAGGTGACCATTTGATTCAGTGGGGGTCAACAGTAATTTCCATGAATTGAACGTGGGGACATGAAGGGACAGCCTCGGATTCTCATAGGCGACCGGCGTGGTCCCTCATTTCCTTGATACGTAGTAACGTAGCTGTTTATGTTCTTATTCACTGATGAGAAAAGATGTGGTGGGAAAGCCATCTTGGTGTCATTCCCACTTATATGGCTTTGGGACACCTAACCACTCTCACGTAAATGGCGGGCCAGATTGGTTACTGGGTCACAGAATCGACGGTCATTTCCGGGTTTTGTGTACTTTCATCGACAGCCTCATGCCTGAACAGTGAAAATCCCAGCCCTTCACCCAAGAGAATGGATTGCGTTACCCATGAGACAGTCAAACCTACAGTGTCGGCTTAGGTTTTAGCTCTCGTACATAATATTGGCCATTACAATATGATTTTAGATTTTACTCTCATGCGATAAAGTTTAGAGTATAATTGAAACTTGTATCTATATATTATAGATCATGTGTATATACTTTACATATATTAGATAAATATATCTTTACTAAAAATAATTGATTTATATATATAGTACATGTTTAAGTAATCAAATTCATGTGAAATCATTAGTAAAAAGTTTGTTTAGTTATATATTGAGGTATTACCAGATGGATAGATCGTTGTAAGATACTCAACCTACTTGACACCACAATTACTATATAAAGTAATTTCTAATAGGGTTTTAGGATGGGTCTTGAATCTTATTTTAAAACCTTATAAAGTTTTAGTAATAAGATATAACTTAATAGAAAACCTAAAACCAATAAGAAAAATAAGATAATATATAATTGATGGCTACAATCTTTTTTAAAAAACCCTAAACGTAGTTCACAACTCATTATCTCTTCCATATCTCTCATAGTTACTCACCTTCATCGTCATCCATCAATTACTTGAATATTTTACTATCTCTCCTCTGTTGATTCATCTCTACTCTCATCTCATAGTCATCCACTCACCTTCACCATCCATCGCTATCTCCCATTAGTCGTCTCATTCACACCATCAACACTCACACCTTATGGCCTTTAGCTTACTCTCATCTCATCTCTTGACTAAAGTTCATAATCCCTAGCTTTGGACCATTCATTTGCAATCACCCTCATTGCCCAGACCACCATCCCTAGCTACAGCCTCGTTATCATCTCGTTTCACTTTCACTCTTTGCTTTCACTATCCTCAATTATGCCATAGTTTTCTTTTTTGTTTGGTGAAATTTCCTTTCTCATTTATGCCTTGGTTTTCTTTATTTCTAATAGATGCATTAGACCATTAACATTAATGCAAAGCTACTTAAGAGGACCACGAGGCAAACTAGGTTGTTGAGTTCATTATTAGAAAGAGTTGAATAATTGAAGAAGGCTTTCATGTGTGAAAAGTTAAGGAGGAAGAAGAAAAGGCATGCATGTGGTGGTGCTACTGGTGGCTTGAAGAATTTTCTAGATCCAAAAAAACATGTAAAGAGATAGATAATATGTTGTTATTTGATGAAATTGTTGTTTAATGAATTATTTTGATTTTTTTTTTCATCTTCCTTATGATTTCAACATTTGAAATGTGGATTTCCATTGAAATAAGAAAAGAAAAATCTCTAAAAGTTGGTTTTTCTTATGGTCTCACAAGTTTTAATGAAAAATACAATTAAAAAGGAAAAAAAAAATCAGTTTTGGTTCACCAATGTCCCATCAGGTTAGGTTGGGTCACGAGTTAAACAATACCTTATAGAGGTGGGTTTCGTGTATAGGATAAAAAACCTATAAAGTTTTGGAATAAGTTTTGGGACGGGTATTAAGGAAGCTCTACAGGACATCTAGTTGAGTTTAGGTATTGTAAAACCCATCTTAGCATCCTTTGTTGTGTGAATCGCTCATTTAAAGGCTCTAAAAATAGAACCACAAATGATAACGAGTTAATAAAATTGGAGCTTTGGTTCATTTTAAGTCAGAATTATTTTAGAAAGGTTATTAACTTTACTTATAGAACTTGTTACGATTTTCCATTACCCTCTTTCAAATGATTTGAATAAATTTAAAGTATCCACATGTTATCATATGATCTATAGATTTCATTGACAATATATACCATGGTGATTGGTTTTGATTTTAAAAAACTATAAAGATATACCCATAAAATAGGATAAAAAATATGATCCCCTACCTTATTCACTTGAAATTCTATCTCCAAAATTGAGCTACTAAATTTGGTTTCTTATATCATAAATCAAGTTATTTTTATGATGTATTATATTATATTAAATTAATAAATGATTTTCCTTATAAATATTCATGCCACATTAAGTTCGAGATTGTGATCCTTTTTACTAAAAGAGAAAGTTTCATGATAAAATCATATAAATGTTTAGTTAAAAGTTGAATTCAAAAAAAAAAAATCTCAATTTTGCTACTTACAGGCTTAAGTGGCAATTTGTCGCTCAGATAAATTGTTGGTTATGACTTGCCAAAATTTGCATCACCATGCAATGAAATTCTCCGCATCCTATGTGGCATGTGGCGAATTTTGCTGCTTGCCATTTTTTTTTTTTTTGCGAATTCTATTTTTATTGAACAACAATTTATTTTATTGTAGTTTCTTTTGATTAATTAAATAACATTTAATTTATAATATTAATTATAATAATGAAAAAAAATTAAGAATTAAAATAATTAAACAATCACTATACAAAAAACAAAATCATCTCAAATTAGTAATATCAATTATAAAGTAGAAGCATTAAAATAAGCCATAAGTCCATCAAAATAGAGAATAACATAGAAACATAACTGAGTCCGTGAAAATCATAAACAATATAACCGAGTCCATAGAATCTAAACATGAGAAAAGTCTATGTAACTATCCTAGTATTCTGATTGTTATTATTTTGAGTGTTGGTAATGACAATTGGCGGTTGAGTATGACCATACAAGACTGTCATGGGATAATACTAAAAAGGTGGATACTGGTGTTATTGCTGGGAAGGCTGAGCACCAGGAAAAGCTGTGGACGGTGGAGGGGGAACCCATGGATAACACGCAGGGGATGGTTGCTGCTGAGATAATTGGCCACCTGAGGAAGCCATCGGTGCCCGGCGGTGCAATAGGAAGGCATGGATGATAAACTAGAGGCGGCTGCTGTTGAGAAACTGCATCTCAAAGTAGCATTAGTAGCTAATAAACTTCATGTTCTCGTGGTGAGAAATTGCATTTCTCATAATTTGAAAATGAAAAGTAATAGTAGACTTCTAGGAGGCTAGTATCCTTTAATTGCTTTTAAGTTAGTAAAGCTTTTTTTTTTTTTATTTCCTCACACTATTGCCCGTTAACAACCCTTAAAAAAACGACAAGAAAAATAAGGGTTATCATTGGAGATAAAAAAGGGGGGTTATTTGACCTCTTGTCTGATCCAATAATATATAAGTCCGAAAAACAATTTACTAAATGTTGGATCGGAAGGTTAATAGTGGATTTTGATGAGACAAAACTTAGTTTTAAAAGCTTAAACAAGTAACTTTTAGCAAATGAATTAAATTGAAAAATATTTCTCTTTTTAGTAAAAAATTATCTTGCATTATGATCTAAAAAGCCAAAGTTTGAATATCTCGTATCCATGTGTTGAATCTAAGTTTTTTTTTTTTTATGTTAAAAAAACTTATTTTGTGAAGAAATTATGTTTGGAAAAGTCTTGCTTCATCATTAAAGGAAAACTTATTTTCCAGTGTAAATGACTTAGAGTAATGTAAAAAAGGTCCGTACCATCTTTGTCTTTCTTGAAGGTTATGTTGCATGGAATGATTTGAAGCATGGTGGAGAAGGTTTGGATGATTCCATGCTATGAACAAATGCATTTCAAGATGCAAGGAAAGAGTTCGAAACAATGCAAAAAGGTTTGGACCTTTCCTTAACCTAGGATAGAAAAGTACAAGTGAGCTAAAATGGTCCAAAGTATTGCAAAAAAATCTTAACTTTTTATGAAATTTATAGCCGTTACAAAGCTTTTAATGTAAGAATAGAGGGAGCAACATCCATATTTTGTGAAAGGGCTTTAAATGCCATATCAAGAGCAGATTGAAGATAAGATATTGAGCCTCATCTGTAATATTATTACTTGTCCTTTTACTCATCAGCTTTATAGTACTTTTGCTCATTATTTACTATTCTTTGTTGAAACCTTAGTATAGTATAAGTATAATTCTTTTGTAATTTTCATTAAGAGAGTACATTACACTTGTGATTATGAGTGTGAAACAATTGTTGTAGGCTTTTGAGTCATTGTTTGAGTTGTTGAACAAAAATGGTGTGAAGTCTTTGGTTGGAAGCATTGTGTGTCTCGAACTTCATGTTAAATTCGGGCTTGATCTTCTAAACCCTTTCTCTCTTTTTATTTTAGAATTAAAATTGCTGTTTTAATTGTTTATTATCTCATTCATTTGATTAGTTTGGCATAAAGTTGCTAATTTATAAAAACTTGAGATAAAATTCAATTCGTCCCCCCTTTTAAGTTCCTAGAGACAAAAATAATTATCAATAAAAAAAGAAAAAAAAATGATGTCAAAGACTTCTCACCCATAAAAAAACTTAAAAACATAAAAAAAAAATCACAAACCGTTCTTTCATTGAAAACTTAAATACTTGTCCTCAGTTAATAAAAGATCTAATATTTGTTTTTAACAGAAAAACATTTTTCATTTAAAGAGGTTTTTCTTGAAAAAATGGAATCCAAGTCACTGATGGTTTCTTAATTTTTTCCTAGTAGGAGTCTTAGTATCGAAAGCATCACTTTCATTCTAATAGTTTAATTAAGCTTTAAGCTTACTACTTGAGTTCGAACAATCCACCAATTAAGCTATATAACAAAAGCTATACTATATATGATCAAGCCTGGTTTCAAACAATTCAAGCTTAGGTAGAATCTATTGAATGATGAGCAACGAGTCTAATTAAGCCTGCCACTAAATTTTCATTTAAATTGCATGTTTTGTGTGCTTTTCGGTTGTAAAAGGAGAAATGGACTCCCCTAAATTAGCTATTAAGCCAAAGACCTCATTTGGTGTGCTAAAGCAGTTAATTCACCCCTTTTATTCGTTTATCTCTAGCCCTTGGAAAAAAAAATGATTAATATAGGAGAAAAATCAAGAACTTATTTAACATCATCATCAAGACGAATTAAACCTTATATATATATATTGAATATCCTTATGAAATCCCGTGTGAAATGGATTTACAATTGCCCATACAAAGAAAGTTGAAGATTCATGTTCTTTTATTTTTTTCTTTCTCCACGGTCAACAAAACACTCAGAAAAAAAAAAAAAAGTATTTCAAAACATGTAAAACATATGCATTCTAACTCAGAATGTAATATAAAAACAAAAAAATTGTTTTAAAACACACTTAACATTCACACATTTTAACCTAGAAAAAAGCACAAACGTTTATTAATAAAAATAAAAATAAGCAATACAACTAACCTATCACAAGTGAAGAAGAATAGTTAAAATGCACTTTCATGTGCAAAGTCTGCAATACTAAAAACATATAAATTAGTCAAAATAAATGAAAAAAAATAAAAAAGAAAACGAATGATAGCGTAAGGAGGAACAGAGGAAGTAAGGAGACAAGACACGGCACGCCAGGGAAATGAGAGGCTAGATTTTTTTTTTTTTTTTTTTAAATTCCCACCCTCTGACTGTTTGGCGAGTTTCATCACTTATGGCCTTTTATGATCATGTGGCAATCTATGTGAAAGAAAAAAAAAATCGATTATGGTGAATTTTGCCACTATGATATTGCTTATGTGTCATATATTTGGTTAATAAGGACCAAGATCAATAAAGAGTTAAAGAAGACCTCTTCAAGAGGAAATTTACTATCATGGACAGACGGGAGTAATTTAAATTTCATGTTAAACTAACCTAGTTTCTTTATCCCTTCTTTACTTAATTTCCACTGCAACTTTTTGCGTTTATCATTTGTTATTCTTGATTTGTATCATCTTGTTAATTAAACTTAGCCCTTCAAGAATTTCACCCCACTACAACTTTACCATCACTATAATCTATACACTACACCTACGTCCATAGTTATCAAAATTGCAAGTTAACTCGCACGTTTCTACGATTTTACGAGTTGGTGAGCATATTTCTAATCAACTCGCATGTAAAAACGTTTTTGAGGTAAAATTGTAGTAAAATCGCTATTTTGAATAGTAAAATCGTCAAAATCGCGATTGTAAACACCCCATTTTTTACCCTAATAATTAATAATAATCAATTTTCAATTTTTTTAATTTTTTTCAATTTTTCTTCTAATTTAGCAAAAATATTCAAAAAATAAAACAAATAGGGAAAATACATCAATTTTGAAAAATAGTTATAGAAATGATAAGAAAAAGAGTTAAATAATTTTTACAATTTTTTGGAATTTCAAAATAATACAATAATAATAAAAATTGCATTGCATATATGCAAATTGCGAAAATAAAAAAAACAAGTGGGTTAGCCCAGCTGGTTCGAGCCATGACCGTGTGCGCGGGGAAAGGGGTTAGGTCGCGGGTTCGAAACGTGGGGGAAGCAGATTCCGCATTTTGCAATTTTTTGCCTCGTCCAGGACACATGTCGGTAGTTGATTGGCCAATATGAACGCACGTGCAGAGCGCATGATCTTCTCCTTCCTTCGTTCGAGATCGCCATCAGCGAGAAAAAATCGAATTTCGGCCGTTTTGATTCGATTTTTTACACAAATCCAACAGATATTTAACTAAAATGAGATAAACATCATCCAATTAGAATCAAATCACAACAAAATCCAACATTTACACGAATCAAAGGCAAATCGGAGGAGGGTTTTAACCGCAAATCCGATTCATCTCAATTGGAGGAAATCCGAGCTTATCCAGCTCGATTTCTTGCATCTATAAATAGGAATCGAGGGGAGGAAGCCAAAGCACGAATTAGAAGAGAGAAAGGAGAGAAAATAAGAGGGATCGGAGCCGCCAAAGTTCATGTAATCCACGACCGCCGACCAAGCCTCGAACCACCACTAAGAGGCGTTTTTGGAGAAATCCACCACCACTATTGGATTCCCCACCCTCGAAAAGTTAGGAAATGACCTCTCAACCTTCTCGAAAGTCACCGGAATGCCACCACCGAGAAGCTTCGACCATCGCCTAATTCGACCCGACCTGGCCAACTCGACCTGCACACCGTATTCGGATCCAGGTAAGTTGGATTTTCCGATTTTATTTATTTATTTATTTATCGAATTTTATTTATTTATTCATTTTTTATTAAAAAATAATATTAAAAAAATGTTAGAATTTAGATTAGTTTTTTTTTAGGTTTAGTTTAGGATAGAATAAATAATAGAAAATTATAAAAATCATAAAAAATAAAAAATAAAATAAAAAATATATTAGAAAAAATGATGGAATTTAGATTTTTATGTTTAGTTCAGGGTAAATAAAATAATAAAAATAAAAAAAATAAAAAAATAATAAAATAAATAAATAAAAATAAAAATAAATAAATAATAATAATATTAGAGGTAGGTTAGTAATAGGGAAATAAAAAAATAATTTTTATCACTTAGAAAAATCCTTTTTTCTTAAATAAATCCAAAATTGGTTTTTCCTTAAACTAAAATTTTCAAAAATAAAATAATCAAGTTTAGGCTTAGATTTTTTTCCAAAAAAACTACTAAAATGATAAAAACATAAAATAGAAGTAATTTTCATAGTTAAAATTAACAAACCCACTAAAGTTTTCATGAAAAGCAAACTACGGCTTGTTTGATCCTATATAGCAGGTACGTAGACACTCTCATGGGGCAACTCTAAAAAGAATAAAAAATTATTTTTTTCTATTAGAATAAGTTATTAAAAAACATAACAAAAAATGAAAAAAAAAAACAATAAAAGATATTAGGATAGGGTTTAGATTTCAAAAGAATAAGGTGGTAACTTTAAGGTTTTAATAGGTTAGCCTCCGAGTCCAGCAACTTTGGTGTTCTCTTTCGTCTTTCACAAAAATGAAAAGAGGAAATCTCATCGACTAGTTGTCCAAATTAGGATTAATCTACTCAATTAGTCCTAATTCAATAATTTTTCTCAACTTTAGTTAGGTGGTGACTCCAAAATAAGATGAAATTCCTAGTTCAAGTCGAGGACTTATATTAGATGAGTATAGGGTCTAGTATAAATCGGATTAGGAATGAAAATGAAAGAAAATAAAAAATTAGACTCGACAATGATTTTACTACGTTTCCACCGATTTCATGATATTGCACAACTAAGTAAAATTTTAACCATCTAGATCTGGATGAACAAATATGTAATATTAGCTATTCATAGCTCAAGCCCAAACTTTTAATAAAAAATATGGGCTTAATTGTTAAAAGCCCTCTAGCGTTTAGGTGGCGCTGCCCCCTTGAAACCCCCGTCGGAGTGGCTTCCTCAAACCTTCACCTACTCAGCGTGGAGCGGGACCCACGTGCTTTTCTGTTGTAGGAGAGTATGAGTCATACTCCAACATGTTCGTCGGTCATCACTCCTTTCTTGTTAGTGTGTTGCGTTGCATTGAAGTCTTTGTGTTTGTGTTCGTCGATTGTTAGTCTTCTTGTTCCTATTTGTGATTATGTTTGATTGCTGCAACTTTTCTTGTTTTAATTAATATTTTTGTAATAGTAAATAAAATAAAGGGTAGAAATCTTTAACTTTATAAGAATTTTTTAGATTTTTAATTTTATAGGAAAGGTATAAATGTATTTATATTTTTATCTTTTCAATATATCATTTTCATAATTAAGTAAATGTGAGATATTGTTAAGTAAATATATTTTGAATTAATAATCACGAATAGTGCAAAAATTTACCTAGTAATATATAATTTTGAAGATTTTTCTTGTTATAGTATCTTCTTTATTATATACTTTTGGTTAGTAATTATTTATTATTTTTTAATATTATTCCTTCCTAATGGTATATCTTCGTTATCAATTTTTATTTATTAGTAATTTCTTAAAATCACAATTGATTTTTAAATTTTATCTATTATCTTTTAGCTTATATATATATAACTAAGTAAAACTTGCTTTATACATGATTTATTATTTTAGAAATAAAGTATCTATATTATACAACTTATGTTCGATTATTTATATTATGACTTTTATTGCAAATTTGCAATTTATGGCTAAAATAAATGCTCAATTTCTTTATTTCTATTATTCATTATATTTTTTAATGATTATTATAAGTAAATTTATAATATTTGGAAGTTATTTTATATAGATTGTAGAAACTTATGTTTCTACGTTCCGATTCTACGGACCCCTTAGTGATTCTACGTAAAATCGCGATTTTGACAACTTTGCCTACGCCATCACCACCACCCTACCTATGATGCGATGGTAATATTGGTAATAACTATGGTATTATAGGTGGAAGTGAAACAATGGCAATTGTGCTAATGTTAATTACAATATTAAAATAGTAGCTATGGTGATATTGGTGGTTTAATGGATGTAGAAGTGGTGATGGTGTGGCATTGGTTTTAATGTTGATAATGTTGTAGCTGTAGCATGGTAGTTATTATATTGGTGGTAGTTAAGGTGATGTTGGTCGTTGTGGTGGTAATATTGGCTATGGTTGCAATGTTCCTAAGATGGTGATGGTGATGATGTGGTTGTGTTAATGTTGATGTTACTATAGTAGGAGCACTAGTAGTAGGGGTAGAAAGGGGGAACATGTATGAGTGGGCTACATAAGGAGTAGGGTTGAAGTAAAATAAGAATGTTGCTAAGAAAACTTCTCATACACTTTATTAAAGTACTATAGAATATTTTGAACATTTCTATGTGTAGATGAGGGGATCTTATTATAGTGGTCACATGCGTACAATATGTGAGTCTCATGCTTCATGTGGCCCTAAAGGAGTGACGTAACAATAACATGTGAAGATGACTTAGAGAGATGGATGGGCAAAGGAGGAGGAGTAGATAGTTTCAGGAAACTTAAATACATGTGTGACAAATAGAGGAGTTACAAAGTATCAACTCTACTATTCTTGATGAGAGATTATGTGTTCTTTGTTCTAAATCTTTTTTCATCTTTCAAGATGATACTCTAACAACACCATAATGTTTCTCTGATTTCTGAATTGTTGAATGAAGATGAGCTCCTAGGTGTTTATAGAGTCTGGCCGTTGGTAATAGAGGTGGGAATGTAGGCCAACCCGAAGAACTTACAAATTTTATATAGGTTAGGTTGACAAATTTTGCCTACAAGTCAGGGTGGGCCAACTCATCGCTGGTGCTGGTTGGCCCGCTTTACCCTTGCAAAAAAAAAAAAAAAACCTTGCTTGGTCACATTTCACTTACTTAGTCTATTATGTGTAGTATTGCTATAGACTTCTATTGTCTTGTTGATGTCATCTTCGATCCTCTTTATCTCGTCTCTACTCTTTACTCTCTACCTCTGGTCTCTCTTCTCTCATCTTGTCTCACTCTCCTCACGTACGGATCACAAGCTCACAACTCTCTTGTCTCGTCTCACTTTCAATCTCTCACGCATGGATCACACTCACACTTCACATATACACCAATCAGGCAATCATAGTCACACTCACACACACAAACACAACATAACCCAATCGCCATCGGTCGTGACCCTATCACCACCCTCCCAGACCTTGGTCACCCACTATTAGAATTGAAGTCAAACATTGGTTGTCGTGTTGTTAGTTGTCGCCACTTGACCCAGTCCTCACTCCTCACCTTTAGTCTCTGTTGTCAATCTAGGTCTCCTATACTAACGGTTGTGTCTCATGTTGTTGTGGACTCGTGGTGAGCTTGCGTTTTTTGTTTTTTTTGGTTAGCAATTGTTGATGTTGTTGCTGAGCTATTGTTGTGCTTGCGATGTTGTTTTACTGCTATTGGTTACTTGCTATTGTTGCGACAGTAGACATGGAATTCTCAAGAGGAAAGGCTGAATAGTTGTAACTTATGAGTTGACTTAGTTGCTAGTGAATATTCTCAAGAGGAAGGGCCGAATATTGTCTGCGGGGCGACCTGCTTTCCTAGCTTTAGTTGGTAATGTGCATTGGATCACATAGACAATCAATGACTGGGATGAATCCTTTTATTAATGTATCTTCCTATGGATACCTTTGGCTCTAGGCCCGTGAAAAACCTCTCTAAGTGCATGAGTTTTCCTAAAAAAGGTTGAGAGTAGACGAGGATTATATCCAACGATCTGTATTTTAAGCCCATCATACAATATCTCCCTAAATCATCTCAAATTTATGGACCCTATTATTTTAGCCCAATAAGTCAAACCTAAATTATTACTAAGCTTAAAGTTCAAAATCTATTTTAGCCCTTTACACTATGCACTTGTATTTCTAATTAAATATGTTGAGCCCACTAACTATGATTTGGGCAAATTATTTAGACAAAGACAAGATCTTGGCCATTAGATCTATATTTGGAATGATTAGGAAGTTTTTGATTGGTAATGTTGAAATCGAGTCCATTAAGATTGGCTTATCTAGTCTAAACTTTTCTTAGCAGACTTGTGCATTCATAAGGCTCTTGAAAAGCTATTGAATTTATACATATCTTTATTAGAAATCCATTGATAGCTCTCAAAAGCCTTGTTTATCATCGAAATGATTTAATAGTGGTCATTGATTGCTAAACTTTCCAAATATTGCCTAGCTTTTTTCTCAAAGGGCCTCAAATCTAATATCTCATATTGAAAATTGAATTTTCTATTGCTCTAGAGATCAAACATTATAGATTAAAGCATTCCGGATTCTTTGATAATCATACTAGTTTGCGAGCATGGTGAGATCACTTATTCCTCCTCTTACTTGATACTTCTCTATCTCATTCTACTTGAAGTGTTGATCTAAGAGTAACACTTGTCTCTTTCATGTAAAATGTATAACTCACAATACATACATATAATATGCATATGATAAATCCCTGCATTTACAATTAACTCGTCAATAAAGTTGTAGAGTACAAGTCTCAACATGAACAAATATTATTTACAAACAATATGATTGAAAGCAGAAATAGAACTTGAGTAGAGATTTGCGACATCACTACAAGTAGTAACAAGTACAAGTTGGTCTTTGAAATTCAAGCCAAGTGAGGGTTTGAAATATTATACTATCCTCCAAATTTGGTTAGTTTGGATAGATTCCATTAATTTATATATTCTTTGCTGTATAAGAAGAAGATTAAATCACAAAGCTTGATTTAGTCTCAAGTGTATGATGTCAGCAAGCAATCCAAGTAGCAGCACTTCTATAATACACAATGTTTGACCTTTTGTCCATTATTTGTTAAAATATTTAAATAATTAGCAACTCTCTTTTATTATTCATCACTGACCATTAATTAAAGCATCTAAACTTATATAGTAGAAAGAGCCATAAAATTCTATAATTTTTGTCATTCACAACATGGAGCTCTTTATCTCTTGTTTGACGATTTAGTATATTTTTGGCAATAAATGCCAAAACTATATAGCATTTGGATTGCTTCCATTAAGGAATACCAAGAGCATAGAAAAACATAAAAATATAATTATATTTGGGTCGATGAGGATCATCATTATTTATTTAAAATGTTATATTTTCATTTGTTTATTCCTTTAATAATTTTTAACGTGAACATTCTAAATGTTGCACTTGGCACGTGGATCCAGACACAATCTCAATCATATAAAAAAAAATACTGCTAAAACAACAGTCCAACTTAAGGAAGTGTCCTAAAAAGTATTATTATTTACAAATTCAGGTCCTCAAATTAGCAAATGACCCGATTTGGAGCCAAATAAGTATACGAAATCAAATAAGTATTGTAGATTAATCCATCTTTTTCTCCAATACAAAAAGTAAAAAAAGACAATGCTAAAGCTTTTCTCATGCATAATTACAGGTTTTAAAGATATGATTAAAGGATGGAAACAGCTTAAATATCAAGCCAATCATCACATGGTTCTGGTTCACGCCTTAAGAAAGCATACGGTCCATCTAGGACCACACAAGAAAAAAACCAGAGTCCATATTCACAAGGCTTCCTTACTTTCAAACACGCGTTACCCAAAAGTACTTAACTTGTTCTTTTCTGCTAATCATGCTTTATTATGCTATCGTGCTAAAGCACCGCCCCGAAAGCAACCCCACCCCCCCATATTTATTATTTTTTAATTTAGATGGAGTACTCCCCCACTTGCAGTGTAAATGGATATACAATTCAAAAAGACAAAAAAAAAAGAAAGAAAGAAGGGGCCAAACTAAGAGTAAAGATATTCACATTAATAAAAGTAAAAATCAATTAGTATTAATATTTTTGTAGTTTAGTAATATAAATATTGATTTTTAAGTAGAATAAATTAAATTTGAATTTTTTTTATTTTTGTTATAATTACTAAAAAGAAAAATAAAATCAACTTATCTTTAAAACTCACGTTAGTTAGATGGGGCTCACAAAGCTTTGAAACAATGGACATTTCTTATCAAAATAATAGCCATTTACCCTTTTATTTTTTATTTGTGTTGATTCTTAACAAGAGTTCTATGGTATTTATTAATAGACAAATAAGTCCAAATCAAAATACGTTATTATAATCATATATGAATAAAACTTCAAATTAGTTCCACGATTGTAAGAAATGATTTGTTAAAGTAGCACTGCCCTTAAACATTAAAGAGTCCAAAAAAAAAAAAAAAAGGTTTCATACGTGCTAGCTTTATCAACTCTCTTATGCTAGCTGGTGTATTCTGAAAACAATTTAATGGTGTCTTTTTTGTTTTTTGTTTTTTTTTTCATTGCTCAATAACTCATTAAAGGGCAGTGGAACCACTTTGTACAATTCGTTGTGGGCAAGAGCTGATAAAAATAAATAAATAAATAAAAGAAAAACACTGACATGTCAGAGGGGCATGGATGGATAGCATTTACAATTACAAGTTAGTAAATTGAAACAAAAAATTCCCAATTTTATAACCCAAGCTAATGATTTAACAAAAGGATAAATATTTACTGTTATAAACTTTCAAATAATATTCAATCATTCAAATGCAAAATTATAAAAATTTATTCTGCTAAATTAAGTACAATGAATGATACAAGTAGAATGGGAATAAATATTTATCCTTTACTCTACCGGCCATCATTCTGAACGGCTTATCCCTGTCTGGACTGTCCATATGCACACCAGACTCCAGAGATATCTACATCCATAATCAAGACTAATTATTCCTAATTACACTATAATAAATCCACGTGTCAACTTCCCATTCGCTGACATCCTCAATAAAGAAACCAAACCCTTCTAAGACATTAAATTCTAAACTCTTCAACTACATTTCAAACCAAAACTGAAAAGGAAAACCCGGACGCATACATACACACATACGCACGCCCCTTATCATCTTCACGATAAAAATTCCACAAAATCTCTCACTGTCTCTAAAACCAAACCCTAACCCGGAAAAACTCCCTCCAGCGACCTTCATGGCGACCGAATTCGGGCGCTCCGTTAAGTACGGACTCTCCCTTTCCAAACGTATCTACTACGGTAAAGGCATCAACCCTCCGGCGACCGTTCCGGCTATGACGAGGTCGCCGGAGAATTATCTCCCTACGGCTCCGATGGTTTACGCGATGATTTACGACCCGGCGATGGTGGACAATCCCGATGTTCCGAGCTACCAGCCTTACGTGCATGGACGGTGTGATCCGCCGGTGTTGATACCGCTGCAAATGCACGGGGTGACGATGGAGATAGAGTGTTTTTTGGATACGGCGGTTGTTACGGTTGCAGGAATTTGGCGCGTGCATTGTGTTATGGCCGGTGGGAAGTGCGATTGCCGGGTGGCGATACCGACCGGAGAACAGGTAGTGAATAGTAGCTTGATTCTTCTTCTTCTTCTACTTTTCCACCTTTTTCCTTCATTTCTTTTTACGGAAAAGGCAGGAAAAAGGCGCCACCGCCGTGGTGGTGATGGTGGTGCATGTGAAGTGGTTATGTCTAAGAAAGATTTTAAAATAAAAAAAAGACTTTCTTTCCTTTTTTTAAAATTAAATTTAGGCATAGAAATATTTTCTCTTAAATTAACTAGTGTGGAGAAAGTTGTGAGTCTGGTTTAAAACCAGGAATATATCATCATCATCATTATCATATATATATATATATATATATAGTTGATATAAAACATAAAGCACATGAAATTAGATAAAAGTAAGATATAATTAATTATAAAACCACGGGCCGAAAAGACAATTAATACAAAATTAAATATAAATATATTAAGTGTGCAATCATAATTGGTGGGTCATTTGATGGTGGAGTTTATGTAAATTAGTCATAGATATCGGCCCCAAAAGATACCGGCCTTAAATCTCTTTCAGGCATATGCAGTGATGTTAGTCTTAATGATTTAGACATAAAGTTCACATTTTCACTATAATCACAAAAAAAAAAAAAAAAGCTTGGCCATCATTTGAGCTTTTAAATGACAATTTCCCCCTTATTATAAATATATATTATTTAAGATCTTAACTTTTTATTAGTTTATTCAAGATAAAAAGGGTAAAATAGAACTTAAAAATCCATTTTAAAAGTAGAGATTAAGTGCAAAAAAAGAAGGAAATATTAGGACTTTTTTCTCGTTTACCCTAGAATTTATAGTAATTTGAATATATTCTCTTTGAAATTTATCCACCTTTTCAATGTTGTACATGAAACACGTGCCATGTAGCAAAATAAAAATATAATATAGAGCAATTCGAAGTAAATTGCTTTTTCCTTTTCTTTTCTTTTTTTTTTTCCCGTTTGAATTGGTGTTGGTGGATGTGATTTTTCAATACCTACCCACTTTTTTTTTTTTTTCCCTTCGATAAATATATATTTTTGACATAATTGTGAGTGAAATAACCTTTTTTTTTTTTTTTAACACAAAATAGCTGCTTTAGATGGGATTTTTACGGGACTATAATAGGAATTTTAATGATTAGATAATATATTAGGCGAGTGCCCAAGCTCTATTCAGTAACTGTTTCTCCTAAATTGACAAAGGCCCCAATAATCATGAACTATGACGCATAGAAACGCTGATGGTTGATTGATATAAAACTGAAATCTTTGATTTCTGTTTGCACTTAAAAAGGAAAGGGTACTATTTTCGGAAGTATTTTGTGTTTATATATAAGGAATATGTTAATTGATGGCGCTGTTAAAATTAAAATGCAAAGTAATAGAGATATTTTCACATTTTTTATAGGAATAATTTATCAAGCGTGTCTAGTGGAAATACTCGAGATGTGTGATGGGCTCTAGGGGCCGTTACGTGTCTTGGTTCATCAAAAGAGAACTTGCCTGATTTGATCTATCATTTATGGTCTGTGGTCTGTGTCATAAGTGATTAATTTATAGCAAGTTTATTTTATTTTTTTTATCCAAATCATGTTGTTGCTAAATTATATTTGAGGAGAGTTCGTTGAATAATTTGCCCATATGCAATTTAGAAATAGATGTGATTCCTGTGAGGGTTGTACACTTGTCTCTTATTGAAATTTGTCATAATTCCAGGAATGACGTGTATGGGGCTTATCCAGAAAATGAAATTAGAGTCTTGACAAACTTGTGGGTTAACAGGATCACTCAATTTCTACATGATTGGCATGTGGGGTGATAGAGTGAGGAAAAATTTAACATCTAATGGTCTTACTAGGGCCCCGTGATTGTGCCTAGATGAAAAAGAAACACACATGATGGTAAGTGGTAACTAACAGCTAAAGTGGCCACAGAATAAAAGTGTAAAAGGTAATGGATTGGGGGATTTCTTGTGGACACAACATGATAAAAACTTATTTATACTTGATATTTGTAACATCTCTTAGGTATTGGTTGATCTTATCATTCTGAAAATCAGACATCCAATCCGAGGACATTGGAAATTTTGGTTTTTGATTTGAGCTGACAAGTTTTGCAAACCAACTTGCAGACACTCCTTAAAGTAGATCACGAGAAAAATTTTAGGTTCCTGAATTATTGGATATTATGCCATGGTTGAACCAGTTAGCACAAATTTTAAGAAAAATGGGTTTGAGGTTCAATTAGATTTTAATGTGGTATGGAAGCACGGCAAAAAGCTTGCAATTACATTGGAATTTATGCACTTTTTAGGTGTTGACTATCAATTTAAACATGAAATTATGCTTAAATTTCTAGATAAGGCTGTGTTGTATAAGGAGCTTTCTGTAAACCAGAAGATACTTTACATTTTCTTTGCCAAACGTAGGCACTGTACTTGAATGGCATTTTTTTTTTTTTGGTAACAGCATCCATAGTGTACTCTGAATTGTTCTGTCTGCATGTAATGCTGTGATAATTCATGAGATTGCATCCATAGCACCCTCAAACAAGTCGCTATTCACCTACCTAATTAATCTGTTTAAGTCAATTGGAACAATCTGTTTAAATTTATTGGCATAGGATAAAACATGATGAACTTTGTCATTTGGCATTCTAGCTCATTCTGTCCTTGAATGAAGTGTATTTGTGAAGTGCACTGCAACAGACTCCATGCCTGTTCAACATGAGATTTGCTTATCCATACTTGCTTACTTATCTGCAGATTATACACAATTTCGATGTTCTTTTGTCTCCTCTTACTTTGTTAACTTCTCAAGGAAAGCCTGATTTGGCTAACAGGGTTTACTTCTAGGTGTTGAGGTTGACATCCCTGGAAAACTGTACAGTAGCGAACTCATAAGTATGGAAGACACCAAAGAAAATCAAGAAGCTGCCAAAGCAAAAGATGGATCTCTTTTGAAATTTCAAACTTTTACTCTGAGAGTTCCACAGGTGCTTATATTAACTTTAATATGTAATTCATGTAGGATTGTTCAAATTTGTTCAGTAGGAAAGTTGTAATTATAGCATTCTGTTCCCTCTCTTTTGTAGGTCTCTGGAGGGTCAACCCTATCCATCAGAGCCAGGTGGTCTCAAAAATTGTTGTATCGCGAGAATGAGTTTTGTCTAAGTGTACCATTTAGGTTCCCTGCATATGTCTACCCTGTTGTAAAGAAAAAATTTCAAAAGGAGAAGATTCAGTTGAATGTCAACTTTGGTACCAGCACAGAAGTGGTATGCAAAAGTGCTACCCACCCTTTGAAGGTACTTGGGTCAGTCAATATGAACTTGCATTTGGATGACACTGCACATCAGTTCTTGCAAAGAAATAATGTTCATAACTGTGCAGGAAGTGAGAAGGGAGGCTGGCAAATTGGGTTTCATGTATGAGGCAGAGGCTAAAACATGGTCGAGCAATGACTTCCAATTTTGTTTTTCTGTAGGACATCATTTTTTTCTTGACTTTGCTCATCTGTCCTTATTTTTGATAGTAGGATCTAACTTAACATTAATTTGTTTGCATGTCTTCAAAGGTCTCCTCCAATGACATCTCTGGATACGTATTCTTGCAACATCCCCCTTCATATGATTTTGATCGAAGAGAGAGTTTTCTTCTCTATCTTTACCCTGGAAAAAATCAAACAATGAAGGTACTTCACATACTTTATGCAATAATTGTCTTTTTACTTCCAATGAAGATTCATGCAGGTTTCTTGCCAATAGGATGTGTAGTGCAGTCAATTTCATAGCTATTTGAAAAATGACAATGCATTGTCTGAAGTAACAAGCAACTGCTTCCTCCTAAAACTAACATTGTGGAGGTTGAAGGAATAAGTGCTATTTAATTTGATGATTAGTGTCTAAAAAATCTTCTCAGATATAGTATACTGAACAGTGGTTGGATATCATCTAAAACACATTGCTTCAACATATTCTTGCAATTTTAAGCTCTTCTAAGAAAGGCCTAATTCATTAAGAGGCAAACTTGGTTGACCACAATAAATAACCAGGCATTGTGGAGGGGTTTGACATTGCAAATATGCCTAGTATATTTTGATTAGCTGTACCGAGTTCTTGTATCTGCTTCCTGACCTGAGCCATCATGGCTCATTCAAAAGCTTTTCTTGTGTTTGTATTTTAATAGAGGTTTATGCTTGCTGACCTTAATTTCCATCAAATTGATAGGTTTACAGAAGGGAAGTTGTATAT
Organism: Laguncularia racemosa; assembly: GCA_037954665.1. Taxonomy (NCBI): domain Eukaryota; kingdom Viridiplantae; phylum Streptophyta; class Magnoliopsida; order Myrtales; family Combretaceae; genus Laguncularia; species Laguncularia racemosa. The sequence goes on along the minus strand of JBBMOL010000479.1, from coordinate 48,210 downwards.
ATTATGGATATTAGTGGAAGTATGCAAGGACAACTAATGACAATTGCAAAGAATGCTCTATTGGAGTCTATGTCAAGGCTCAACCATCTAGATTCTTTTAACATAATTGCTTTTGATGATGAAATTCATTTATTTTCATCATCCATGGTGCCGGTAACTAATGAAACAATCTCAAATGCTACTGAATGGATCAACACTACCTTCATAGCCAATGGGGGCACAAATATCCTGCATCCTTTAGAAAAGGTTTGCATATGTTTTATCCTTATATCATTATATTACCTTAGTTTGTTCACATTCTTTATGTGTACTGTGTAGGAGATTATGTATACACCTCATTGCCCTGCAACATACCAACTTAATTAGCTTTTTTCAGGCATTAGAGCTATTGGCCGATACTACCGATTCAATCCCTCTGATCTTCCTGGTTACTGATGGGACTGTGGAAAATGAAAGGGAGATATGCAACAGAATGAAAGATCATTTGTCAAGAGCTCTAGCTCTCTTTCCTCGCATATGTACTTTTGGAATAGGTAAACCATTTTTTTCGAGATATGAGATTATCTACAGCCTTTTCTGGTCCTGTTTGCATTAAATTGCCACATTTGTACCTTTTTTTCTTTATGAGCTATATTCCTCTGGTAAACATTATAAGCATCAAATAAATTTTGAAGCTAGTTATAATTTTGCTTCTCTTGTTGGATAACTTAATTGTCTTTGCTTAATAAAGAAAGGTTGTAGGTTGCATTCTTGACTAAGCTCGGGCTGTAATCTGTCCTTGTTCATGTTGAATATAGCTTTACAACTAGATATAAAATTTTTAACTTATAGCTATATTGTGGGATTATAGATGTGATCTACAACACCCCCTTGCACTTATGTGTTGAGACTTTAAGACCCATCAAGTGGACAACTTAATTCAATGCAGGTGAAATGGTGGCGTAAGAATTCAAAATCTTGATCTCCTACTCTGATGCCTTATTAAGCTTGGCTCCACACTTGGCTAATTGAAATGAAGTCTGTTGATTGATGTAGGGATTTTGTATTTTATACAGAACAAGTTACAATGAACCGATCTAAAAAGTTTGAGTTGTAGATAGATTTTTATATTTATTACTTTAACAATCCTTTCACTTAATACAACAAAAAAATGTGCATCCTTGCTACATTGCATTTCATTCTTCTCTGTTTATGTTCTGCGAATATGATTCATAAAGCCATGTTGTCCTATGAGTTCAGTCAGTTGAAAGTCTTCTTACGTTCTATAGCTTAAGCTGATCTGTATTTCAATCTAATTTTGGCATCTTTCTGCAATTAATTTCTGTGATATTCATTGCTCATTCATCTGGGGTTCTGCTTTACTGATCTTTGTTTGAAGATGATTTCCCATCTGCTTTGTTATCTATTTATTTGTATGTCTATCTTTCTACTGTTTTAGTTTCAGCCCAATCAACTGAGTTCAAAATATGCATATTTGGTTTGTTATTATACTGCATTCTGGTAACTAATAGGTAACTATATCCCAGGTATTTATTGTAATCATTACTTTCTCCAAATGCTTGCACAAATTGGAAGGGGCCGATATGATGCTGCCCATGATGCAGGTTAGTCGGTTTCAGGCCTTTATGAAATTAGAGAGGTGAAGTCATCTTCAGTTCGATAATCTATTAGCATACAGCCTGTTATTTGCTGCAAAGACTGGAAATGAAGTAATCTAACAGAGATCAGCATGTTGTGATAGTCCTCAATGGTTCCTTGTGAATGTTACTGGAGGGACTTTGGTTTTCCCATTTGAATGTTTTGAAACTATTTGTTTTGCTAAAGCAAATATTAGATTATGTCTCAATCTGTTGATTTCAGCTTTTAGGTTGGCAGGCTGTTACTCAGAGTATTCCTTAGCTGTAACTCCGAGTGTTAAGGAACTTTTAAAAACCCTAAACCAATAATGAGGTTCTTAAATGGGGACAGTCCTTATAGAAGGACCGCATTGTTATCAAGTTCCAATACTAATACAAACAATTTTACTATCATTAAATGTGTCACGGTAATGAGTGCCCACAAGCACTAAGGGCCCCAAATTGGAACTTTGTACTTTCCAATATTGATTACACATTTTACAAAAAAGTAATTATAGGAAATGTTGCAATGTTTATTTTCTCAACATCTTAACAAGTGCCATGGTGCTCATTAACATTTTTCCTACTATATTTAGAAATAACTAATGCAAAAGTGAAGAGGTAATTAAGGTGGTAGTTCCTCTTAAGTGCTACATGATACAGGAAGATCCCAAGATTAAACCCCACCCTTTGTTGTTTATTTCCTTATTTAATAATTTCAGACAATAAATTAATGTGCCAGTGCAAATATGTGAAGTATTGTAATACTAAAATGCGGTGCTACTTGTTTTCACCACTAGCTTAAGTTTTCAAATGCGTGAACAGTGGTCCTATCATTTTCACAAATATTTATGTTTATAAAATGCGATGTAAGATTCTTGTAATTATGACAGACCATGGTGTAGATTGTTCTATTTACAGATTTGAATTGGCACTATAAGGTCTGATTCATATTTTACTCCCTTTTGATTGATCAGAATCACTTGACTGTAGAATGCAAAGATTTTTCACAGCTGCTTCATCAATTATTGCGACTGATATATACCTGGATGCTGTGGAAAATCTCGAATCATTTGAGGTACATATATCTATGCTGTTAAGAATTCATTCTCGACAGTTTAGTTGACTACTGTCTTCTAAGCATAGGTTTTCTTGCAATTGTCCGTTTCTCTGTCATTTTGACCAATAAATTTTGCAAATTTTGATTGCAGTTATTTCCCTCACATGTGCCAGATCTTTCATTAGAAAGTCCATTGGTCATCTCAGGAAAATACACTGGAAAATTTCCTGAGCTTGCCAAAGTAGGAATTACTTTGGCAGATGGGAGCATTCATACAATAGAATTAAAATTGCATCGCACAAAGGACATACCACTTGAAAAAGTAAGGATCCAACCTTCAAAACACTGCTTGCAAATTGTTATGGAGACTAAATTACAGGAGAGATAGTGGCATGAATTGTTATTTCAGTCGTGAGTATGCTCAAATGTAGCCCCTGGCTTATGGAGTGTTGATTAGCAAGCTGGAACTTTTTCCCCCTCCATCAGCTGTTCATTAACACTACGCATTTCCAGAAATTTTTTTTTTGAACTCCCTACTCCCATGTGAAGGGGTGGAGGGATTCATTATCAGGATCTTGAAAAGGTCTCTTTCTTTATTTTGCAAGTTAACTTTTTCTTGAAGGGTTTTCCCTACCTAGTCTTTGGCAAAGATTTATTGTCGATGAAAATATTGACTTTTGAGATTGAGTTTTGTAATAAAAGTAAAGTGGTTTCACCTTTAGGTTGTCTTAATACCGACATCAATTCTTTTGGTAAATTCCTTTCAGGTATATGCAAGGAGACAAATTGACATTCTCACAGCACAGGCATGGTTGGGTGAAAGCAGACAGCTGGAGCAAAAGGTCCATTACTGACTCTTATTTGATAGATACTGTCAATTCTCTCGTAGCAGTGGAAACTAGATGTTAAACATATGAAACAGTAAAGACAACCCAATCAGTCAAAATAAGAGGAACTGTTTCATCTTTAAGCCAATACAATTGGATTTATACATATGTTCTTGGCTAACTACTATATATTATATTTGTGGGGAGAGGGAACCAAATCTGTTCCATTTTATTGGGAGAGGTCTTCATGCCACGGAATTACAAAACTATTGGCAATGGATAAGTATGTTAAACAAATATATTCATGATGTGGTGATATCATAATGAGTATTTCCTTTTTGAAGCTAAAGGAGTTAAAAGAGTACATATGAAAGTCATTACAGAAAGACGCTTGTCAATCATATGGTCTATATGCATGAAGTAGCCAATCTCATGCACTGGGATCAATCTTAGGAAGCGGTGTTTTCTGGAACATCCCCTAAAGCATTTATAACACAAGTCTGGGTTTTGGTCTTGAAATTTCGGTTTGATTGTCTTCTTGTGAATTCGTGCTGCTTGAGGGGAATTCTGAAGGATGTCATTTTCTATAATTGTTTTCTGACAATCATGTAGCTCATAGTCTCAGCTCACATTCTCTTGTACTTTGCAATGATAGGTTGCAAGAATGAGCTTACAGTTTGGGATTCCATCTGAGTACACCAGCATGATCTTACTTGAAACTTCCATTGGAAAGACCGCACCAGAATCAGCTTCTCCACAAGTGGTATGGATGTGCTTCTGCTATAAAACTATTGCACCTTTCATTTTGAAGCAGTTTAATATACCTTTGTTAACAAAAAAAAAACCGACCTTTTTACGTCAAAGTAGCCTTTCCCCTACCGAACTACTCTATTGCAGGAATGTTAAGGATTGAACGTTTGTTTTCCTGCTAACTTTGTTGTATAGGTGTATGACAAAATCAATCATTCAAAGATGGCAGATCCTGTGGGCCAAAAGATTCTTTTCTTAGGAAGTTTTGGCAAGGGTTTTGGTGATTTGATTGCAACCGCGAAAAATTTCCCACCAGGAGTAGAACAAAAGCCTCAGGATGCCACAAAAGCTCTGGTGAGTGCTGCTTCCAACTGTTGCAGCAGACTGATGGATCGATGCTGCTGCATGTGTTTCATCCGTACTTGTTCACACCTAAATGACCAATGCACCATTGTTTTTACCCAACTCTGTGCCGCCCTCGCTTGTTTTGAGTGCATTAGCTGTTGCTTTGAGCTCTTTGACAATTGTACATAATGTAACAATTTTATTGGGAAAATAAACATAATGCTTCCATTTATTTTTGTAACTTTCCCTTCATTCCTGTTTTATTTTCGTCCGTGGCTAGTGTATAAAAAGGGAATGTTGTTTTTTAAAGAAACAAACAAAAAGTGCTTAGACAACCGTAAAACATTTTTATCCTATTGTTACATGTTTTCCTTTCCAGTTCCACTCTTTTGAAGGTGGGTTAGGCAGTTTTGACCTAAAATGGACAACTTTCGTTTTACAGTACAGGACATATAAAACCTACTAGAAATAACCCTTTCAAAGACATACATACTGTCGTTATTCTTAGCTCCTTTCATTAGGACAAGAGTGCCTCCTGGAGAAATTTTCATGCTATTAGACTCAAATACACATCTATGGAGATAAGGCTGTTTTGTCAAAACCCGACCGTGTCATTCTAATGAGGCTGTCATGCATGTTAATTCGGATAGTACCTACATTTACTATTCTAATTGCAATATTATGCATTATATCTTTTAGTACTTTGCGAGAATACATACGTTCTTGTGACAATAATTGCACATCTTATCGTGATTCTTACATTTGAATCTAAGTCTATTTTTATTGGAATCACTACCTCTCTCTTGCATCTAATCTAAAAGCCCACTCATTGGTTTTGCTATTGGATTCCATCTCAATAACAAGTTTTATCTTACTCAACAAGTTGATCTTTATATTCTCAAAGGCAAGCAGTCTCATCTATAAATTATAGTATCCTTGAACATATTGTGAGATGGTATAGAACACAATAAAAGCGTTGCTCTTAGCGTTTTTCAACGTTGATCAGGAATATAAGATCTAACAACGTACTTTCGTCGTACATATGCGAAATATTTAGTCTTTGCTTTAAAGCAAACTAAGTAGATAGAAACTTAATCATATTTAACACTTCTAATTTTGTCTAAAGATCAACCGCTATCTTGTCTGTAACAACCCCTTATTTAAGAGGCATATATATGCAGCGTGCGACTTCTGGCCGGATCATCCCACAAATCAACAATCATGGTGACTTGCCCTTCCACTTCGTTGACACTGCCTTTTGAACTTGTTTGCACCATGGTAGAAAATATTCGTACTGGCCATAAAATAAAATTCATGTAGCAATCATAATTCTGAGTATTAAACTTCATTGTAGTTGTTGTGAATTTGATGGAACCCTAGAGAAAGCTAAACTTGGCTTATGTCACCAGTCTCACACACAAATGAAGATAATGAAGGGACAGAGAAGAGAGAATTAAAATACATTGATATTTACAAGAAGAAAACTTATTGTAGGGAAACAAACCACGGATAAGAGAAGTAACTACTTTCTTATCATCAAGAAATGCCAAGAGGTTTCTAGGAGTCTAGAAAACCCTAAAAGAAATGCATAATCACGACTAAAAGTGATTAGCACAAGAAAATTTGAGATGGGTTGAAAAATACGAATCACAAGGACCTTGACCATACTATCCCATGGGGAAACAAAATCATTGGTGGCATACGAGCTTAGGCCTATTGTTCAAAATCCTATTTCCTCCATAGATTTCAATAAAAGGGTTATGTGTGAGGTCAAATCGAATTACACTAAGTAATCTAAGGAGAAAAGATAGAATAGAACTACATAATAATTTCACTTAAAACGCCTTGATGAGGGGAAAAACCACGAAGAAGGTGGTTTTGCTACTATGAAAAGCAAGAGAGGAGAGAGAGTTTCAAGATATCCTCAACAATTCACAAATCTTTAGACAAATCTCATGGGACTATTGCAAGTGTTTTCAAATTACACTTGGGAGTGTTACAAGTGCTATGAGGCAAATCTCCTATTTATGAGCCTACATTGAGGTAGGGTGGAAGAAACATTGCATAAGAAGTTTCATGGGCGCCTCCATGGTTTGTCCTCAATTAATATATGGTTATAAACCCACTAGTCCATCTTGGTTGATAGCCTAAGATAAAAAATGCCTCTTTGACTTCGCTGAGCCCCCCAGTTGATTGATGTACAAACATTGCATATCTTATATTATGCAAATGTATTTAGAAACACCAAAGTCCGATATGGATTAGTTTTACTATCAATAACAAATTCTCGTATAGAATGCATGGAAGGAATCAACATATTTAATAAATCTTGACCATGACAAGAAATCAGTGTAAATGCAATAAAATGCTAGACCATCTACTCCTAATTACCCTGCTTCAAAGGGCCAATGCTGTCTTCGCACATAACTAGGGGACTTAAAAAACTCCTTCACCAACAACAACACGCTATTTATTTACATATGACCCTTAAGCACCTTTAAACAAGTAGTAGGCTTAGTTCATTCCATTAACAGCACTACATGCATATGCCCTTGTGTTATCAACACCAATATCCTGAAGCCAACCAAAATGTCTCTAGTCATAGAATAATGACATCGATATCATGATGCTGAAGTAACAACATACTTTGACTACTTTGTAGAGGATCTACCCAGATTCCTCTCAACTAAAGAACAATCTGCTTTTTAACTCCACTTTCAACGAGACATTCTCTTGACTTGCATCAAAACACCAATGAAGCTTCTTCCTCAAATGCAAAAGATGGATTTATAAAATATAGTAGTCTTCCTACCAATCAAATTTTGACTCTCAAAACACTATATCCTATAGATATCCACACCAGTTTGATAATCCATAGACGAATATTCAATAGATTCAAGCTTCATCTTTCCATTGCACGCAAATGTATGACTATTAAAAGTGAACAATTATAAGGTCTACTCATCAAACCTCTGCAGAAGTTTGGAAACTAATTGATTGATGAAAAGACAGATTTACTAATTAGGTTATCGTATAGACTTATTTCATCCAAAACTCTTGCCCTAAACCTGCATTGAACAGCATTAACTTGGTATTCTCCAAGAGTGCCCTGCACATGTGCTTAAAATGCTACACTGTTGAGTTGTATTATGGTGTCTAGACATGCCATACCTTTGTAAGAACTCATTTATTTAACTTAAATCTACCAAATTTAAACCTTTGTTTGTGCATAATTCTTCAACAAATCTTGTAGTTTCTTCTCAACAACTAGTTTTTTCGGTGCTTAAGCTGCTTAATTGTGCCAATCCTATCTCTTAGAGGGTATAGCCAAAGCTCATTAGAGAAAACATCAATAGTCGAGAGAAGATACCTGCAGCCACTAATGGAAGTAATTGGAGTGGGGACTCCAAGGATGGTATTGTATGTCACCTTTATCCTGTAAATAGTGGAACAAAGACTAAGCCTTTTCTATTTCCTCAAAATGCAATGCTCATAATCCTCTAACTTATGACTTTCTCACTTGAAAGTAAACCTTTAATGCTCAGCATTGACATGCCTTTTTCACTCACATGACTAAGCATATGTTACAACTCTATTGCATTTGCCTCTAACATGCTATTAAAAACTTCTGCTACACATTATGCTGAGGATCCTTACCAAATAAAAATATCACCAGACTTTTTAACACACTCTTGAAAACTCTCAAGCTCTTTGATGCAATAACAATCCTATAAAAAACCTAGAGACACAAAACTGTTGCTCAACATTAGCACATGCCTCATATCGGATAATATCTAATAACTTGGTCATGCATTATGATTCTCATCATATGGATTCCGACCACTTGTAGGTCCCAGTCCCACTGTTACCCAAAGTAACCTCTCCATCTCTAGTAGAATTATGGGTGGTGAACCGATCCTGATTCGAAAACATGTGGTATAAGCATTTCGAATCCGTAATCCACTCATCATCTACCTTTTCATTGGCCACCAATAGAACATCCCTACCTTTTTCCATCATTGGCAACGTCAGGATCTGAAGTATCAGTTAGCCGTCTCCCCTTCTCATCTCTTTAGCTCATCTCATTCTACCAAAAAAAAAACTCAGCATTTATGTATCTGTGAAAATTTTATAAATACAGATACTAATAAGTATACTAAGTCAATTAAGTAATATAAAAATAGTAGGATTGTCGTTTTCACGAGGATTAAATTAATTACCAAACCAATATTAATTCTATTATTATTTAGGTATATAAAAAAATTACTAAAATAAAAAAAACTAATACTAATTAAAACTAATTATGGAATTAAAAAAATTATTAAAACAAACCTTTCTTGATTTAATCAATAAAGATGTGGAAAAATTGAATTCACTTAATATACTAATTGTATTGTAACAAATTATAATTATATTTAACTACTTAACTATTTTTGTGAATTTGTTAAAGTTCTTTATTTTCCTTCCAAGTTCTAAAGTTTTTTTTTTATGATATAATAATTTAAATCATCTTTTAAATCATTAAATTATTAATTAACCAAATTAATTTCCTAGATTCCTCTAGTTAAATTAGCATGGATTCAAATTTATAATTACTTATTTTTCGAATCGTAATTAAATAGTGTCATAAATTAATTTCTCATAAATTCCTTTAATATGAAATTAATAAAAACATCGCATTAAACCTTAATTGCAAATTTAGTTCAATTAAAAATAATAAATCTTTCAATTAAACTAAATTAATTAAATAAGAATCTTGATTAGTTCTAAATCTAAGACATTCCATAATTATATGTTTTGAGCTCTAAACATACAATTATAGCATCAAGATTCGTAACAAAAATAATCTAAATATTTAAATATATTATAATATAGTAGCAAATGCAAATTAGTAATTAAGATTCATCACTCTCGTACAAAAGAATTTTACATATGATTAAATCAATAAAATACACAAACAAATAAAAACAATCTATATAATAATTCATTAAAGCAACTGTTAAAAACTGATTTTTTTAATTGTAGCGTGCAAGAAATCACCCGAAACAAGATAAAGAATTGAATTGCTGGTGTGAATTATTCTTCTTCCGCAACTGTGAAATTCTTCTCTAGATGCGTTCGTCCATTCTCCGAATTCGTGTCTTCGTGGTCATCGTTGTCTGTCTCCTTTTCCTTCTGGCGGTTCTCTCGTTTTTGTACGTGAAGCTTTGTTGCGGCTCCTCTTTCGTTCTTTCTGTGTCTTCGTCTCCCTTCTTGTGTCCAGCTTTTCTTATTAATGATATATATATATATATATATAAGCTTCACGTACAAAAACGAGAGAACCGCCAGAAGGAAAAAGAGACAGAACACGACGACCATGAAGACACGAATTCGAAGAATGGACGAACACCCTCTCTTTTCAAGGTCGGCTCAAAGAAAAAAAAAAAAATCTCCTCGTTGTTAGCCTTTTGGATAGAAGAACCTGATGGAGGCCTTGTGTATCTTGGATTGCATATTTGCATGTGGGTTGCTTTGAGATGTCGGGTTTTTAATTGATTGAATCTTGTATCAAAATAACTTGTGTGTATATTTTATAAATTTATAAATTTTTCCTACCACAAATGTGAAAATACATATATAAGTGTAATAAAAATTTAGGTAAAAATATATGAATTTATAATATATCAAGTGCTCCTAACTTTAGAATTTGCTTGCCCTTAAGTAAAATATATTCAATTCAAATAATAAGAAAATTATCACATTACACTTATACTAGTGCATCTCTCTTACATGATCTAAATAAAATTGATACAATCATATGAATCACTTTTGCATCCTTAATCAATGGAAGTATTAGCAACTTTATTACGTAAAATATTTACTCAATCTTTATATATTATGCACTAACAACACTTAAACTATTTGACTAAAATAATTAATCCAAGTAATGCAAGATTTTCATATAGTTTAAACAAAAGTTTATTATCCTTGAATTGAGTTTAACATTAATCTACTTACGAAAAGTCATATACACTTTAATAAATTTAAACTAACCGTATACACTTCCTATTCCGTTCCATCAAACATTCAAACTCAAATGCCGGTACATATTTCATATGTCCAATCTTAGTAATCTCCCTATATAAAGGAGAGCTTTTTCTTTTTTTCTATTTTTTTTTAAATCTAGTTTTCTCGAACTTTTCTTTTAACTCATGTAGCATGATTTAAGTCGATGTTCTCGGGCTTATCACCCAAGACAATAGGTATTTTGCCCTATATGGCACTCCACAAACTTAATCACTCGAGTTAATTAGGCCTACTATTAGATTTTTATTTTTATTTAAATTGAGTGCCATACTACACCCTTTTGACCGAGTAGATTTTTATTACCTGAATGCCTTAGGAAAGGTTAAAAAGTACTTGAGGTTAGGGTTTAGAGATACTTATAACTATAACTTGAGTCAAAGACTTAAGATATTAGAGTAGAATTGGCACTTATTATTATTATTATTATTATTATTAATTAATTAATTAATTAATTAATTAATTTATTTTTTTGTTGCCCTAACTTTAGTTTTAAGAAAGATAACTAAGAAAAAGCTTCATTTGATCACAAGTATAAGGGACTTTCATATCTTTTAAAAATTTGCTAGGAATGAGCATACGATAAAGTGAATTCACAAAATGTACATGACAAATCTTTTATAAACAACGTTGTCTCAACTAAGGATTTAGACCTAAAGTTTAAAAAGTATGAAACCTTGCACTTCAAAAATTTCATTATTTTACTCAAACAAAGTAGTAAAGTTCACAAAAAAAATCAAGCAAAATTTTGTGTAGAGTTGAAAAAATTAGCACAAAGTTGCATCTTAATGCAAAAGGAAAAAAAAATGCTAATTATTTAAATCATGCAAGTTCCATCATGCAACATATTGTATCCACTCCCCAGCTTAAAACCAACTTTGTCCTCAATGTTAAAAACAAAGAAAATAGAGAGTAAAAAGAGGAATACGCCCTTAGGGTGTTGGTTTGATTGCTCTTATTTTTAGACTTTTCCTTGTCCACAATTTATTGACAAATTCTAATGCCTTGAAAAAAAATATAAAAAGAAAAATTCAAATAAAGAAAATAATAATAATTTTTTTGTATATATATTTTTATCTTTTTTCTTTTAAACTCATAAAAAAATGTATGGGTTGCCTCCCACAAAACACGTAGTTTATAGTCACTAGCTCGACTTTTCAATTTCTTGGAGTAGGATTTCCTAGGTCAATAGTGGTTGTGTTTCTTCTAATGTCTTCCCCTTCATAAAAACATTTGAGAAGATGAACATTCAATTTGAAAGTGCGGTTATTTTCAGTTTTCAATTCAATAGTATTATAGGAAAAAAAATTAGTTATAGCAAATAGTCTAGACCATTGTGGCTTCAACTTACCTAGGAACAATTTGAGATGAAATTTATATAATAAAATCTTCTATCTAGGTAAAAACTCTTGCTTCAGTATATTCTTGTCATGCTTTCTCTTTGCTCTTTCTTTATAGATGAAAGCATTCTCATATGCTTCATCTTTGAAGTCAACCAATTGATTAAACTAAAGCAATCTCTTTTCATCTGCCACTTGCATATTAAAGTTAAGAAATTTCGCAGCCCAATATGCCTTGTGCTTAAGCTTTGTGGATAGGTGACATGATTTACCAAAAACAATTTTGTATGGGGACATATCTATAGTTATCTTAAAAGCTGTCTTATAAGCACATAATACATCATCAAGTTTTAATGATCAATTTTTTCTAGATATACTAACCATCTTTTCTAGGATACACTTTAATTCTCAATTTGACACCTCTACTCGACCAAAAGTTTGTGGATGATAAGGAGTAGCAATTTTATGAGTAACTCCATATTTAGATAAAAGATTTTCACATTGCTTGTTACAAAAATGCTTTCTCCCATCACTAATTATTGCACTAGGCACTCCAAATCTAGTACAAAATATCCTTTTTAAAAAATTTTACAACTCCTTGGGCATCATTTGTTTGTAAAGCAACAACTTCTACTTATTTTGAAACATAATCCACAGCCACAAGTATGTATTTAATTGAAAAAGTTGAGGAAAAAGGATCCATGAAGTCAATTCCCCACACACTGAAAAGCTTTATAACTAAAATATTATTTTGTGGTAATTCATGTCTCTTAGATATATTTCTAGTTCTCTAGCATTGAACACAAGACAAAATAAACTTTTTATAGTCACTAAACAAATTAAGCCAATAAAATTCCCAAGATAAAATTTTTGCTGCAATTCTTTCAACTCTAAAATGTGCTCATCTTTATTTAGAATGACAATGTTATAAAATGCTAGACTATTTAGATTTAGGCACACATCATTGAATTATTTGGTCAACACAACATTTAAATAAGTATGATTGATCCCAAAAATAAAATTTAACATCTTGCAAATTTTTTTTCTTTTGTTGATAGCACATACTGTAAGGAATTATTTTACTAATCAAATCATTTATGAATCAGTATACCAAGGTAATCCTTGAATATCTATTGCTTACAATTGTTCATCTAGAAACATCTAATTGATTGATGATTTTGTGCAATCAATTTCTAAATGGGATAAATGATTCACCACCAAATTTTCAAGACCATTCCTATCCTTTATTTCAATATCACATTTTTGCAGCAATAGAATCCAACGAATTAACCTAGGATTAACATCGATCTTAGCAAGGAGATATTTAAGGATAGCATGATCACTATACACTATGAATTTAAAACCTATTAAATAAGGTCGAAATTTGTCATAAGTAAATATAACAGCTAAAAGTTCTTTTGTAGTTGTGGCATAATTCCTTTGGGCCTTGTTCAAGGTTCCACCTGTATAAAATATAACCTAGAATAACTTACCTCATCTTTGCCTTAACACAACTCCTACAACAAAGTTGCTAGCATCACACATGATCTCAAATGGAAGCTCTTAATTTGGTGCAACTATCATTGGTATAGAGGTGAGCTTCTCCTTCAAAAGATTAAATGCCTATAAACATTTGTTATTAAAAACAAAAGGAGCATCTTTCAACAATAAGTTACAAAGACTTTTAGAGATTTTAGAGAAGTTATCAATAAATCTCCTATAGAAGTTAGCATGTCCTAAAAAGTTCCTATGTCCTTTTATTGAAGTAGGTGATGGTAACTTCTCTATAATCTCTACTTTTTATCCTATCAACTTTAATACCTCTCATAAAAATTTTGTGACAAAAAACAATTCCCTCTCTTATCATGAAATGGCATTTTTCCCAATTAAGAGTTAAAATTTGTATCCTTACATCTTTTAAGTACAAATGACAAAATTTTCTAACATGCATCAAAAGAAGTTCTAAATACAGAAAAATTATCTATGAAAATTTCAATAATATTTGAAAAAATAACCATTACACACCTTTAAAATATGGCGGGTACATTACGTAAACCAAACGACATTCTTCTAAAAGCAAAAGTGCCATAAGGGTAAGTAAATGTGGTTTTCTCCTAATCCTCTAGGGTTATGTGAATTTGATTATAACTGGAATAATTATCTAAAAAGCAATAATATTTATGCTTTGCAAGTCTCTCCAACATTTGGTTTATAAATGGAAGAGGGAAGTAGTCTTTTTTGGTGGTATCATTTAATTTTCTATAATTTACATAAAATCTCCAACCCATTACATTGTGAGTAGGTATGAACTCATTATTATCATTTTAACCACAGTTATACCACCTTTTTTGGGAACAACTTGAACAGGACTAACCCATTTACTATATGAGATAGCATAGATAATACTTGTATTAAGTAGTTCGAGGACCTACTTCTTCATAACCTCTTTTAATGTTGGGTTTAGTCTCCTTTATAGTTATATTGTAGGTTTGCATTTGTTCTCTAGCAAAATTTTACGAGTGCATATTAGAGGGCTGGTTCCTTAATGTTTGCTATTGTCTACCTGATTGCTTCCTTATGCTCTCTAAGAATATCCAACAACTATTGCTCTTGATCACTTGTCAAAGAAAAAGAAATAATTGTTGGTAGTGTATTATTTGTTCCAAGAAAAGCATATTTTAAATGATTTGGTAAAGGTTTTAGTTCAAGCACTAGGGGTTTTGTCACTAATGGTATTGGTTTTGTCTCATTAGTACCAAGCTCCTCAAATTGTCTACATATGATTTCAAGCACTTGCTCAGTACATTCATCTTCCAACTTATCATCATCCAATTCATCAATATCTTTCAAGACTGATTCTATAGTCTCTACACTTATCTCCTCCTCCACAGGCTTAGACAAAAGTTAATCAACCATATCAATTGTATAACAAAACTCATTATCATCAAATTGTTTCAGAGTATCATAAAAATTAAAAGTAACTTGTTCATCTGTTACTCTCAAAGTGAGCTAACCTTGTTTCACATCAATTAATGCCTTATTTATCACTAGGAATGGTCTTTCAAGTATCATAGGAACCTCCCTATTCTCTTCCATTTCTAAGACTATAAAGTCAATTGGAAATATGAATTTATCTACCTTCATTAACATGTTCTCTACAATACCTTTTGGATATTTGACACTTTGATCAACAAGTTGCCAAGTAGCATGCGTTTGCTTACGTTGTCCAAGTTTTAGTTTCTTGAAAATAGATAAAGACATCAAATTAATAGTAGTATCAGAATCAATAAGTATCTTATCAAAATGAAAATTTTCAATGGTGCATGGACTAGTGAAACTCCCACGATCTCTTTGTTTTTGAGGAAGATGAGATAGATCATTTTATAATATTATTGAGCACTCTCCTGTAAGTATCACAAGCTTTGCATCATCAATATTTCTTTTCTTAATAAGCAACTCCTTCATGAATTTTGCATAAGATAGCATTCTCTAGAGTGTTTTTGTGAATAGGATGTCGATTTGAAGCTTTTTGAAAACATCAAGAAATTTGGCAAATTGAGCATTCGGCTATTGTTGCTTTAGTCTCCCAAGAAATGGAATTAGAGGAACATATGGTTTCATCTTTCTTAGCTTGGGCTCTAATTCCTCCAATTTCTACTTCCCTCTATCTTTCTTTTCTATCTCTTCATTGTTAAGATTTTACTCTTCTTCACCTAATTTTCTAAGTTGCCGACCATTGCTCAGCATGATCACATTCACACTCTTGAGATTCTTTTCAATGTTGCTTGGGAAAGACCTTGATGCTCTATTGCTCAACTATTGTGACATTTGATCTAATTGTGCTTTTAACTTTTAAATAGAGGCTTGTTGGCTTTGTAACATGGTGTCGGTTTTCTACATGTAACTTATCACTAGTCCCTCTAAATTTGGTTGCTTTGGCTAAGGTGGTGTATTCTAACTTGGTGTTTGATTTTGTAATCTAGGTTGTGGTCTCAAAACATTATTCTCATTTCCCCATGAAAAGTTTGGATGATTCCGCCAACCGGAATTATATGTGCTTGAATATAATCCTTGATTACTCATTTAAAAATTATTGACAAAACTAACTTGCTTGGGAGCACCACTTGATGATGCTAATGCAAATGGATTTCTAACCAAGCACTCATTAGTAGCATGTGGACTTGCATATAACTCACAAGAAAGAACATAATTAGCATTAAAAGAATTAGATACAATGAGTTTACTTACCTATGTAGTGAGTTGTGCAACTTGAGTAACCAAATTGGAAATTGAGTCCATCTCATTCACTACTACATGTCTAGGTTTTGCCCTTTTGTTCTGCCAGCTATATGCTTTGGAGGCCATATCTTCTATCAATTCATATGCTAGCTTACATAACTTGCTCATTAATGTATTCCCTATTGTAGCATCCACCATTGATCTAGATGTAACTCTTAAACCATTATAGAACATTTGAACTATAAGCTAAGTAGGTAACTTGTGGTGTGGACACTTCCTAAGTGCTTCCTTATATCTTTCCTAGGAATCATAAAGTAATTCCCCCTCAATCCGAACAAAATTTGTGATGTCGTTTTTGCGTTTTGCGGTCTATGTAGGTAGAAAGAACCTTGAAAGAAACTTTCTAGAGAGCTAGTTTCAAGTGGTTATTGACTCCTATGACATTTAATTCAACCAACTTCTCACCTTATCATGTAGAGAAAAAGGAAAAAGTCCCAATTTGATTGCATCACTCTACACTCCATTACTCTTAAAAGTATCACAAGTTTGGAGGAACACTACATTGTGCTCATTAGGATTCTCATGTGGTAATCCTCCAAATTGATTTGCTTAAACCATTTGAATGAGTGTGGGTTTGAGCTTAAAATTATTGGCCTGAATAGTTGGTCTCCTAATCTTAGAACCTCTAATTGTAGGCATTGCATATTCCCATACAGCTCTACCATTCTTTGCCAGTTGACTATTTTCCTTTGCTATTTTAGCATTCTCTAACTCTACTCGATGTCTATTCTCTCTTAATAACCAATGAAAGGTGCACTCTATCTTTGGATCAAATGGCACAAGTTCCAAGCTTCTACTTCTTTTCATCAACCACCTATAAGAGAAAATAAAAACACATGTAGTAAACTAAAAATAAAAAGAAACTAAAATAATAATGACTAAAATTAAAGCAAGAAAACAAATAAAATAACAAAAGGATTTTTTTTCTTAGACTAATAATAGCATTAAAGTGGTTTAATATTAATTTCAAATCCTAGCAATGGTAGCAAAAACTTCATTCGTGAAAATTTTATAAATGCGAATACTAGCAAGTATACTAGGTCGATCAAGTAATATAGAAAGAGTAGAGTTGTCCTTTCCTAGACCAATATCAATTCTATTATTATCTAAGTACAAAAGAAAAAAAAATCTACTAATTAAAACTAGCTATGAAATTAAAACGATTACTAAAATAAACTTTTCTGGATTTAATCAATAATGATGTGGGAAAATTGAATCTAATTAATATACCAATTGTATTGTAACCAAATTATAATTATATTTAGTTACTTGGCTATTCTTGTAAATTTGCTAAAGTCCTTTATTTCTCTTTTGAGTCCTAAAATCTCTTTTTATGATATAATAATTTAAATTATCTTCTGAATCATTAAATTATCAATTAACCAAATTAATTTCCTAAATTCCTCTAGTGAAATTGATATGATTCAAATTTATAATTACTCATCTTCCGAATTGTAATTGACTAGTGTCATAAATTGATTTCTCCTAAATTACTTTAATAAGAAATTAATAAAAACACTGCGTTAAGCCTTACTTGCAAATTTAGTTCAATTAAAATTAGTAAACCTTCTAATTAAACTACATTAATTAAATATGAATCTTAACTAGTCCTAAATCCCCTTCAAGTTTAATAAGACATTCCATAATTATATGTTTTGAATCTTAAACACATAATTACAGCATCAAGATTTGTAACAAGAATAATCTAAATATCTAAATATATTATAATAGAGTAATAAATATAAATTAGCAATTAGAGTTCATCTGTGTCCAGCTTTTCTTATTATATATATATTTTGTTTACAGCTTTCTATTTCCAATGTCGGTTCAAGGAAAAACAAATCTCCTCCTTATTAGCCTTTTGGATCGGAGAGCCTAATGGAGGCCTTGTGAATATCTTGGACTACATATTTGTATGTGGGTTGCTTTGAGGTATAGGCTTTTTGATTGATTGAATGTTATACCAAAATAACTTATGTGTATATTTTACAAATCTATGAATTTTTCTTATCACAATTATGAAAATATACACATAAGTATAATAATAAGTTGGGAAAAAATATATAAAATTTTAACATATCATATCCCTTCCCCTTACCATAAGGATACATCTTGTTACTATGTCTTTACTTGCAATGTGACTTAATCTATCTGCTTTTCTCTTGCAACCATTGCCAAAGTGAGCTCATACTACTACTATTTGGCCTAACTCATTATTGAGTTTACACTCATTTAAAGTGATTTCACATTTGTGAAGGTTATAAAATGGAAGAGAAGCACAATAATAAAAGTGCCTAATTTTGATCTTCAATCCTAACATCAATATTTTTAAAATCATTAACTAACACTAGAGTTCACATAAGTGACCCCTAACAAATGTACCTAAACAAATATGCGAGGTATACAACGTTTCTTCATAATGATTTGTTGGTTAGCAACCTTATCATATGTAGTGTCTCAACTTTCACTTAAAAAAGACTAGCTATAGTTGTCTCTCAAAGAATCTCCTATAGTACAATATTTGAGAGGCACATTTACATTTTTTCAAGGGCTTTCTTGTTAGGATTAATTGATGAATAATCAGTTGTATAATTAGAACTCTTTGATTTGCACAAAAGCATCCCCTTTAACTTGTTTGAAACCAAAAGTACTAACATCCATATGTGCCATAAATTGAAATCTGCATGATCATATATTTCTCAACAACAAACTTCACTGGCGCTATCTCTATTGATATTTGAATTTGCTAAGAACAAAACCAACGAACAATAGAAACTTAAAAGTCTAGAATCATGGTTGTGGATCAACAAAATAGCCAATATGGCTCTAATACTAGTTTGTTGGGATGCAGGCCTAGGATTGAAACAAAGTACGTAGTAGTGAGGGTTAAACCAAGGAGGAAAGAGAGAAAATATTTGCATAATAACTTTATATGGAAAATTCGAATACAAAGAGAAAACGACGAAAGAGGGAGGATGAATTCACTCTCAAAGTCAGTAAGTAATGCTATGGGTTGGTACGGTGCTGGTTTGGACTTCCTACCTAATCAACTTTTGCTTTGGTTTCCTTTAATTATATAAATGATGACTTAGAGATCCAATGAAAGTGTAGCTAGTCAAAGTCAAACAATGATGGCCACCACTTTCCTGGAGGATAGAAGTCCCCATCACTTTGTGTCTTAATTTATTTGGCAAGCTGTGAATCATTCCATATTTGGCAAATTATGGTTCATGGCTGCGAAAAATTGCTTGGATTTCCAAGACCTAGCAATAGATGCATTAAACCACATGGAAAGCTCTCACTTTGTTAGAAAATTTCATCTTGATGCGAGTGATTTTGAACTTACCCTCTTCTACTTGCATCTCGAGAAGCTTTGGTTTCCGTAGAGCTTTCCCTCCAATTAGGTGATGACAAACGTTTGATATTCTAACTTCAAATAAATTACTGTGCTATCCTATGGATATTACTCCTAATTTTTGAAGTAAAGCACTTATATTATGCTTTATAAAATACATTTACATCGTAAAATTTCTCCTTGTAAAACCAAGTTGATGTTTTATATTGATATTTAATACTTATATTATGCTTTATAAAAAGTATTCATATCGCAAAATTTCTCCTTTGTAAAACCAAGTTGATATTTTATATCAATATTTAATTGCAATTAATTTTTAGCGATGGATTTAAGGCCTAATTTGAGTCATATTGAATGTTAAAATATCATATAAATTAAAACAACTTCAAATCACAAGACAAATTAATCAACCAAAAAAATAATTATTATAAGTGTATTTTTATCTAAAAAACCGATTTGGTATCATACTAGAAGTAAAATTTTCTTCATATTTTATGAAGTTTAAACAGGTTATTTAAAAAATTCACGATATCACTATAATTTTAATAGTTTTACGGGTGTCTCTCCAATTTAAACTTTAGTGATCAGATTGATGAGGTTAACTGTGCTACTTGGTACGCTTTTGTACAATGTGGTCTGTTAACATTAACGGCGTCGAACATATTGATGACAGACGTAGATTCATGAGAGCCACACGTTGTACACCGTCGAAGTGGTCCAGAAGTATTGCTATTACCAATTAAAAGTAAACATACACATATATATGTATATTTTTTGACCAAAAAAAGAATAGCAATAATCAAATTAAAAGCTCATTAGATTGTTTATCCTCCTTACACTATAGGAACGCGCCATCAAATCCAAACAAAGCTCCTAATCTAAGGATTGGGCCTAATGATAACAAGAATGACAATTCAAAAGCACAATCTACAAAATCTTTAGCCGATAAGTCTATTGATGATATAAACAACATGATCAAGCGCTTAAATGAACTCAAAGATACGAGGAAACCCAACCCATGGGAGATGTTCACTATTGGAAACTCTCCCTTTACGTAGGACATTCAAGATGAGCAGCTCCCTACCCATGTATGAATTCCCCAATTAGAGTTCTACGATGGGACAATTGACCCCACAAAGCATCTAAACTACTACATAACTTAGATGAACCTCCTTGGAGTTTTTGATGCTATAACTTACAAGGCCTTTCTAGGAACACTCAAGAAATCAATATGTACATGGTTTTGAGGCCTCAAACCTAATTCTATTTCAAGTTTTTGAGAGCTTGCCATTATTAGCAATTCTTGATGAGCAAGATGCTTGAACGAGACTCCTTAACCTTCAACCTTATCAAATAGAAGCAAGATGGAATGCTTAGAGATTACATCTCTAAATTTAATAAAGCAGTACTCAAGATCCCCAACATTGAAATGAGCACTTCCCTTATTGCAGTCGTGAACGAAGTGAAGGACAGGTCTTAGTTCTTCTACTTCCTTACCTTACATAAGCCTAAAGATCTTAGGGAACTCCAAGAAAGGGCCATAGATTATATCACCTAAGAAGATGCAATGGTGGTAAAGTAGTAAGCCGAGCAAGAGTCCTGTAACAAAAAGAAGAATGGCAAGGATCGACCTTCTAGAAAAGATAGGCTTGGCTCTAACATAGATGGTAACGGTTCTACTTGAAATGGAAATGGTGGTAAAAAGCACGTCATCCTTTTCTACTAGTAGCATAACCCCTTTAATACGCCTTGGGTTGACTTCATGGAGATATAAGACTGAGGTATTATCATAGTTGTCAAACTCGTGATTTTATGTAGAATCGTGAGAGAGTTTGTAGAATCGGAACATAAAATCGAAATGTAGAAATGTAAGTTTTTACAACATTTGTAAAATAACTTACAAATATTGTAAATTTATTTACAATAGTCTTAATATATAAATATATATATATATATATATATATATTATGAATCATAAAAATAAAGAAATTTAGCGTATATTTTGGTCATAAGTCCTAATAAAAGTTATAATTTAATTGCTATCTAGTATCTTCAAAAGCTAAAAGAATATCTTTTTCCTTCCCTTAGGTTTATGATTTTGAACACAGTAATAAAGTCTACACATACATTAATGCAAGGATAAAGCAAAAACTAAACCTTTTAAAGTTTTTAGTTACAAAAATAGTTAGGAAAATGTTAAATGCTTAACATAAAAACTATATATATATACAAGTTAGTGTTGAGGTGTGGCTTATACTCCTCGCACGCTGAGTGGGTGAGGGTCTCAAGGGGGTAGTGCCTTTTGGATACCAAAGGGCTTTTAGCATTTAAGTCCATATTTTTCATTAGCAGTTTAAGCTTAGGATCATGAATAGCTATTATTATATATTCTTTTTTTCGCTTGTAATTGAGTGATGTAATGAGATAAGCGAGGTGTTAAATATAGTAGAATCCTCTACTTTTGTTGTCACCTTCCATATCATTTAACTTTAGCCAGGTGCATCATTGTTTCTAAAATGATTAGAAGCGGTCACACTCAATGACCATGTAGGTGTAGTAGCAACAGCAACACACGAACGTGATTCCAAACTCAAACAATGCCCAAATTGGTAGAAATGGCTCTAAACTCGTGATTTCACCGAGTTCACTGAGTCCACTCGTGATTCTATTCGAGTTTTCTCCAAATCGAGTTTGTGATCGAGTTAACTAGGAATAGTGAAGTAAGAATGTAAACTTGGATGATTTCACGTTTTGACTCGCGATTTTGACAACATTAGGTATTATTACTTGGCTTGATAAGATGAGGAATAATCCCTCTAAAAGAAACTTTGACAAGTATTTTGACTTCCACAAAAATAGAAGTCAAACAACTAAGAATTGTACTCAGCTGAAGAATGCTTTTGAAGACCTCATCAGATGAGGCTATCTACAAGAGTACATAATAGACAACGATAGGCCTCTAAAGTGAGGATGTAGAGATGAAAGAGAAGAAACAAGGCAAGACCAAGAAGTTCATACTGTTAGAGGAACCATCAATATGATAGTAGGAGGGCCAGTTACGTAGGGGATGATAGATCTCTTAGGGCAAAGCTTATGCTTAATTAAGAAATTACTAGAACATATTGAGCACTTAGTCAAAGTGACTAAAAGTTGACACCACTATTACCTTCTCGGTTGACGACCTAGACGGTGTCATGTTCCCTCACAATGACACTCTTGTGATCCGAACTCACATAGCTAACTTTGATGTCCACAAAATACTGGTTGATAATGATACTTTTTCGGACATGATTAATAAAAAGGCTTATGACTAGATGAGAGATTGGGTTGAAGCAAAGTAAAAACCTTATGACAACAAGCTCTTTGGTTTCAACAACTTGCCAGTCAAACCTGAAGGAATCATAACTCTTCTCATAGAGTTTAGAGATGGTCCTCAGAAGACGTAGATCCTAGTTGGCTTCCTTATTGTCAATGTGTGGTCATCTTATAATGTCATTCTAGGATTACCATCGCAAAACACAATATGTATGATAACTTCCATGACGCACTTGAAGGAAAAATTCATTACCTCTATAGGGGTAGGTATTTGTCCAAGTGATTAACAAACATCCTGGAGTCTATATTTCTAAGCCCTCTCTTAATATAAAGTTCTTACAATAGATTTTACTCTGGAGGAAAAGCTAGGATCAAGAGGGGAACCAGCAAAAGAGACAAATGAAATCTAAATTGGTAGCTCACTTGAAGAGACTACCAAAATAGGAATGACAGTCTCAACTGAGCTACGCTATCAATTGATTGCCTTCCTTCAAGCAAATGTAGATGCCTTTACATGGTCGCCATTCGACACGCTGGGAATTTCATCTAAAGTGAGGACACACAAGTTGAATATCAACCTTGCTACAAAGGATGTTAAGCAAAAGAAAAGGCATTTTGCACTTAAGAGCTAGGCCACCATCGAGGAAGTGGTTCAAAAGCTTTTAAAGGCCAAGTTCATATGAGAAGAACCTTATCTCACTTGGTTAACTAATTGTGTGCTAGTAAACAAGTCCAATAGGAAGTGGCACATGTTCATTGACTATACTAACTTAAACAAAGCCTGCCTAAAGCACTACTTCCTACTTCCTTGATTGATCAACTAGTCAACTCAACTTTGAGGCTCACATTACTAAGTTTCATGGATGCCTTTTCAGACTAAATCAAATCTAAATACATGAGCCCAACTAGGTCTACACCCCATTTGTCACTAACTCTAGAACATACTGTCACAATGTGAAGCCCTTCGAACTTAAGAATGCTGGAACAATGTATCAAAGGTTGGTAACAAAAATTTTCATGCACCGTCACAATGTTGAAGTGTATGTTGATGATATGATCTTGAAAAGTAAAGAGCCCTAAGAACACCTTGTAGACTTATAAGAAACCTTCCAAAAATTTCAATAGTATAACATGAAGTTGAACCCATAAAAGTGTGTTTTGGTATGGCATTTGGAAACTTCCTTGGCTATGGTCACTTCATGAGGAATAGAAGCCAACCTTGAGAAGATTAGGGCAATATTGGACATGCAACCCCTTGAGACAATCAAGGAAGTTCAAAGGTTGATAGGGCCCGAATTGCTACACTTGGTAGATTTATTTCCAAGTTAGCAGATACGTATGCTCCCTTTCTCAAAGTCTTGAAGAATCTAGCAAACTTTCAGTGGACAAGTGAGTGCCAAGATGCTTTTGAGAAGCTGAAGCACTTTCTTACAATGCCTCAAGTCTTGTCAAAATTGATTATAGTGGTCCTCACTAATAAGCCTTTAAGGTAAATCCTTTAGAAGATAGACATAGCAAGAAGAATGGTCCGTTATGCTTTAGAGCTTAGAACATACATCATCTAGTACCAACCACACGAAGTTATCATGGCACAAGTATTAGTTGATTTTATAGCTGAGTTAATAGTGGAAGATGAGGCATCTATTGAAGATTACGAGAAGCCCACTTGGATGCTTTATGTAGATAGCTCATCTACTAGGGGGTGGAGTAGGGCTTGTATAGTGCAGACCGCGTAGGGTTGAGATTCAATATGCTCTAAAGTTTAGATTTCTAGCTAGTAATAACAAGGTAGAATATGAAGCTACCATTGCTAGCTTAAAATTGGTAAAGGGAATTGGGGTGAAAAAGGTTGAGATTTTTTCAAACTCATAACTTATAATCCAATAGGTCAGTGGAGAGTATGCTATTAAAGATGAAGTGATGACCAAGTATCTTAAGGTCATTAAATGCTTATGCTCTAGCTTCCCATCATGGAGCATTGTGAAGATTCCCCAAGCATAGAATGCAAAAGCGGACGGACTATCCAAGTTGGCCTTAACATGCCTCTTAGACCTAAACAAGAAGGCATTTATAGAATTTATCCTTAAGAATAGTATTAGCAAGTCTCATCAAGAATGCCTTACCAATGAAACCTAAGCTCCTCAAGAGCAATGTTAGATTGACCCAACCATCAACTACTTAAGTAATGGCACTGTCCTTGAAGAAAGGAAAAAGGCAAAGGTCTTGAGGCAAGCAATGGCCTAGCATACACTTCTTAATGGATAGCTTTATAGAAGGGCATTTGGTTTACCACTACTAAAATGTCTTTGACCTATAGAAGCTAAGCAGCTACTCATTGAGCTCTATGCTAGAGTATGCAATAATTATATTATGGGCTATGCTTTAGCCATTAAGGCACTTTAAGTCGGTTATTACTAGCCCATCATGAAAAGGGATGCTACAGTGACTGTGTAGTAATATGACAAGTGTTAAAAGCACACTCGAGTTGATAGACAGCCAAGTAGTAATCTTGTGCCAATCATAAGCCCATAGCCTTTCGCTTAGTGGGAACTTGATATCCTTAGACTGTTCCCCAAAGCCACGAGCCATTGTTAATGTATTATAGTTACTGTTAACTACTTTACAAAATGGGCAAACCTGAGCTAGTGGTTAAGATCACCAAACATAGTGTAAGAGACTTTGTCACCTGAGCTATATTATATAGTTTTGGAATCCTTAATGCCAATGTCACTGATAATGGCACTTAATTTGATAGTCCTAAGTTTTGAGAATTTTATACAAAGTATAATTTCAAGATCCACAATACTTTGGTCACCTACCCATAGTTGAATGGTCAAGTTGAAGATGTAAATAAAGTCATCTCGCAAAGCCTCAAAAAAAGGGTAGATCAAGCTAAAGAAAAATGAGTAGACAAACTTCCCTATATCTTATGAGGGTATTGGATGGCCCTACGGACAACTATTGGAGATATCTCTTTCAACTTAACTTTTAGAACCAAGACTATTCTCTTAGTTGAGCTCGAGCTACTAAACCTCCAAACTCAAGATTTTGATTCTTAAATCAATGAGATTAGTCTCTAACCTTGACTTCCTTGAAGAGCTACAAGATCAAAATAGTTATAAGGTAGTAGCATATTAGCAACAAGTAGCAAAATACTATGATAAGAAGGTGAAGCATAAGTTCTTCTGGCTAAGAGATCTAGTTTGTTAGGAGCTTAAAGTCACCAACTCTAGGGAAGGCCAAGATAAATTGGCCTCAAATTGGGAAGACCTTGTTCAAGGTCAAAGAATGGTTGGTCGTGATGCATACAAGCTTGAAAGACTTAATGGGCACCCAATCCTAAGAACATGGAATGCAGATAATTTATGCCCATACTTTGAATAACTTTTAGAATACATCTTAGAGCTTGTTCTAGAGTATCGTTTATAATTGTAAGCATTCCTGTTACTTAATGGAATTATAATTTATGGTTATTGCTTGTACTTATTAGTTGCAAAGGCTTTATTCAATTCATCTTACTAAAGAACATGAAAACTAAAATTCAATACAAAATGTCATGAACACCTAAAATAGAAAATGATGAACTCCGCTAAATATCTAGCAAACAAGCACCCATCATAAGTGGACTAATTGGTTAGACTTGTATTCTAAAGCCAGAATGTGGAATCTCCTCATCGATTAGGCTTAAGCTTAAGTGATGACAACATTCCACCTTGTGACTAAACCTTGACCTGTACGATAATTGATCAGGTCTCTTACTAATTGATAGTGTTTTACATTGCATCGAGGGACATTCTAACCAACCAAGCTTAAGCTTAAATGCTGTGGATGCCCCCATCAAAGGTTAGAACATTAATATGTGCATAAGTTCCAACCAAAAGATACTTTAGTCTATGGAAATAGAAAAAATGATCAAAATTTAAAGTATACAATGACTTTCAATTAGATATAAGACGATCAATGGATAAAAGAATAAAAAATAACTAACAAAGACTAAAGTGAACTTAGAATAAGAGAACCATCAATGGATAAAAGAATAAAAAATAACTAACAAAGACTAAAGTGAATTTAGAATAAGAGAACCATATTTCATTCATTAATAAATTTTTACAAAGTTTAAAAGTTTGGCATATCGACCATTGTATAGATAAGAGCAAAGTAAAAAAAAAAAAAAAAAAAAAAAAAATTCAAGATGGTGAATCCTCCACTAGGGCCAAGGTTAGTTTTGAAACTTCCTCCATAGCTTGCACCAAAAGCTGATCTATTAGCTACACTTCCTAAGGAGTAGGAGAAAGGTTATCATCTCGATTGGTGAGGGGGAGGAGAGGTGTTTCATCTTTAATTGGCAAAGGAGGAGGGGGTATTTCTTCTTCACTAAGAGGAGGAGAGGGAGGAATGTCTTCTACGATGATCACACCGGGTGATGAAGGCACATTATCCTTGATCTCTTGATCCTCAGTCTTTACTGCTACCCCTTGAGCCTCTATTTCCTCCTGCTCCTCTAGAGGGATGTTTAGTTCATGCATCTTTTCTTTGGGCTAGGATAAGTTGTACGTTGGATCCCTCTCATGGATTTAACACCACATGATCCTTTGGCCCCCTTAATCACCCTTAGCAAATGTTTGGCATACTCATTGGAGAGTTGGATCTCCTCATAATACTGATCTTTAATAGGTTACTCTTTCTCCTCTACCTCTTGAATTCATGTATCGTAATCAACGACACACTCATTGAGCTCTGCAATTTGCTCCTTTGATGTCTCCTCTTCCCTATTGGATCTCTTGATGCATAGTTGCATAAGATCTAAGTCCCACTTATAATTTACCATGATTAGCTTCTCTTAACGAAGCTCATGAGTAAGATAGGTCTCCCGGTGATGGTAACTTGCCACCTATTTAGGATGTGTGTTGATATAACTAATGAGCTCTTGAAGTTCTTGTCGTATCCTCACCAACTTGAATGAATTCATTTGAATCTGTTCCTCAGCTTTAGCTAACTTCTTATGACAATCCTCCTTAACCACTTTGAGCTCCTCTTCAGCTTCTTTCAACTCAACTTCCATTGTGATTCGCCTTTACAAGTGAGAGTCATTACGATGATATTGGTAGCTGAATAACTTAAAGTAGGAGTCATGCTCTACAGTTTAATTGTGTACCTATCTTTCACCCTCAACATAGGCATATAGGACCTTGTAAGTAGTCTTGATTGTTTCCAATAACAAAAAACATGTAAAAGCAAAAGAGACAAAGAGAGAGAGAAGTTGACAATGGAAACTTACCTCTACAAGATAAGCAAAAAAATAGCTTTGCAAGTTTGAGGTTAACATTTCTGCAGCAACCTTCTCCACCTTCCCTCTCTTATGAGGGTTGAGGAAGCCCTTAAATTGGTTGGAGTGACTTAACTTGCCTTTAGAAACCCAAGCCACCATAGGTAGTGACACCCTGGAGGAAGTAGACTTAGATGTCTTAAGTTGGCCATTACTCCCCTTATGCTCCTCCCATCCTGATGGAGCAACATGTTACTTTTTCTAATGCCTCTCGGCTACATGACCGACATCTCCACTTGAGACAACAAGTTTTGCCTCTATATCGTTAGGGATAGGGATTACCTCCTCCACTTAGGCTTATTTTGGCCTCAGTGCTTCACCTTGTTAAGGGACGCGTTGTAGCCACTTAGCATCTACGGTTGGAGTCTTCCCCTTCCTAGTAGCATTGGTGGCTAGCTCTATGGTGTGAGGGAGCTTGAGACCTCTGATAAAAATCCACCTAGTGGTTGTCTTCTTTTGCAGTAGGGCTCTTGACTTAGCCTTCTTTGCCCCTTGGGGCTCTTTTTTGCCTCATCCGACTTGATGAGTTGTAAGGTTTGATAGGTGCACTGATTTGATGGGAGGCATATCTACATAATAAATAAGCAGGTTAGTTAAAAATAAAGGATTTATAGGAGAAAACTTTATAAGGGGGACTACGCCTCTAAGCTGTAATGGATGAGCTTTCCTTGTAACTTACACAAGCTCTCAAATGCTATAAGTATGGTATATGCATTTGGGATAAGCTAACACAGGTTAACTCTATGATAATTGAAGAATTGTTTTTGGAAGTTGGTAAAGGGAAGTTGTAGATCAAACTCAAAAAACTACTCATACACATAGAGCCTATTGCTCTCTAGGGTGGCCACTTGATCATCCTTATAAGCTGGTTAGACAATCTAACTCGTTGGGAGTAGCAAGTTATAGAATCTAACTACATCGGCATTGGCCTCACAAACCATATTTTTTACAGCTTTCGGGCTTCCCCTTAATGTAATAAGCCTATTAAAAAAAGGGATTGACCAATTTGTAATCTTCTCTATAGTTTAAAGAAATATGTAGGGCAAGTTCTTTGACTATAGCTTTATCTTCCTCCTCCTCGCATGATCATAAGACTTGATTGTCTACCCCCTTAACTTACACCACCTGATTATGGGTCAACTTGAAGGACTTGGCTTAAGGTAGGGGAACGAGCCCTTTAATAAAATTTAAGAGGGTTTGTGAGGAAGAAGAATCGACCAAACCTATAAATGATCAAGAGATTGGAAACGTGGAGTTGAATTCGAGAAATCAAGAGCATAAAGAGAGGAGGGATTTTTTTGTGAGGGAGAAATGAGAGAAAAGGTGCAAATAAGGCTATTCACCCCCTTTATATAAGTAGTTACAACATGCATGAGCAATTTCCAAGGATACTTCATATCGTACCACATGTACAACTACTATAATGAAGGGTTGAGATTTTTTAGCCTTTGTAGTTGCCTCAAACCCTATCTTGCCACATATTTTTACTCATTAAATGCACAGATTCATGTGCACATGCATGTGATTTGAATTCGACAGTTGATAAAGATAGAGCTATACCAAAAAAGCCTCCCTTTATTAAGTTTAGAAGGGTAGGGGTGTGGAGAATCAAGAGAACCTCGATTCAGATTCCCTCAACTAGCTTGATAATGCATCCTTGGCTTAGATGAATTTCTACTTAGCTTTAGTTAGCCCAAACAAAGTAGTATGATGCAAGAGGCAGCTTGTCAAAAACTTTGGTACTAGTATTCTGAATGCCTAGGTCAACCAATACACTTCCTAGGTTGGATTAGCACCTTTCAATTAGAGCATGGCTCATCTAACACTCTTAAGCATTGTTTTGATTAGAAGACTCATCTTGGCTCCTACTCTCATCAATAATAAGAGTGGGGGGCAAGTGTTATATGTTCATATCAACCTATGGCCTAAGAGCTCACTTTATTTGAGTAAAATTGCAAAATAGGAAGGTACCTAAGTTGATCGGAACAAATTAGAAAAGTAATCTAATTCCTTTGAAGAATACACTGTATTAAATATTTTCTAAAATAAACAAGGTGTTTTCATGAAGATTTACTTGCCTAAAATATAATATCATGCCAACACTATAAATAAGAGATCCCTCCAATCTAATAAAGCATCTAATACTCTCCACATGTTTTGATTGCCATAACCTCATGTTGCTTTTTTGGCTTGAGCGTTGGAGTTCAAGTGATAGAGATACTTCAAAAGTTCCAATAGCTCACGTTTATTTATTTTGCATGTTGGAATTCATAAGCTTGGAGATTCGGTTTAGCTCAAGACCAATTTGAGGTAACTAGAACAATCAACATACATCATTTTGACTTTTATCATGATTTCAATTAGTCAAATATTGCTATAATAATTTCATTATGCTATGGTAACTAGTTGGTAGTAGGTAGCCTTGAGCATTGAAATTTACCAAATCCTAGAATGCATGACAGGTGCATATATCTCAAGGTAGAATCGATTGTTATAAGTTGTAAAATTTTGAAACCTATACATACAAGGTATATGGGGCATAACAATGTATTTAAATCTGCCCAAAACCTATGCACGTGTACTATAGGTACTATAGCATTTAAGTTTTTTTTTTTTTGGGAGGAGGAGGTAGGTAGTAGTATTATTAAAGTATAAAAAGTACACCAAAAAAATTGAGAAAATCATAAAAATATCATATAATTCATTAATTTACAGGATATACGTTATAAATTGATTTCAAGATGAAACATTTAGATTTCTTGATGCCAGACCTATCACCCCTACATTTTCCTCTTCCTCGTATGTAGAAGATTGCAATGTCTTTTTCCACAATGCATAAACTTAGAAAAATTTAACCCACGTAATCAAATTTCGCTCAGTTTTTGCGAAGAAAGGCTAATAATGTTATTTACATTTTAGATCGTTAGGAAAGGCATATACATGTATATATCTGGCCCTTCATACCTTAGCCAAAATAGTAATCTTCGAATTTATGAATGAAGGAGAGATAAGAACATTAATGTCCGTAGTATACACATACATACCCCAACCAGGTAACACGGACCAAGCGAAGGCACGATGTTTCTGCGCAGGCCGTGTGCCTGGACACCCTAAAAACCGTGGGGGATGTTCTCAGTGTCAGTATCCCATTTGTAGCATGTGTGTTGGAACTTGCAGACGTGAAATCCTCGTAATGTCACACGATTTGATGGAACATTTCCGATCCGGGCATGCATGATTGATCATGTCCCTCGATAATTGCGGGAAACAATCGAGTGGAGTAGTCATAGTGAACATGACATAATATCATACTTGGATTACGGTTTGAGCTGGAGCTTCAATAATTGAACTTAATTTCAAATATTACTTAATGAGTTTAAACTTCGATTGACTATATTTATTTATTCATTATTTTTTCTTATTAAAATTATATTAATTCCTAAACCTGATTTCATATTAAACATATACTTAACTTGAGCTTAATTAAATTTATGATCTCAACTCAATATGCCATTCAATATCCTTATTTATCTTATATATGAGGTCCCGTATTCTAAGGAACATTACAATGCATTGGAAGATTGTACAAAATCTTTCGTGGACTTTCATAATCATTTAAATGAGTGTAAAGTTCCAATAATACATAATTCATGATCCTAGTATGAACACACTCAAAGTCCATAATAAAGTTTATATAATTGATGGCTTTATTATTTCTGTTGTGGTTTGCACTCTTACAGCTGCATAGTCATCAAAGAATGCAGGCTTATAATATTAATGTAAGTATTAACTCAACATTTCCAAACAAACTTATTTTTTCAAATCGCAAATACCATTTATCTTTTGTCAATGGCACAGATTTTAGAATCCTAGGGTAATATGATATACATAGTACCAATTATTCAATGGTTAGCGAGGCAAGTTTGAGAGACGTCCTCTAGAATATAAACACGATCTTTTCCGACATGATACTATCATATGGAGCAAAGCTTCTTTCCTCGAAGAGAGAGGTTTCATTGAGTATTATATATTCTAATGAAGTTCAAATATATAGTAATAATAGTGGATAGTTTTTAAAATAATTATTACTTATACTGTTATATATTAAAATTATATGGCTATTTATTCACCTTTTATACATATACTTAGTGATGATCTCCTTTAACTAATGCAACCCATAACAAACTTTAGATTACAATACTTGATTTTCATCGTTTAACGGTATTGGACTGAACAAACTTCTTAATCCTTTATTTAATTTACATGGTGGATCAACTTATTGGACAAAAGAAACCTCAAGGTACTTGACAAAATCCAAAAAATTTATATTTTATATTTCATAGTATATTAAAAATTTATATTACATTATCATTATTCTTTTTACTATTATGTTCACATTAAAGCTTTTTCAACAAGTTTTTATATCGATGCTAAAAATAATTTTATATTATTATTATAAAAATTTATGTTCTATACTGTATACATCAAATGTGGTATAAAAAAATATACTATACTATTTTTCTATATAGTATTATCATATTCTTCTTATCCTATCCAATTTTACTAACCAAATAAACCTTTTTAATAATCTGTGCGAACAAGATATTTATAAGACTCAACTTCTCGGATGTGAATTGAATGTCCCCGTTACTCAAACATTGCATCCTTGCCTCTACATGAACATTCATTTGTTCTCGGACGTCTTCTATTATACTATATTTTACTGTATATATTTTGATATATGTATATATATATATAGGTTTTGATATTGGAGATGTAAGGTTTTATATGATGCTTTCACGTGGATTGCTGTGTGAGTATTACATTGATTTTTACTTTAGATGAGTAACACGTGAATTACATTTAAAAGAGAGAATTTAAATTTTTTTTCAAAAGTTATTATTTATATTTAAATTATTATCATATATTAAAATTTTAGTAATATCTATATTTATTAACCACGTATTAATAACATTGGCCGACTTAAATTTGTGCAATTTTTTTGATTTGATCTTGGAGTAGCCAATAAAATTACTTCTTTGGAAATCGTTAAACTTCCTTTGGACGTAGCTTTTTGCGCTTGACTAAAAGCTCTTGGAAATTGCAGATCCGGAATTATAAGTGAATGTCATCATGCCACGAGTGGCTCCAGTACAGCTTCACTAGTTTTAAAACATTCTGTGCTCACTGGCTGTCCATGATTTGGATGCACGAGGTGATCGATCCAGCAATCTTTGGGAAATCGAAATTACACATCAAATTTAGTTTTGTGTTTGGACTAGTATGTTTTTCCGAATAACAGGATGATAATACATGTGATTGAAGTTTGTTTCGGGCACGTCCTCCTTTAAAAGGTCCTATCGAATTGTCAAGCCGATGAGTACTGTCGGCACATTCTCAACCGAAAGGTCACCGGTCGGTTTTGTCCCTCAGGAGAGGAGAATAATAAAAATTACAGTGGAATGATTGCCCAACCCTTTCCAAGTAGCCACCGATTGCCTCGGATTACCCTTGCCATCATTTTATGGATCAGTTGATTATCAATAGTGATGCTTGTTAGTAGATGACATGATACACTTACGCACGTTTACTTGAACGCAATAATTATTTCATTACGGGTTTATTATATGTGGAATAGCTATTACATCGTTTACTTTGCTAAATAGCAATTCGCACCGAATCCCAATTTCACAAAATCTTGAATTGCCATTCTCTCCCCATTCCTCGTAATTGCAATTCAATGTAATCGTAAACTTTTCCACTTTTCTACTGTCACACACCTTTCACCGTGAAATAAAAACAAATAAATACATAAATAAAAGGAATAAAAAATTAAAATAAAACCAAAATAAATAAAAATAAAATAAATAAATTAAGTGAAAGAAATAAAAATTAATATAAAAAATAAAAATAAATAAAATAAAAATAGAAACAAAAAATAAATAAATAGAATAAAAATAAAATAAATACAACGAAAAAAATATGTAAAATAAAATAAAATAAAAAATATATAGTAAAAACAAAAAAAAAATAAAGACAAAATAAAAATAAACTAAAGACAAAAAAATCAAAATAAAAATGAATAAATAAAATGAAAAAAAAAATAAAAAAAATAAATAAAATAAAAACAAATTAATAACTAAGAGTACTTTCATTATTTCATTTCTTATTCCTTACTTTATTCCTTCAAGTAAATAATGTAATATCAATTCTATTATATCTAAGTAAACACCATCATATTAATTCATTACAATAGCTATTTCACAGTAATAACTATTCTGTTACAGCCCTATTCCATTCAGCGAAGTAAATAAACAGTTAAACTGTGAGCCTCCATTCATTATCATTAATTTACTAAAATTAAATCAATATATTTATCTTACATTTAAAGCATTTGCCCGAGTTTCGATTTGTTTGAAACTAGCTATAGACATTATATATATAATGATCCTTTTAAACTTCTTTATTAGTATACCCTTAAATTTGTAAGTTATGCTTTAATATTTTTAAACTTTTATAAATTAGTAAATAAATCGTAAGAGATTGTAAATGAGTTTCTTAAATTTTAATATTAGTGCAAATATATTTTTCAAATTTATCAAAATATACTTTAACCCTTTTTAAACTTTGACTTTAGTACGTTCATTTAAATAGAAAAATGTAAATATCATTTAACATTACTAATTTATAAAAATCTATTATTCAAATGTATTTTATAAGTTCGAAAGTGTAATATCAAAGTGTATATGTCATTTAACATTGATGTACTAGTTAACACTAAAGTTAGACACGTGTAGCATTCAAAGAGGGAAAAGGATGGGAACCCTATTTATTATTTTCTTGCAAAAAGCAGTGGGTAAGCATATGAAAGCTAACTGCGAACTGAATAGTAGGTGATGTTTCCTACTTATGTTGCGTGTCTGTTCTAGAACGAAATAGGAACCGCAAAGAGGAGCAGTCACGACGAGAGTATAAAACCGCGGCCATTAACACGCTTGCTTGGGCTTATTCCTTCGTCCTCTTGCTCGTTTCCTCTCTCTCTTGGTCTCATCCATCTTGTTTGATTCCTTCATGGTTTAGCTTGTGGCCTACCTGTGGATTGGATAATGTTTTTTATAAGATATTTTCTAGATGTGTTCCTTGTGGTGCAATATTGTTGAACACTAGTGGTTATAGAGCACTTGTACTAGACACTAGCCGCTTGTTGTCCAAGTCTGTGCCATGGTGTTGGTAATGGGTAGTAATTAACTTGATAGTAGTAATTAATAATATCAACATTAATAGAAACAAAAACGATAAAATACATCGTATTCCTCATTCCTATAAATTTTTAAAATTATACCAATGCCACTGTTATGCTATCTAACCTGCATTAGACCCCCTTATGGAAATTATGAATGGTATCTTTTCAGTCATAAAACTTATTTAAGAGAGTTTATGTAATTTTGTAACTTTACGCAACAAAGGATGTGTTTCAATAAAAAATATGAATACTTAAAAGCAAAATCATAGATGTTTATGGTGCTTTTAAAGCTGCTCTTCAGCTTCTTCTTCCCGACAAAATAGTTTTTGGCCAATGGTTGGAGTTTAGGATTTTTTTTTCTTTTTGCAACTATTTTTCATTTTCATTTCTACATTGTTATCTCATTTGTACTATATTATTTAATTAAATATTTATAATAATATTATTTTATTAAATTAATTGTTATCGACCAATCGTATTGACATGTGTCTAACTAAATAATAGTGACAAACAATTGTAAAATACAATTATAAAAAGCAGAAAAGGGCAAAAACACGATATCAAGCGTAATTTATCTATGAAAAAATAAATTTAAATTAATCTTCTCATTTATAATAGAAAATCATCAATTGGATAAAATAAATGTGTATGATTTTTTTTTTTTTGGTTGAGTATGGCTTGAGTTTTATTGCTCAAGGTCCAGGACATTTGAACTTTGATAAAAACTATTATTGTATAGGCATAATCCAATATAATTGCGATAGAAGAGGAATAGCATACAATTGATGATAGTAGTGAGATGGTAATAATGTGGTAGTAGTGATGGTAACTGTCATGTCTTAAAAATTTTGAAAAGACTATATGAAAATTTAAAGAAAATAAGTAGAATAATAAA
This sequence comes from Laguncularia racemosa, assembly GCA_037954665.1. Lineage (NCBI taxonomy): Eukaryota > Viridiplantae > Streptophyta > Magnoliopsida > Myrtales > Combretaceae > Laguncularia > Laguncularia racemosa. The sequence goes on along the minus strand of JBBMOL010000479.1, from coordinate 11,773 downwards.
TACTTTTAGGTCGGGGTAACAAGAATGACAATTTTGTAATATTAAAAACTTTGAGAAATTTACGACGAAAATTCAAACATCGCAACGCGTGAATATTATTTTAATAATTTGCGATAATAATAGGTTTTAAAAATAGAACAATTGGAAAGAACAACCATTGCAAAGAAAAAGGATAACGAACGTAGCATTTTAAATTTTATGAAATATATTATCAAATAAATTTAGGAAGCGAAGTAATTGAAAAATATTCGTATATGAGTATATAAACAGATAAATAAAAATAATTGTAAGTCCTAACTTTAGTTTAGGTAATTTAAATTAAAAGAATAAATTCTCTGAAACATAAATTTCAAACGATATTGGGTTAAATAAGGAAATTAATTGAAACTATAGATTTAGGGAATTCAAATGAAAATTTCGAGTGAATATTGACGCCCGGAATAATCAAATTAGCTTAGGTGTAAACTTTCATAATAAAATGCTAAAAATAAAAAATTTAAAGATATTAGTGTACGCATGCGTAATATTAAAAATCAAAATAATGATAATATAAAATATAATTATAATATAATATAATATATATCCATAACTATAAAAAAAAAAAAACAATTTTTCAAAATCTGCTGCAACATCCCATCCTTTCTTCTATGACAGCAGCAGCAATAGGTTTGGAATCAGTCACCCGTCATGTCACCGGTGTTAGGTCTCATCAACCGAAGTCGTCCCATCCCTATCCCTTCTTTCCTCCTTTTCTTTTTCTTTCCTTTCTTCTTCTTCTTCTCCTTCCCTAATTGCGTCTTCCTCCCCCGCCTTTCCCCTGTCCTGCGTTTCCCTTCCTTCCTTCTTCTCTTCCCCACAATAGAACTCTCTCTCTCTCTCACTCCAGATCTATCAAAGCTCGTTCTAATTGCATCTAACAGGGATGCTAGAATTTCTAAATCTTTACATCACGATCTATTGTCGTAGAAGCTGAGATTCATGTCCTTATTAATTGGAGGCGATTTGATTGATCTGGCATAAGTCATTTCTTTGATTAGTTACCCGAGTGAATAATAATAATAATAATAAAAGATAGAAGCCCTTCTCTGGTTATACCTTCTTTAGTTTTACCTCATTAGGAGATTGTAAAGAAGCATGATTTCGGAGGGCTTGTTTGGAAGCGTATAAAGCTCACCACTACCTGTAAAGCCAATGCCAAGAAACGTCTCCTTTGCGTCTAGCAGGTCTGTTCACTATTTATCTTCATTATGGTTTCTCTGAGTTCCTTTTTTTTTTTTTTTTTACTCGGCATTCATAGTATAATTGCTTATATTAGGGAAAATTGATTCGTATTTGAGCATGATTCAACCAGATTCATGTATTGTATATATCAAATGAAGAACCGTTGCTGCATTGGTGATGTTAGCATTTTGAAGATGTAAATTCGATATGGACTAAACACATTATCACAGTCTTGAAGTTAGGGGATAGTGAGGAGTAGACTATATTTACTAGTAATCTGCCGTGGTTAAAATATATTATGATTTAAGTAGGCAACTCGACCTTGTGGTGGAGAATTTAAGAAGAATTTAAATCAAAGTTTAGCTTTCGTGGATATTTCTTTTGTTGAGAGTTGGTGAAATATGGATGTTCTTAGAGCTGTGGTGTCTTGAGAAGTTGATTATTATTTGATGGACCATTCTATTTATCAAAAACAACCTTGATATTTGATTTCTTTTCTTCTGCATTATTTGGTGAGTGCTTAGTTGAAGTGCTTTGAACAATTTGGAGAGCAGCTCAAAGCAATCTTTCTACTTATTCATACAACTTTGTCATAAACCTTAAGCTCTTTGATTAGGCTAAGAAGAGGAGTAGGTTTCTTTTTGTTTCTGAGGACTTCTAATTTTTAATCAGTACCAATCAGAACAAGCGATTGAGACCTGAATTGCTTGCCTGTCTGAGCTTTTAATCTAATTCTTGTGACAGGAAGAAGTGTTCATAACCAACTTTGAGGTTAATGGTCTTCATGTTAGTCAGAGTTTTCTTTTGCCCATCACTAGTCACTTTTACCTTAGTTTGGTTAGGATTTTCAGTTTTGATGGTTGGGGCATAGGGAATCATTCAATAAACTTCTTGTGTGTCATTGATTTTGGTTGAAGATAGTTTTAGAGTATATAGAGCCAAATAATGGTAGTAACTATGATTATGATTCTTGTATATAAGTGGTTGATGATATCACAACCTATAGATAAGTTACTAAGAAATGTTTGCATGAAAAGAAAGTGCCATATCTTAGTTATTTGTGTTTCAATCATATGTTCTTCCTGGTTGAGCACCTTGAGAATCTTAGCTCTACGATTGAATAATGGGAGGTCACTAAGGATGTAGTGGGTCGAGAAGAATTTATTTAGGCTAAGGTTAATGACATGTTTCTCTTTCCTTGATGCATGGACAATTGTGGATATTCATTATTTGAAGCTTTGCCATAGCAACACTCTGATTCACAAAAGCCCGAGTATGATTTTTTTTTTTTATCTTCTAAGAAAGAAAAGCTTGAGGGAAACTAAATGGTGGTTATCTGTGAATTGAGAAACCACTTTGTGGCCTGTGGCTTCTCTTTGTTAATAGTAATTCATTTTCATTTTTAATCAGTTTATGATTGTTTTTAATATTTGACTCTTGGAGTTTTTCATAAGTGAATCCAAAGGTTGTAGCTGTGGGTTTGATCACCTTTTCCTCTTAGCTTCTTGCATCTTCTTAATGCCCTTAAGAGATTCCTTGTTTCAGTTTGTCCCACAAGGTTGCATCATAAACAATATGATTGTGAAAATGAGAGCTAGCCACTTGGGATATCTACGTAATGCTGTTTGGGATATCCAAGTAATGGTGTCTTCAAACCACTTCATACATGGCTATTGTAAGCTAGTGGGCAAATCCTTCTCATGCTATGCATCCTTTATATATGGTGCAAATAATGAAGCTCTTAAGAGATCACTTTGGGCAAATATGTGTGTATGTGTACGGGGATGTTAAGATGAGTGAAAGTGTGTATGTGGAGTATGTGTATAGTGTGTGTGTTTGAGATGTATATTTGTGTTCATAAGGTTGCGCATGAGGGAAGGCGTGTATAGCATGAGCAGTTGATTTGGAAATGGGATGGCTATGGTGTGAGGAAGTGCATGATACATGAGTAAATGTATATACATGGCGAGTATATGTACAAGTGCAAGTTGTATGTATGTGGAATTAAATGGAAAAGAAGAGATATTGTTGGTATAAAAATGACGGCTCAAGTAGCTTGACCAAGTGATCAAGTTATAAAAGGAAGTTTTGGAAATGCATACATGTCGTCGATGAAACAAATGTGTGTATGAGTGAGTATGGAGAGGATATATAATTATAAAAGTATGAAGTACTAATGCAAAATGAAGAAATTACACTAAAATACTAAATTAGGTATAATTAGAAGATAAACGAACCTTACTTAATACTTTTAACTAAATTAAAGCTCGGCTTAGATTCTAAACATTTACCTTATTTTATTTTATTTTATCTTATCATTAGGTAAAATGATTACATGTTGGAATCACTTGATGACAGTTAGAATCATGACCACCATAAACAGGTGAGTGGAAAACTTGATGATATGCTACACTATTGTGTTATGTGTTGATATGCTATATATGTGAATTCACTTGCTTAGTTGTAGTTGCAATTGGATGTGATTTTATTAATTTTGAGTTATATAGTGGGGTTAAATGAGTTTAGGAAAGAAGTTACAAAGAAATTGGTAATTAAGTAAGTTATAGATGAATAATGTTTTAATGATGTAGATGATAGAATGGATTGAGGGTTTAAATATCACTATCTTAATGATAGCACTTCGCACCATCTTGCCAGTGCTATTACTATAGGCCTAATACCACGATTCAAAATTGTTTTCTTCAAACTAAACCAAAATATATAAACCTAACTTTTCCCTCTATAGCTACAGAATAGATTATAGATATATCATTATATACACATATCATAATCTACTTCTGAATATGTATATATGCTTAGGCAAAGTTATTTTCCTATTATATCTATAGAATACACTCATGGATATAACTATACAAATCATAAGTGCAACCTTTTATTTTGTAACTTAACTATTATATTTTCTTGCCCCTCTTAAGTAAGTGAGGGGAGGTGTCTAGTAAATTGTCCTTTAGTTAAAGATACGTTTATAAACCTATATATATATATATATATATATATATATTATACATAGGTATTTGAGGACTTGGGAGGGATATATATATGGCGACCTTGTTGAATCTTGAATGAGTGTATAATTGAGCACATGAGAGGTGTGATGACACAGAGGTGTCAAGGAATAATAATCGTAAATCAATCCTTAGTGATTGATTCGATGTTTAAGTGAGAGGGCATAGAGGTGTCGAGAAATGAGAACTGTAGTTCAAACCCAAAGGGTTGATTTGATGTTTAAGTCAATGGCACAACAGTGTCAAGTTAATTAAAATCTTGTGTATAGCTTGATTGTGTCCATCCGCTTGGTTTGGTTTCCTTGCTTTACCTATGATGTGAAATGCATGATCTCTTATTGTTGTGTAAATGTGAATATAAGATGTAGTGGATTTGTTTATGGGACTTCATTGAGTTCTTATTGATTGTTCTTGGAGTGGTAGTCTTTAAATGCTTAGTAGTGTACCTTATTGCTTTAAATGGGAATTGGTTGCGATTATATATCATTTGATCACCCTGAATCAATTAATTAAAGAAGTGGACTTGATTAAAATTTGAATGCATTTACACGAGACATTGCATGAGATTGAAGGCCATTATTGTTACAGGACGCGCTAAAAGTGATCAGAGGATTGTTGTTCCGCCAAGTGCGAACTAAGTGATTACGGGATTGTCGTACCTTGACGGTTCCGAGTCTGGCCTGTCTCTTGAAGGTGTAATGCTCGGTGTATTGAGGCACCTGAGCCTAGATCATTAAAGCTAAGACAAAAATATAATAAAGTGATAAGAGTAATTAAATTATGTGTAAGACTTGGGCACTGATGGTGGCTTTAGAATCCCCAACCCAAGGTCAAGGGGGGCGTAAACCCTAAACTTCATGTCGGTTACCGGAAGACTACATGAGATGCTGCATTCATGTAATTGTTCATGCATAGCATATGATTTGATAACTTGGTTTAAAATTGCTTGTGCATGTGTAGCATTGAAAGTATTACCTTCCCATTCGCTGAGCTGTAGTGTGCTCACCCCACCATAGACCCTTTTTACAGGTAGATATTACGAGAGCTCAGGATGGGATAAGGTGTGAAGTGTCAAGAGTTTTTGGAAGACAAGAACGGTAAAGTAAGAATTGCGAAGGATAGATTATTTAGATGAAATGTTAGGACCCCTATGTAAATAAAAATTGAATTTTTGAAATTTAGAATTTTATTTCATTTTACTGATTGGTAGGGGATATTGATTCTTTGCGATCATGGTTGACTGTGGGATACCGAATCCATAGTTATATTTTATCATGTAACTTTATGTACTATGATTAGTTATATTTTATCATGTAACTTTACGATCTCTGGCTCGTAAAACAATTATCATGTAACGGGTGTACACGTGCCATGATAATTTTTAGTGAAAACTTCTAGGCCCCCTTTTGGGGCGTGATAGAACTTAGTGCAAGTGTTGAATCAATGTTGTGGCAATTAGGGTGGTGATGGTTGTGATGATAGTGGTAGTGGTGGTGGTAGTTTTGATTATGTTGGCGATGGTGATGATAATAAGCTCGAAGTGGTGATGGTGAGAGGATGCTTGCAAAGAAGTGTTAATAAAGGGTTTTTGTTAAGAGATTTTATTTTATCCCATCTCAATATTCTTGTACCACCAAATAGAAGAGACGAAAATGTTGAGATTTATCAAAACTCTCATATTCTCTCTCATCTCCAACAAATGCTTCTCCATATTGCCTAATGATTTATGCATTCTTTCCTTTTTTAAAAGGGGAAAGTAAACTTTTAGCCCTTCATATTTACTTACTTTTCTATTTAAATTCTTAATGTTTTATTTTATTTTCTATTTCAATCCTCAAAGTTTTTGAACTTTTACAAAACTAGGACTTTTGTTAACTTCATTAAGTTTTTCATCGATCCTTAACATGTATCAACTTTTGATTGATCCAAAATAATTAATTTAAGAAAATAATAACATTAAATATATTTAGTTACATAATATAATAAAAAATTATACTTAATATATTTAATTACATTATCTAATAAAAATAATAAAAAAATATAAAAGAAAAAAAGACAAAAGACTAAAGGGTCATAAAAAATTATGCAAACATTAATTGCCTAAGCTGGCCATCCCAAGACCAATCAAAAGTCAACACATGTTAAAAACAAACAGAAAATATAATGAAGCTGACAAAAGTCCTATTTTTGTAAAGGTTTGAAAATGTTAAAGACTCAAATAAGAAAATAGGAAACAATAAGGACTAGATGTGCATTTTTCCTTGTTTAAAATAGTGACACTTAAACAAATTTTTAATTTCCAACACAAAAATTAGCAATCTAATTTCTCCCATAACAACCAACTAACAATCAAGTTATTCTTTTAATCTCAACCCTAGCCAAAATTCAATTATCGAACAAGAGAATCGACACTTACCACAACCTAAGAATAACATGTGTCACCAATAACTTGATAGTAAATGACGTGCTCTCTAAATTGCTTTAATATCAAATAACAGTTCTTTAGATTGCTCCAGTACCAACTAATATGTGATTTGCATATTTAAAGTCGAATACGATAAAAAGTGGTATTTATATGGTACTTTTGATATTTTAAGAATTAAAAAATAAAAGGGATATAGATGAATCAAGATTAGGAATGCCACACTAATCTTAAGACAAACTGGGTTTGATAGAAACACAAATTGATATGATGCATAATCTATGAAGTAATCTAGTATTACACATGAAATAAAGAGTGACCTATATGAACTAAGCTCAATTAACAATTGTTAAATAGATAATAGTATTACATATGGGATTGAAATAAAGGGTGGTCCACCACAACCAATGTCAATTGGTAAGAACTTAATAATTAGGAAAAATCCATTCCACTAAACTCATTATCACTAATAAGCTTAATAAAATCTCTCAATAGTTTACTATTCTATTACATCTCATGCCATATTATGGGATAAAATAAAACTTAATTCGTTTAAGAAAGGAAATAAAAAAAAAGGAAAGCAAAAATAATTAAAAAAAAAAAAACAAAGTCCCTAGTATAAACTAATTAGGCCACATGATTGGAAAAAAAAATAAAACTTGATTAACCTAATATGAAAATTGGTCGTCTTGATTTTTAAGGCTAAATCAGGTCAACTTACTAATCATTCTAGTCAATTTAGTATGACTTTTTGGTTGTTTGGCAACTTACTAGTACTTTAGCGCATATCCCATTGATCTTTGTCTCTTGGTTGATTGACTCGCCTTTGTATTCATATCAATGGTCGAATGAATGTTTTTAAAGTGTTTAAGCATGAAAAGTTTGAGGGTTTGATTGACCGAAGTTGTTTAAATTAAATAGAAGATATTAGAAAGTTTGATCTTATGAAATAAATGCTAGATCAGTCAATTAATCTCCCAAATCAGTTGACCTTAGTGTTAAATCGTTGGCTACTCTTCTAAGCCAGTTGGATGAATCAAGGTAAGTTGCTTTGTTCCCCTTCTATGATGGAACAATTAAATGAAATAAGATGTAGGTTGACCTAATTGTCTATATTGGACTTAATTAACTATTTTTATCATTAAGTTTTACAATAGGTTACAGCTCACTAAATAATCGTAGATTGATTATGTTTAAATGGTAATCTAATTTTCTAGACAATTGAGGTAAGTAAATTATAATGACACCCCTTGAAAAATATTTAAATTACATAAAGATCCCAAATTTCTAAAACATAACACTTAAATCCATTTAAAAATTATAACATCAAAAAACTTTTTCTCTAATGTCTCGGTCTATCTTTTACATAATTATATATTTGGTAATTGTTTTTAAGCTAATTTATCATCTAGTTTGAGGGTTTTCTTCTCATAGTCAATATTTCTTTGATTAGTTTGAGTAAAATTGGATAATAAATTGACTTAAAAAAATTATTAAAATAGTATACTAATATAAAATAGTGAATTGAAATTGGAGGGAAAAACTTTTTTATGGTGTTGACACTTTTTAAGGTATGTACTGTGATATTTTAGAATTTCAAAGTCTTTTTGCAATTTTAATAGCTTTTAAGGAATATTGCTATAATTCATCCTAACTTATTTTACATGAGATACATATTAGTTAATATGGGGTAGAATACATACACTGTGAACTAGGCTATGATAACTTCTTAAATAGCTCAAGTTAGAAAGAAGCAATTGTGTGAGATAGAGGATAAAATGTGGAATGTTTATCATCTTATGTTAGGTAAGGTATGCATGCCATGAGTCGAACCAATAGTGACAACGAAATGTTTGCTATGAATTGACCCAATGGTGATAATCAAATGCTTACACATAATAATTTTCCCTTGTATTATTACCATGTGATGCACAATACTTTATGAAGCTTAGAGACTTTAGAAATGCTTGATGTAAGTGAGCCTTACATAGTCGTGTGAGGCTTATATAGCAGGTCAACACACCATGGGAGTTTCACATTTAGAAGCCAATAACTAAAGGAATAATGTCAAGATCACAACCTAAACTTTGGCTTTTTTTTTTTTTTTTTAATTTCCTATCTAAAGTTTAAAGTTATTAAATTTTATATCTAATTAAATTTTTACCTGTTAAATTTACTATCTCACCTTTAATCATTTTATACTTATATTTTTTGTCCAACGAGCATTTGCCTTGTCATCTTTCTCAAGATGACAGAGGTAATAAATTTAATAAGTAAAAGTTTGATTGTGTATGATATTTATCAACTTTAAACTTTAGATATAAACTTTAAACTCGTAAAAATTCAATTAGGTATAATATTTAGAAAATTCAAACTTTAAGTATGCAATTGGAAAAATGATGAAAGTTTAGGCAATATTTTTAACATTATCCCATAACTGGATCATGAAACCAGCTACTTGAGCTGTAAGACCATCTAGATCTATGATTCATTAATAACAAATTGAGTCTAAGATAGTTGAAATCATCTCGGCTGTATTGGGAATTTTCAAAACACACCAAAAAATAAGATTAAAATTTGGTGCAATGTGGAAATATGCCTTGGGGTTTTCTTTTTATAAATAGATAGCAATCCCTCCCCTCTCACTTTTATAAGAAATCAAAGTGAGATTACTTAGATTCTTTGTCCCTACCTTACTCCACACCACCGCTACTCGAACCCTCTCTTTCACGCGTTATTTTCCTTAGCCAAGACGATACACAAGAAATCATCGTTAAAGGTAAGCCAATAATCTTTTCTTGGTCAAATTCATATTACCTTACTCATCAATTAGGGAAATTCATAAACCTTTCTTTTCATTGTAAGAAAATGAGATATCAATAGAGACATGATCAATGAAGTAAATACAATCAATGACAAGGGTTTATGATCATTTAGATTTGTTTTAGGTAGCAAACAAGAGATTCCTAAACCTTTTGGTTTAGATTGAAGGGTAAATTCGAAAAGGGGAACTTTGAAAGGAGTGTGTGATGAATTTGAAAAGTTCTTTCTATTCAATGTTAAGGTGAGCACTTTCAATAACTTTTCTTTTTGGAAAACCTAAAACCTTAACCTTAATTAGCTTAAGTCATCATTGAGGAATAATGAACTGTAAACACCCCATTTTTGCCCTAGGAGTCAATAATTTTCAATAATAATCAATTTTCAATTTTTCCTAATTTATCCCAATTTTTCCTAATTTAGCATAAAATAATAAAAATGTTCAAAAAATAAAAATAAATAGGAAAACACTTCAATTTTGAAAAATGATTTCGGAAATAGCAATAATGAATAATAAACAATTTTTACAAATTTTTGAAATTTCAAAAAATACAAAAAAATAGAAAAATCGCATTGCATATATGCAATTTGCGAAATAAATAAAATCGCGAAAGTGGGCTAGCCCAGCTGGTTCGGACCATGGCTAGGCGCGCGCGCGGGGGGGGGCTCGGTCAGACGTTCGAATCGCGGAGGAAGCAGTTTCCGCATTTTGCAATTTTTCGACTTATCCAGGACACGTGGCAGCATCTGATTGGCTGGAAGAAACGCACGCGCCGGGCGCGTGATCGTCTCCTACCTCGAGCCCGAGATCGCCGGCGAAGAAAAAATTCGTATTTCGGCAGTTTTGATTCAATTTTTTTGCACAAATCCAACAGATCTTCAACAAATCGTTGGATGGGCACGAATCGGAGTTGGTTTTTCAACCGAAAATCCGATCAGCTTCAATCGGAGGAAATCCGAGCTTATCCAGCTCGGTTTCAAGCGCCTATAAATAGAGGAGGAGATGAGGAAGCAAGAACACGGATCAGAATTGCGAGAGAGAGAGAAAAGAGTGTAGATCGGAGGAAACCCAAAGTTGCGACCGCCGATCGGAGTTGAGCCACCGCAAGGAGACGTTCTGGGAGTAAACCGCCACCACCATCGGATTCAACACCTTCAAGAAGCTAGGATTCGACACTTCACCCGCCGCAAAAGACCGCCGGAACGCCGTGAACGAGCCAACCCCGCCGCCGTGTCCGACCGATCCGACCCGACCCGATTCGACCCGACTGACCCAACCCGCGCACCGACCTGGATCCAGGTAAGTCGGATTTTCCGGATTTTTTTTATTTTTTATTAATTAATTTATTATTTGTTATTTATTTATTTATTTGTGTGTTATTTTTAATAAATAGGAAAATGTAGAAATTAGATTTTTCTAGAATTTAATAATGTAGAAAAATAATAAAAAAATAATAAATAGATAAAAAAAAGAAAATAAAAAAAATAATAAAAAATATAGAAAAATAATAAAAAATTAGGAAAATAAATCATAAAATTTTAGATGTCAAATAGGATAGATAATAAACAAAAATTCCCAAAAAATCACGAAAATCAACAAAAATTCCCAAAAATCACAAAAATCCCCAAAATTCTCAGAAATCACAAAAATAACAAAAAAATCATAAAAAGTCATAAAAAATAAATAAATAAGTTTTAGCACTTAGAAAAATCATTTTCGTCAAATAAATCAAAATTGATGTTTTCCCTACAAAAATCATTTTCAAATCAAGCTTAGGCTTAGAGTTTTTTAGGAAAAATCCAAAAAATGGTAAGAACATAAATCGAAAGAAATTTCAAAATTAAAATTCACCCATGCACTAAAGATTTTCAGAAAAGCGAACTACGACTTGTTTGATCCTGAGTAGCAAGTACGTAGGCACCCATTCGGGTCAACCCATAAAATAAATGAAAAATCCTTTTTTCTGAAATGAATTCAAAGACATAACAAAAATTAACAGAAACACAATGAAACACATTTCTAAATATGAACAATTTTAGGAGATTAGGTGGTAACCGTATAGGTTTTAATAGGTTAGCCTCCGGACTTAGAAACTCTGGTTTTCCCTTTTTCTCTTCTCACAAAAACGAGAAGAGGAAATAACGACGATTAGTAGTCCAAATTAAGACTAATCCGCTCCTTTAGTCTTAATTCACTTTTTCCCAACAACAGTTGGGTGGCGACTCCAAAAATCAAACGAAATTCCTAACTCAAGTCGATGATCTAGATTAAATGAGCATAGGG